>VZTD01000356.1:4811-225447 GCA_013397725.1 Rhagologus leucostigma
GGAGCGGCTCCACCTCAGTGTGAGACACCCACAGCTGGCACTTGAGACCCATTTGCCTAGTGGCAGGCTCTCGAGTCCTCAGAGCTGGCGTTGGCGGCTGAGGGTAAACCTGAAGACCGAAAGGCAACAGGTCCCTGCACACATATTGAGAATTCAGTAATGAATCACATGATAATGTCTTTATTGATGACCTGGACAAGGGGATCAAGGGCACCCTCAGTCAGTTTGCAGATGACACAAATTTGAGTGGGAGTGTTCCTGCTGGAAGGCAGGAAGGCTCTTGAGGGGGATCTGGACAGGCTGGACTGGTGGGCTGAGGCCAGTGGTGTGAGGTCCAGCAAGGCCCAGCCGTGGGTCCTGACCTGGAGTCACAACAGCCCCAGGNCCTACTCTCTACAATTGCCTGAAAGGAGGCTGTGGCCGAGTGGGGGTTGGCTTCTTCTCCCAAGTAACAAGTGATAGGACAAGGGGAATTGGTCTCCAGTTGCACCAAGAGAAGTTTATATTGCATATTCAGAAGAATTTTTTCACTGAAAGTGTGGTTAAACGTTGGGATGGAATGCCTAGGGAAGTGGCTGTGTCACCATCTCTGGAAGAGTTAAAAAAATATTTGTATGTGGCGCTTCATAATGTGGTTTAGTGGAATGGTGGTATTTGGTCAAATCTGGACTTGTTTTTAGAGTTCTTTTCAAACTTTCATGGTTCTATGATTCTGTGATCATTGGCAGTCAATAGGTTGATAGTGTCAGTGGTCCCATGCTAGAGCTCCAAAGTGCACTTGCTGGGGCTGCAGGGGAAACAGCCTGTGCTGCATCATATATGTATAAAGCTGAAGACTGCAGGTTGTCATTACTAGAAAAATCCAGATTATTCTTTTGTGCAAATGAGAGTCAAATTTGGTGTCTGGGATTAGATTATTGAGGCTGCCAAGACAACTCTCCAATTATTTGTGAAAATATAAATTGCAAAGTTTTTCCAGGGTGACTGGGGAATTCTCCCTGGATGTCTTCTGTGAGTTATTTTAGATGAAGGAAATTTTGCATCTCGGCTTTTGCAAAGTTTTGTCTCTAATGTGTAGTTCCACTTTGTTCTGATCTCAGAACTCAAAACTCAAATATTGCCAGGCCCTTGGTGAGGTGGTAGTAGGGATCATAATGATCAAAATCCTGTTCTGTGTGAGCTTTCTTATGCTTGGCAGCTGCTTCCAGACATCATTATTTAATCACTTTTTGTGAAGGTTTCAGGACTTGTTTTCAGGCATATTTATTTTCGGATGAAGGCAGTATTTTTTTTTAGAAGTATCTTTGATGAAATAAATGATGGAAAGGAGCTGAAAAGCTGTAATTCAGTCAAGATATTCACTTATGGCAGAGGTTGTGATAGTAGCTTGATGGAATTAAGGTTTTTCTGTTCAGTGCAGAAGCAGGTATTTTCGTGTCAAGCACAAAAATTAAACTTACTATTTTTTATTAGTAATGACAAGATTTGTATTTTTGTGTTCAAATAAATATAATGTAGAAAATAATTTGTTTCTAAATACAGATGACAAAAATAACATACTCTTAATTCAGACATGGAATGCATAGTTTGATTATTTATGTAATTCTGGTTTTGTGTTAGTGGTTTTGGCAGTACATCTGAAAATGAGATGTTATGGAGAAAATTAAAATCAGCAATCCTTTAAAGCTTTATTTATAATGGCAGGATACAATTATTGTGATTGGGGGAATGAAGTTGCTATATCAGAGAGGATCTAGCTGGAAACATCTGACCCATCTTTGTTAAGGAGAGAAGGAATAAAGCTGTGGCTAACTGCCATTAACCGTTGCTGGGCCATTTTGTGGTGACTGTGCTCCACCGCTGCTCCAGGGAGAGTTGTGATTTCCAAATTCCTTTCTGTTCTACCACAGATAGTCCCTTTATTTAGAGCATATCTGGGCCAGGGCGCTCTGCAGCTCAGGGGAAATTAGATTTTGCTGTCCCAGTGTGTGCAGACTGGTCAGCTTCATCTGGAGAGAAGCTCTGCAGACATGGGTGTGCTGCTGCAGCTGGGTGCTGGGCTGCGAGTGCAGGAAGTGCTGCTCCTCACCAGGGCCCATGCTGCCTCTCAGCTTGCTCTCTAGTTCCTTCCCTGGGTGGCCAGCACTCTGGTGTGGAAAAAATGCCTCTTTCTTGCACTTCAGCAAGTTGCTGCCTGTAGGAGTTGTCTGCTTCGTGCATGCACTGTCAATCCAGCTATAAAATCACATTTGGCATGATTCTCTGTTACAGTAGATACTCACTGGCTTGGATCTTTTTACAAGCACTTGGTTGCTCTGTCTCTTAACCTTAAATGATCAACCACAGTGTTTGGCTTGCAAATCCCTAGATAAATATTTTAAAATACAGTGAAAAAAAGCACAGGGGCCCACTTTACAATCAGGAATGGATTGAAGAGGAGATCCAATTCAGTCTTCTTTATAGTAACTTTATATTTAATGAAGGTTCACCAGAGCCAACAGATACTGAATTCCTGGGGTGGAATCTTATATGAGCCAGTGCGTTGGTAAACTAGAATAAATCAACAAGTAGTAAAGTAGGCTATGGGTTACATTTAATTATTACTGCTGGAATGCTAAATTTCTTCCGTTAATCCTTTGGTTTGCATTTTCTACAAGTTTCTACAGCAAGTTTCTACATTTATTCTGTTGCCTCTTGTTTTGTACCTCATGTCCTAGATAATCCTGACAATGTGAATAATGGCTTTTGATAGATGATGGATTATGTCAATCTACTACATATGGAAACAAATGACTTTTTTTATCCTGCATACTCTCTGACCGAATAGATTTTGGGTGGAATGGTCAGCTAGCTTACCCAGCAGGACTACGTGATTGATGATGCCTGGGTATTATATAAAGAACGGTTACACTGAAAGCTGCTTGTCAGAACATTGTGAGTAACTGAAGTTCTTTCGCTTTATTATACCTGGGCAGAGGATCAGATGAGATAGTTGCTGCTGGAAACTTCCTGAAGTTGTGGTCTAGTCAGATGAATTTTGGCAAGAACACTCTTATTCTCGGTTGAATCCCACCAACAGATGGCTAGACAGTCTCTGTGGATTTGGCAGGGAAGGCCCACTCTTGTGGCTGTTTGTGGACTAGCCCCTATATGGAAAGAACAGTGCCAAAACTTAGATTTTGTTGATTCTGCAGTTGTTCTGATGATTAAACAGACCTGGTTTTAAAACTGAGTTGCTGACCTGTCAGCCTCCACTTTGTGCCTGGGGAGATCATGGAACAAATCCTCCTAGAAGCTGTGTTAAGGCACATGGAGGACAGGGAGGTGATTGAAGACACCAGCACAGCTTCACCAGGGGCAAGTCCTGCCTGACCAACACAGTGGCCTTCTGTTCTGGACTGACTGTATCAATGGAGAAGGGAAGGGCTGTGGATGTTCTGGGCTTCTGTAAATCCTTTGACATGGTCTCCCACAACACCTGCATTGGTTTGGCACGGCCTGGTTTTAGGTAGCAGGGGGGCCACAAAGATGGCTCCTGTGAGAAGCTGCTGGAAGCTTCCGACCATGTCCAGCAGAGCCAATGGCTGATGGCTCTGAAGATGGACATGGTGCTGGCCAAAACTGGGCCGATGAGAGAGGCTGGTAACGCCTCTGTGATGACATACTTAAGAAGAAAATCAAAACAAAGTCATGGGTTTTTGCTTCTAGTCAGAGAAGAGGAGGAGGTGAGAACACGCGAGGGAAAACAATGCGGCAACACCAAGGTCAGTGGAGAAGGAGGGGGAGGAGGTGCTCCAGGCACCGGAGGCAAGATTCCTCTGCAGGCCGTGGTGATGACCATGGTGAAGCATCTGTGCCCCTGCAGCCCGTGGGCCCACGGGGAATGCAGAGATCCACCTGCAGCCCGTGGGGGAGGTGCCTGTGCTGGAGCGGGTGCATGCTTGGAGGAGGATGTGATCCAGTGGGAGACCCGGTGGAGAGAGAGGGCCCTGCTTCCAGGCTGGAACAGCCTGTCCTTGGAGGACTGCACTGCGTGGAAGAGAGACCCACAGCACAGCAGTTTTGGGAGGACTGTGTGCCCGTGGGAGGGGCTCACGCTGCAGCAGGTGCGGTTTGGCTGCTGCTCGTGAGAGTGGACCCACGCTGGGAAGTTCACGGAGAACTGTCTCCCATGGGAGGGACCCCATGGCTTCACAGGGAAGGATTCTTCTTCCGGAGCAGCGGAAGAAAATCTTCGATGGTAGACTGACCGAAACCTCCCTGCCCTGCCTCCTTGTGTTGTCTGTGGGAAGGAGGGAGGGCCTGGGGGGGAAGGAGTTTTAAGGGCTTATATTATTTCTCATTACCCTCCTCTGATTCTGTTAGTAATAAATTTCACTTAGCAACTAAGGTTGAGCCTGTTTTGCTCTTGAAATATTTCTCCCTCTCTCCTTACCTCACCCATGAAGTCTCTGTTAACCCTTTTTCCTCTTTTCCCTCCTTTTGCCCAGCTGTGGTAGGGGAGGGTGAGCGAGCGACTCTCGTGGGTGCCTGGTGTTGGGCCAGTGTCAAACCACGGCACAGGTCCAAGTGCAAGGTGACTGTATCTGGGCTAAGGCAACCACCACTATCAACACATTCTGGGAGAGGAAGAGGTTGAGAAGAGCCTTGCTGAGAAGGACTTGGGAGTTGTGGTGGATAAAAACATGGACATGACCCAGCAATGAGGGCTTGAAGGCCAGAAAGCCAATAAGTAGTAAAGTAGGTTATGGATTACGTTTAATTTTTCCTGATGGAGTGGAAAATTTCTTTGGTTAATCCTTTGGTTTTTTCAAAATCCAAAATACAGTTAATCCTTGGCTGTATCAAAAACAGTATGGCCAGCGGATCATGGGACATGATTCTGCTTCTCTGTTCCTTGCTGATGAGACCTCATCTGGAGTTCTGCATTCAGCTCTGGGGTTCTTAGCACAGAAAAGACATGGACATGTTGAAGGGCCACAAAAACGATTAGAGGGCTGAAACACCTTCTGTATGAAGACAGGCTGAGATGTGGATTTGTTCAGCCTGAAGAGAAGGCTCCAGGGAGATGTTTTTGCAGCCTTCCAGTACTTGCAGGGGGCTTGTAAGAAGGATGAGGACAGATTTTTTAGCAGGACCTGTTGTAATGGGACAAGTGGTGATGGTTTTAAACTAAAAGAAGGTAGATTGATTCAAAATATAAGGAAGAGATTTATTACAGTGAAGGAAGGTGGTAAAACACTGGAACAAGTTGCCCATAGAGGCGACCAGTTCCTGGGAACATTTAAGGTAAAGCTGGACGGGGCTCTGAGCAACCAGATTTAGTTGAAGATGTCCTTGGTAATTTTTGGGAGATATGGACTAGATTACGTCTAAAAGTCACTTTGAACCCGAACTATTCTATGACTCTGTGGTAGGGGAAAGGGTTCAGAGATGTTCTATGTTGCATATAGTGCTAGTCAGATCCATAACCCACAAGGAGCCACACTCTGACCCAGATCCTTACCCTTCCTCCGACTGAGGTGGAAAAGGAAGTGCTGGTGTAGAGAGGGGAAATCTCACTTCATGCGGAAAAATCTAATATGACAAACAAAAGACTCTCCATTGATGGAATATCAGGATTAAAACTGAGTCATGTTATAATTAATTCAAACAATTCTAACAGTCTTTGTGTTTATAAAACAGTCATTTGTTGTTGTGTGAGTTTTGTAAATTCTAGCTAACTTTAAGACTGTTTTCTGCAAGAGAAGACATACCAACCATATTGTTGATGGATCCTGTTTTTGGTGCTGGTTGAATGACAAATTTTTTCTTCTCCAAAGAGCTTTGGTATATTTTGCTTAAAAATGAGAGCTGAAAAATGGGGTTTTTAATTACATGCTTGCTTCCAAACAATATACAAGGAATAATTTATATAAGTAGTTACTTCTGCTGCATGACCAATAATAAATACATGAAAGAAGTCAATTTTTTGCATGGTGGTATGTAACACATACCTTATGTAGTGCAGCAGAGTCAAAAGGCAAGGTGAATTATATTTGATATATTGCACTGTTTGGTTAAGTAAATTGATATCAGTAAGGCTCCACTCACTTCCCATTTGCATGAACATGGAGGATTTTTCTTGTTCAGGCAAGCTTGAAGCAAACAGCGTCATGGTTGCCGTTTTCATCTTCATTTTGAACATCTACATTCTCTGTTTTATGCTTACTTTTTGAAATCCCTTGGTTCCCTTCCAACTCACAGATGGGCACAAAGCACCTCGGCTTTCCACCTCCTGCTGTGCTATTGCTTAAGTACTTACCCTGATTGCATTCTAATTAGCGAGGATATCACTGACAGGGGCACAGATAGCAGAACTGGAGGTAAAGTAGTCTTTTGCAACAAACTGTGCATGTTAATTGATGTAAATAAGTTGTTGAATATTCTTAAAATTGTTGTGCTAGTGAAAAGGTTACTGCCTCTCTCCTGGTGGAGTTGTTATGTGTCCATCAAATTGATCTAGGTAGCTGGCATGATTTGAAATGCCTTGGCAGACGCAAAGTGAGTTAGGAAGTATTTACACATAGACCTCTTGGATGGCAGAAACAAGAGAGGAGGAGGAACCAGTGGCAAAGGGATTAGTGGTAGTTTGAGGGTTACCACCTCCCAGCATCTCTGATGTGCTGAGTGCTCTAAAAACGAATTTCACAGGGCGCTGAGGTGTTGCTGGGGGGAATTAGCAAACTGGTAATAGTAGAACTGGGTTTACAGCCTTGGATCCAGCATGAGGCACAGTCTTGGCTGTGCTTTTTCAGCCATCTGTGCTCATTTATTAACCTCTGAAGAAGCTTGCAGCTCTTATAATTTGTTTTACCATTCATCATGAAAAAATTCAAATTATTAAAGGCTATAGGGAAAGAATACAGACTCTTTATTGCTGTCAGTTTAAGATAATTTTCTGTCATATTTCTGATAAGTTATGGAAAAGATATGCTGTCTTTTATTAAAATGTTATGGAATTGGAGGAAGTCAAGCCATTAATTTAAAACAGGGGCAGACAAAACATGTAGAGTGTGTATCTGAAGAGTCTGGAGGACTGCAAAAAAATTTACCATGGGAAGATGTTTTTTCTTCCTCAGTCCATTCATACATTTTCTTTCTCTCCTTCTAATGGCTGAATATTTACTCTCTTTGTCTCTTCCCCAGTCCCCTGGAGCCGGGTCTTCTTTCAGGCACGGTTTCTGTTTACAACCAGTTGCCATTAACACATCATAAGAACAAATATATAGGCTTTGAATGAAGTCTGCCCAGCAATAAAGACCTAGTGGAAAGTAGGTTTTCTGAAGGGGATCCTTGACCTGACAAGGAAAAATCCTATTTAAACAATCCTGTTTTCTCTGTCATGCTCTTTTTACCACCTTCTCTCCCCAAGGGATTCCGTACCTTTTTTTTTTTACTTCTCAATTGTCAAGAGTTTGACGAGCTTGACACTGCATTAAAAGCGTTTGTGCTTTGTCTATAGCAATAAACATCAGCAAAGTTGCCACAAATGCTGCTGTGATAAACTGCCGTTAAATACAGCTGCACCTTTCTGGATGTGGGAGGGAGGGAGGGTGGCCATGGGTCTTATCTGAGCCAAGGGTAAGTCCACTTGCTTGTGCAGAAGCGAGATGAGGGACCAGATTTGCTCAGCTGTGTTTATCTTCCCGCCCACACATGTGCCCATACAAGCATCCCACCAGCGAATGTCAGGCTAATCAAAACAACATAAAGCCTGCTGAATCCCAACCAGCTGCAACCAGGCTTGTCATGCCTCTGCCATTATTATTGTTGTTTCGATTTATAAAATTAGCCTCTGCTGATGGCCCTGGTTGTAGATTCTATTCCTTCAGCTTCTCTGCAGCTCCTGTGTCCAGGGGCCATCCTGTGTGTGATAGCTCTGCAATCCCACCCCAGTGTCCTCTGCAGTTTCACCCTGGGAATCAGGGCTCTGAAGGCAGTGGGTTCCCATCATGCCTCCTGCCACTGGGGTCTGCTCTTTGAGCTGCAAGTGAATTCAAGAACCTCCCCAGAAAAGAAAAGTTTTTGAGCTGATCTAATGGCTCAAAAGAAAAACATAACCATGTGCTGCTGTGTGAGCTCACTGTGACTGCATTGGTCCCTTTACTAAAATTTCTGTGCCTTGCCTAACCAGTGCCTGTCTCCAGTTGGGGTGACAGAGGGGTGTTACCCATTTCTCACAGCCCTGCAGGACTTGGCAGTGGCTGTTGTAGGACTCTCCACCTGACTCATGGGCGTCTCTCATGCAGAGTCATCCCAATGGGCTGCTGGTGGATTCTCCCACTACTGGAAAGAAACATAGTGTTGCTTGATACTCCTCTGTTGACTTTTGCTGGATTAACTAGAGCTGCGGAGTTCAGAGGTAATGGTATGACTCTTCCTCTTGCTGTGAGAAATTAAGAGCACAGTTTAGGGTTTTGAGCAGAGGCCAATGCATGTGTATGCTTCAAAAGTCATGCTAGCTTTTTGAAATGTGCTGCTGGCACATGTTACAGCATTTACCCTCTGCCCCACATGTCTCCATAATCCTTTCCCACCCATTTCCCAGTGCCAAACTCCTAGCTGGTGTTGTGAACAGGCCTCAACCATTATCCTGTGATGGTGACATGAAATTATGCCTATTGCTTCCTTGTTCCCAAAGGCTTAGGCATTAAATGTCACTGAAGGAAAGCTCTTCGTACTGCCTTTATGCCCACTGTATAATCCAGTACAGCTCCAGCATGTGGGGCTATTCTGATCCAGGGTCTGGCTGTCTCACCTGTATAACCAGTGTAAGAAGTGAGAGACCATGGTGAAGAATAATTTATTTGACCCAGTCTCATGCTGGTTTTATACTCGAATAATGGTGCTTCCTCAGTGTTACTCTTCGTGCAAAGTTAATTGGTATATATAAAGTGAGCATGATGATCATTCACTTAAAAGCACACATGGGAACTTGCTAATTTCTCTGAAGGTTTGGCCAGGTTTCGTCTGTGTGCTCCTGGTTTTCATCTGATTTTTATTTCAGACACATATCTCAGAACTCTGTGGATGCTGCCTAGACACTGGGTTTTAATGAAAACAACTGTCTATACGTCTCATTCTGGAGAGATCTGCTGGAAATTTTTTCTTCCCACAGTTTTTTAAAAAAATCTTTACAAATATTCTTTTTAATACTGTTTTACAAGTTTGCAATTATCATATGAATGGATCTATTGAAACTTCCTGTTTCCATCTTCCTTTTCTTTTCCATTCCACCACCATGGGTGGTGTTAGCACTGTGTGGTGCTGGCCCTTCCAGCATGTCCCATCCTCTGAAGGTGGCCTATCTCTGCACTGTTCCATGGCTGTCCTGAGGTTGGTGATGGACTTCACCTTGAGCAGCTCTTTAGGAGAAGGCTTAAATTGGCAGATAGGGCAGGACCTCAAAACTGCTTTTGTGACCTGCCTCTGAGACACTTCTGAAGGTAAGTCCTCATCTGTGGCTGCACCAGGACTTATTCAAGTCACCATGTACTAAAACTGGTACTAAAAATCCTGCTGTCATTGATGGGCTTGGATTGCTCTTTCATTTGTAGGTCTGGGTCCAGAGATGCAAACTGTCTCTTCCCTGCTGCTGGTCCTGAGGTAGGGTTGGAACTATGCTGTCCTCTTCTTGTTTGGTCTAGGTGATGTGGAGAGCAAGACCAAGACTCACTCATGCCCTTTTGCTAATTGTGCAGTCTGCTGTCCTCAACAGAAGCCTCAGCTCCTGTTGCCTGCAGCAAGCTCTCTGGAGGCTGAAAATCAGCAGGGATTTTCTCTGCAGGACAGGGGATGGTATCTCCCATTGTCCGTGGATTTAGTTAGTTGCTGAACTTAAAACCTGTATTTCAAAAATATGCTTCGATGTGCTTAGCTTATTTTTGTTCTTCCTCTGATCTTTTAAAAATACTTGTTCTTTAGCTATATATAGCAGAGCATAGTCTCCATAGTCAGATCAGACAAACTGAGGGGAAAGTTTGCTCTTGGGTTATTTATAGAGCTCTTAGCAGCACTGTCCCCTTGCCCTTTTTGTACAAAGCTAGGGCATGCTGGGCTGAAAACATGACCTTATCCTGTGGGTATGCAGACTGGCCATTCGGAAGCTCTTTTTTAACAAAGTTTTTGTTACAAAAGGAAATTTGTATTTGCAGCTAGAAATTTCTCAATTCCCTGTGCCTGGTTGAGTTGGTGTGATAAATGCATACAGAGTTCAGGGGGCTTTTGATAAGTCTTGTGGCAATTGCACATATTCTCCATCAATATCAATAGACTTCTGCTTCATGATCTCCTCTGACCCACAGAGCTGCTAGTATTGCCAAACAATCTGGGTCTGTAATCTTTTGGGTTGTGAAGCCAGTGTGAGCTGTCAATATACAATACATTTATAAAACATGGCTACAGGAGTTTTGATCATTCATCCAAACCATGTATTTTCATTAAAGGTTAATGCTAGCATAGATGTCTTGTAATTGATTAAAACTAATAGGTTTTTTTCATCAAAATATCCACATACTATGAATAGTCTATAATTTTCCCATGGATCTTGCCAAATGGCCGAAATTTGAAATACTTCCTTCTTGTTTGCTAGTCTTCCCCTTTTTTCTCAATTTCTACAGCATGCAACCTGAATACTTATCATTAACAATATTCTAGGCCCTAAAAATAACAAAGATCAATGGACATAGCATGACATCAATTTTTGTATCAGATTGATAGACCTTAGGTGCACTGAACTTCATTCTGTCATTCACACTGTATTTTATTCAAGGAGAAATGTCAAAATTTTCATTTACATTAGAAGGCCACCAATATGTGGGAGAAAAAGCCTTGCAGGGAAATCTGGTTGCTCCAAGTGTTAGGTCAAACTTGATAACTTTTGCACAAGCCCTTTATTAAAAAGAGTTTAGTGATCTGTTGTGAGTGTAGGCTCATTACATACACAACGCTGATGCATCTTTTTCCCAAACATTGGCTCAACAGTGATATCACGTATTGTTAGAAGTATCATGCACCCTGGAATGACATCGTTTTCTCAGAAAATTTAAAATAAATGTTAAATAACAATCAGCAGGTAAAGCAAAGAAGCCTGTTGGACAAAAAATAGCTTCCGAAAGCTTTTATCCAGACACAATTAAATCTTCTTAGACAAGATAGTGCAGAGCTCTCCACAACAACTGGTATCTGCCGTAGGAGCTGAAGGAGTCATCAACACTCTTGGCAACTGCAAAACATAACTACTTGCACATGAACAGCATTCTGCAAAATTAATAGACCACATTAATTCTTGGTGTGACTCCCAACTGAAATCAATGATGTAATACCACTGATGAATATCGGTAAATTGTTAATAATTACTAAAGTAGCAGAATAGTGAAAATCCCTTTTCACAGCAGGAAAATCCAGTCAGGGTAACATGACTAAAAACTGTTGCTGAAGGAGGTGGGATTTGTGGAAAGGTGGAAAGAATGGCCACAAGAGAAAGAGCAAAAAAATTTTATTATTTTGCATTGAAAGAATGGTGTTCAAGCCTGTTTCTTTTCTTTTAGGGCGTTCTGTAGGGTTAGTGTAAGGAAAAGGCACTCAAGTCCTTTTTAAGGTGGATTTCCCTTCCTGGCTGCCAGCTATAAGCTTTCCCCTCTTCAAAACCTGGTACTGTAGGCAGTGCATCTGGAGAAGCATGGGTCTGTCAGAAATACATGGGATCATTCTTCCCTAATACATATTCAGAGCTAAGCCCACTGGGCTTATACTACTCTTTGATGTCTGTGGTGCTGGGGCTCTCTGAGGGCCCCAGGACCTCTCTTGTGCAATTACTTCTTGCAGGGATTAATTAATTCAGCCTCTCGGGTATGTGGATTTACATAATGGTGGTCCCTGGCAGGCTGTCAGGTAACTTTGCCTTCACCCTTAGCTTTCCGCAGTGTATCTCCTGCATGCAGCATCCTCCAAGTGGTCTGTATTTCCCCTTGTTATGTCCTCCACCTTCTCCCTGAGGGGACAGCCGACTTTTGGGAAATCAGGATAAAATTCCCTGCAGCATCAAGAGGCTGGTTGAGAGGAAATGAAAGCAAAACATGTTTTTTTAGTGAGATATGAAGTCAGGTGTTATTTACAGTACTGAAAACAGGTAAAAATAAAGTGGAAATTGTAATTTTTATCTAAGCCTAGATAATAAATATCTTCCCACTTCCTTAATACTTTCCTCAGAGACACCTTAGAGGTCTCCCAGCTCCTGCAGCCAGGGTCCGGAATTGCGCACTGTGGTGCTGCTTTTCTGCCTTCAGAGCAGTCCTGGAAAGCTGTCACCAGGGAGGAAGGAGAAGAGCCTCCTCCAGCTCCTCCTTTCCTCCCCTTGGCCTCCACCTGCTGCTGAAGCACACCCAAGGAGCAGGTGACCTCTCTGTGCAGCCATCATCTCCATGATTATCATTCAGAGGGCTTTCTGGTTTCTTCTGCACTGCTCATCTGGTTCCTGTTTCCTCCCAGGAAGTTTCCATGTGCAGCTCCAGCTGCTTCTCCCCACCCAGACAAGGCATCTGCTGAGCTCATGGGTGCTGGGATGTCTGTATCCCTGGGAAGCCCACACATGTCACCTCAAAGGCACAGGTGGTGGGCTGCACACAAGGATGCCTAATCTATCTGCATCTCTACTCCACCTACACATTCCCAAAGAATTTTCTGTCGCAGAAACTTGCAGGATTTAAAGCTGAGTAAATGTGATCTTTCAGAACAATTTTCTGTTACTACATTTTAGGTTCTTAGACATGGTCAAATTATGTTTAAATCAAGCTGGCACAGATGAGGGAACTGAGTAATTATTCATCATTCTGCCAGCAGTGGCTTTCCTCACTACACACAAAATGCTTCTTTATAGAAGATTAAAGCACATTGTTTCTGGTTAGGAAACCCTTTCCTATTCACTGAAAGTCACTGCCAAATCTTGAAATAGTTGTATTTGTAGAGACTTGAAAAGTCTAATTTCAGTACAATAAGCAGATCCATACTTCTCATCAGCATGCTTAGAACAACATGCTTTATTTTAGGGAGTGTAGCAAAAGTCAACAGCTTTAGAAAATTAAATTGCTCCTTTGTTGAAAGCCTTCTGTTGCAGACCCATGGCAATAGCTCACAAGTTAGATAATGAGTTACATATTGCTCTTTGATAGTGCCTCTACCAAATTTTATAGAAAATGATCAGATTTACAGTGGGTCAGTGCAAAACTGTGACCAGAATTCCTGTGTTCTCTCCCTGGGTCAGTTTCCTTCTCTGACATTACCTAACTTTTATCTTGCATCTGTAAATATAGGAATTCATTTGTAAAGTTTTGTAGGCATAACTGTCTAACTTTTATATTGTATTTGGACTTTCAAGGTTAAACATAGCAGAGAGACATTAAGGAGTATGAAGGGAACCCCAGAGTATCTGGCTTCTCATTGGCTTTCAGAGGCTGTGTTGCTTTAAGACCACTTTGAAACCACCAGAAAACTCAGTCATTCTCATTCAGTTTTGGTCTACTTTGTACTTTTATTCACTAGATAAAGGTAGCATGCAGCAAAAGGGAGTTATATTAAGAGGAGAGAATGAACAATAGTATTACTGAATGATTCACATAACTTAGGTCCCTAAAATTGGACTAGATCTCTTAAAAGGGCAAGCATTCTCCAAAATGTAAATATATTTTTGTTCCAAAAATGCTTGAAATATTGTGAGATTAATTTTACTCTTGGAATTTTGGTCTTTCTACTTCTCGCAGCAGCCAAAACAGAAGTGCAGAGACAGGAAAACTGATTGTTCAGGTGGATTCAGCAGCATGTGGAAAATACACTGCACTATAGCTGTTCTGCAGAAAAAGAAAGGAGCACAGAAGACAAAATGGATTAGAAAGGAAAATATTTTTGTGGGAGAAAGCCCTGTCTAGCAGGCCAAATTTAGTGTTTTGACTGTTTCACCATGCAGGTAGCAAACTCCAGCCTACTGGGGACTGGCATGTTTGAGGGCATAGGAATTGTTGCACTTCCGTCCAGGTAAATTGTCTTAACCTCTGTGAAAGTCATACAGAAGAGCTTGAAAACTGCATTGTATTGCTTAGTTGGGGATCGTTGGTCAGGCACACTGGATGCTCTGGACCGTAAACGCCCCCTGTTCTGAGGGAATGCGTTGACAAATGGCAAAGGCTCCAGCATTTCCAGTTCAACTTTTTCTTTCTGGTGCTGGGAGAAATACAAAGATACCTACAGAGCAATGCCTACAATTTTCTGGACCAGCTTGAGCAGTGGGCCCATGGGAACCTCATGCAATTTAATGAGACCAGGTGCAAGGTGCTGCGCCTGGGTTGGGTCAGTAGGTGGTATCAACACAGGCTGGAGATGAACAGATTGAGAGCCGCCCTGCTGAGAAGGACTTGGGAGTGCTGGTGGGTGAGAGGCTGGACACGACCCAGCCATGAGCACTCACAGCCCAGAGAGCCAAATGTGTCCTGGGCTGCATCCGGAGCAGTGTGGGCAGCAGGGGAAGGAGGGGATTCTGCCCCTCTGCTCTGCTGTGGTGAGACCCATCTGGAGCACTGCATCCAGCTCTGGGGTCCCCATGACAAGGAGGGACAACCACCTGGTACAGTGAGCCCAGAGGAAGACCACCAAGACAGAGGGATGGAACACATTTCCTAGTAGGAAATCCTGAGAGAGTTGAGTTTGTATAGCCTGGAAAAGAGAAGGCTTTCAGGTGATATAATTGTGGCCTTCCAGTACCTGAAGGGAATCAATAAGGCAGATGGAGAGAGACTCTTCACAAGAGCATATAGTGACAGGACAAGGGGAAATGGCTTCAAAATGAAATAAAGTAGGTTTAGATTAGATATTAGGAAAAAATTCTTTACTGCGAGGGTGTGAGGCACTGGAACAGGTTTCCCAGAGATGTTGCAGATGCCGCATCCCTAGAAGTGTTTAAGGCCAGGTTAGAAGGAGCTCTGATCAGCTGATCTAGTCGAAGATATCCCAGCCCATAGCAGGGGGTTGGAACTAGATGATCATTAAGGTCCCTTCCAACCCTGGTCATTCTATGATCCTATGAATCTGTGATACAGTGAATATTTAAGTTGTAAGGAAAGTGGACTGTTTTCAGGCTCTTGTCTAGGGGTAACACAGTTTCATGCTTGTTTGTTATTGGGGCTTGTAGGTGTTGACAAGAAATCAAACAAAATTTATGTGAATACCTGCTTGAGAGACTAGCTGGTGCTAACTGGCATTAGTTAACTCGTTTTCACAATGCAAATGCATACTTCAAAAGGAACACCTTTTAAATAATTTTTGAGCAGTTAGGACTTGGAGATGGAGGAAACACAGAGGTTTCTCCAGCAAGAAGATCGATACTGATGTAAGGGAAGGCCACTAAACCACTCCTGAGAGGGATTTAAAAATTTGTATTCTAAATTTGCGTTCTTTTCCCAGTGTTCTTCTGTCACATACTTTTTATTTTAATTAATATTGGATAATGCAGAAACAAGGTGAAAACTGAATTTAAAGGCAAAGAAGAGATGGCTTTTCAATGACAAATTTTTCAGAAAGGAGTTAATCAGTCATGGTGTCGCATCATTCTCTTTTGCAAACAGGCTCCAGAATTCTTAAATTAATCTTTCTCACATAGTTTCATTATTTTGTTTTAACCTTCCCCTTTCTTGTCCTGCCTGTTCATCTGTTTTCCTGGCTTTGCTTCAGCTTGCATGCTTGTATAATCAGAATGGTACCTTGGCTGTTTAGTTCTTATTTTAATTTCCTCTGCTCATCAGCAGAGTGTAGCCTTTTTGCTTCTTTAACTGAAACCTTCAAAGTCAGTTGTGAAGAGGAGGAAAAAAGAGCCACAGTGATGCCATGATGATTTTTGGCTTTTTCATATACCTCTCATATACCCTTCCACATACCCTTTTACACAGCTTTGCGTGTATCCTTAGTGCTTTTAACCCACATGCTTGTAATTCCCCAAGTCTGATAGCTAGACCCAAAGTTCCGTTAAGCCAGGAGACCAAACATCTTAAAAACCTCAAAGTTGGGTCAGAAAGCCCCAGACACCACGGTCCTCCCCAGAACACATTCTGTAAACCAAGATAGGCCCATCCAGGGGGAAGGTTCCTCAGGACGGGGGCTTCTCTTGAGCCTCTCATTGGGGAATCTTTGATAGATATGCTGATGTGCAAGGTCTATAACTGTATATGTGAATTATTGTGTGTGTGCATCTTGGGCGTGCATCTTGGGGGGTGCATCTTGGGGTGTGCATCCTGGTGTGCATCTTTTGGTTGTGCACTTTCGGTGTGCATTCAGGGGTGCTTTCTACCTGGATGTGGTGCACCAGAGGATCCTTAAATAAATACCGAGGTAAAACCCTTTTTCCCTCTAACTGTGTTTGGCTTTTAATTCTAAGCCTAGGATAAGGCATCAACAGTTTCAAGTTTTCTTCAGGACAGAGTTTCCAGTGTAACTAGCTGGAAGGAGAGTAGGGGGACAGACATAAACCCTCCTGCAGTGTTAGAGGTTTCTTCTTAATGCTAACTGCATTTTACAGATTGGACGTGACTAAAGAAGGAAGTGATGAAGCAGCAGTGAGAGGGGCTGAGGCAGCTGTTTAAATAGAGGGAGCAGGTCATCTGCTTCTACATCTGCTTTTCAGTGTTGTCCCACTACGAAAGGAGGCTCACATGAGTCCCTCCTGGATCTGAGGACTCTTTCTCTCAACGAGCCCTGCTGTGGCTTTACATGACTTCTCATCCAGCAACAGAAAGTCCCTGTCATTCCCTAGCACTGAAGTTGCCCCTGCATGCAGCAGTTGTTACACCCTTGAACTGCCTGCTGCTGCTGCCACAGAGATTGTGTTGCTTCAGATTTGGGCTTGTAACTTCACTGAGCCCTTTTTATTTTCTCTTGTTGGCTCCCATCTGCACATCTAGGTAATTGATTTTAGACAACTTCCCAATCAATTTTTGAAGTAAAGGCTTTTAGGAAATAGTCGAAAAGATTTTTCTTTAATTACTCCCACACTTATTTCTCTTGAAACCCTCCAGCTGTGAGATCCATGTTCCTGGGGAATGTAATAAACCAGAAGCCCTGTATAAAAGTATTTTTTTATGTCTTGCAAAAAAATTGTGCTGGTTTCCTTCTCCCCCCTGCAAGTCTGGTTCAAACACTTTGTTTTAGTAACCTCATTAGTTTACACTTCAGAAAGACCCCAGTACTTAAACAGCTGTGTGTACAAACAATCTTATATTGTAAACTCATGGGGGATCTCTTCCTATTATGTATGTGAATAATAGCGGATCCTGGCTGTTGATTAATAGTCCAATATTTCCACCATCACACCAATTAAAAATAATTCCATGAGCAGCAAGTTATTCTCAGGTTGTATATATTTAAAGAAATTACAAAACTCAAAGCAAAGCAACGTTTCTGCTAGTGCTTTCCATAGTCCTGCATTAGCATGCATTATGTGAAGCACAGGAGGGATCTCTATCTTCTTTCTTACATCAGCTTTATCTAAGTTCCCCAATAGCTCCACTATGGTAGTATTTGAGAGCTCACCTGCCTGTGTATGTGGTCAGGGAAGGGTGGAGAGCGAGTAGTCAGTGTATACAGGTAAATGGCAGCAGCCAAATTTATAAAAAAGGAGATGGAGGAAAAGAAGGTTTAAGGAAGTCTCCTGGGATCACACCAAAAGTCACTAACAAGAGTTGAGGAATTAAACTACTGTCTCACAGATACTAGGTTATCACCTGAATCAGCAACATTGAGTCTTCCTCTTGGTCTGAATTTTGCTGTCATTCAATTGGCAGTAACACAGTGGGACTATGAAAACAAACCATAGTGTATTATATGTCTCTTAGGTAGTTTCTAAAGGACCGTAACCTTTGTAGAAGGAATGTGGTTCTTTATTGCAGTGTTGTCATGACTTAGCAGGGCCCGTGCAGCAATTGGATAAGGACATCCTGCTGCAAGAGAATGGTGCCAGATTTTAGTGAGAATTTCTTAACCCTCTTTCAGTAGAAGTATAGTGCCCCTATCCAGCCTCTGTTGTACTGGGTTTGTGTGGCCAGATTTTGGTAGTGGGGGTGCTACAGCGGTGGCTTTTGTGAGAAGCTCTGAGAAGCTTCCTCTGTCCAACAGAGCCAGTGCCAGCTGGCTCCAAGACGAACCTGCTGCTGGGCAAGGCCAAGAAAATCAGTGATAGTGGTGACACTTCTGTGATAATCTATATAAGAAAGAAAGAAAGAAAAGAAGAGTTATTGCAAAGATGTAACTGTGGCCAGAGAAGAGAGGAACAGTTATACAAGCACCAGGGTCAGTGAATCAAAGAACCACAGAACCACAGAATCAATTAGGGTGGAAAAGACCTCTGAGATCATTGAGTCCAACCTATGACCAAACACTGTGTCAACTAGACCGTGGCACTAAGTGCCACATCCAGTCTTTCCTTATACACCTCCAGGCACAGTGACTCCACCACCTCCCTGGGCATCCCATTCCAGTATCTAATCACCGTTTCTGTGAAGAAATTTCATCCTAAACCTCCTCTTATGCAGCTTAAGACCGTGTCTCTTGTCCTATTGCTGGTTGCCTCAAGAAGAGGGTGACCCCTCACATTGTTACAACCTCCCTTCTGGCGCTTGCAGAGAGTGATAAGGTCTCCCCAAGCCTCCTTTTCTCCTCCTTTTCACCCCTAACTCCCTCAGCTGCTCCTCACAGTACAAGCACATCATGAAGTGAAGTGAGAAGGAGGGGGAGGAGGTGCTCCAGGCACTGCAGGTGGGATTCTCCTGCAGCCCATAATGCAGACCATAGAAGCAGCCTTTTTCAAAAAAACTTGAAACTGTGCCCCTGAGCCCATGGAGGTCAGTGGGGGGTGCAGAGATCCGCCTGCAGCCTGTGGAGGAGGCCTCCATGAGAGCATGCCTTGTTCTACTTGACTGACAAGAGATTAACCCAAATGTTTTATTCACTAGGGTTCATCATCTAGTAGACCTATCATCTTGGGTAGAAAACCAAGGTGAACTGGATTAGGTGTCAACTCCAGGTTTATGGCTGAAAATCGCAAGAAGACATGAAAGATAGTTTAGAGGGGAATGACTGAAGTACTCTGCATTATGAAGACAGGAGAGATAAGACCCCAACATATGATCATCTGGATGCAATTATGAACTTCCAGAATGACTTCTTAGATGTGGATTTGTTCTGCTCAAAGAGTAAAGATACAAAACAGCCACATCCTCTGGAATACAAAGACAGAGTTGCATGTCATTCCATCTTCAGCTGTGCTTCATTTAGAAGAGCAGAGGAAATAGACTCTTATAATACCAACTAACATCAGTTTCCTGAGTAATGGCTACCAGCTAGCTAGGGTTAACACGGAGGCTTTGCAATGGAAGAGTCAGTCTTCAAATCATGTAAATGTATGACGTTAATTTTTCAGTATTTGGGATGCTTTGTCCTTTGTTCATTGACTTTCACTCTGCAGCTCAAAATGCATCACTTTTGAACTGTATTTTATCTCAAGAAGCATGGGTACCAATACTGCCTTGAAAAATTTGAGGAAAATACCACTCTCCTTATCGTGCCCCCATTCATTCTGTAAACATCCTGGCTAAATACTTTGCTGAGATGCCAAAACCAGACTAGTTACATGCAGTTGGTAACATATAGTTGGGTTTAAAATGGCCAAGGGTAATTTTCTTACAGTTCAGTCAAAGTTTGTAGCTAACACATGTCTTTATGTTGCTGTCATTTAATTATGAGCAATGTACGTTCCACATCTAAAAGTAAACAGAATAATTCTTGGTGATTTCCTGTTCACTGTAGGTTGTGAAATGTCAGCATGCCAGAAACAAGCAAATGTTGAGACAACATATCACAGAGCATTTGATGTAACAAAGCCTCAAGAAACGCACATTTCTGTCTCTTCCTCTTTAATATTCCAGATACAGAAATGAAAATAGCACCTCATCATAGATTGTGTTGAATCAGAAGAGAGCCGTCTGGCTCTTCATTGCCTCTACTGAGCAGGACCACTCCATGGGTTTTGTCTAGAACAGAGATGGATACTCTCCCAGATACAACTAAACAAAATGTAAATGAGATTTTGACATTCTTGGCATTAAAAACATGCATCTTTAGGCTCCTGAGGTAAACATCATGTGCCAAGATTCTGTTCTGTATACACATATTGCTAAGCATCTAACAGAATTATGCCGGTTTCTGAACAAAGGAGAGGATAAAATAAACAGTTAAAAAGAGGGCAAGATAGCATCCACACCAGGGGAAAGGAAAGAATGTCT
The DNA here is from genome assembly GCA_013397725.1 of Rhagologus leucostigma. Taxonomy (NCBI): domain Eukaryota; kingdom Metazoa; phylum Chordata; class Aves; order Passeriformes; genus Rhagologus; species Rhagologus leucostigma. The sequence goes on from VZTD01000356.1 coordinate 25,169, forward strand.
AGGATGAATCGTTCCTCCTAGTGCCATCAGCAGGATGGATATGTATTTTCTTTAGAGGTTTCACTACCATTCCTGCATTAATGCAGTTAGCTTTGGCACAGCAGAGTGTACAAGAGAGTATGTGTACAAAGTCTCTCAGATGGCCTCAAAACAGTCTTCAAATGAGCTTTGGTGTTCATTTTCAGTGACACATTTAGAAATTATTATGTGGTCACTTTCTCTTTGCAACTTGCTAATCCCAGCAATAAAGGCTTCCCATTGTTCACAAACAGATTGTATTTTTGTAATTTTAAGAACACAGTTAATGTATTATATATGTTTTCTGTCTCAATATCTTGCATGGATTCAGCTATTGCATTGTGAAGGTGCCTAGGTAGTGCTAGATTTCTTAAGGATAAACAGAAAAGTAAGGAACTGCAGTGTACGACACAAAGCTACTTACACATGTGCCCACATGGGGACAGTGCAGTTCTACCAGAAAGACAGCCCAAGAAACTGCTTCATCCTAGAAAGGCTGAAACATCTTCCCTGACTTGTGCCTCCAAGCTGCACTGTAAATTGTACAGACCTAGTTTTTTCTGAACATTCTCCCAACCATCAAGTCAACTCATGGAGCAGAAATTTTTTGTAGTAGCTTATGTTTTTGACAGTGTATTTAATTTATCTGGATTATTGAGAGGTGCAACAAGATTCCACAATGGAGGAAAATGCAGCAGCTTGTGCTATTAGTTGTGTTTGGTCAGTTCATCCTACCATGTCTTGCTTCCACCTTGGAGAAATGTACTTTCTATTCCTCTGGGAGTTGTGCTTGTGCATATAGGGAGGATTTAAATTCACAAGTTAAAACAGTGCCAGCAGGAAAATAGCTGTAGAAAAGCATGGGGACTGTGAAAAAGCAAATCTCCACAAATATTTCAGAGGTTAAATGGGCCATGTTGAGAGTTTTGTGAGACAAATTGGAAACTTGTCTACCCCTGCTCTCACATGTTTAGCATTTTCTTTTGCACTGAGCACATTATCCACCCCCCAAACCTTTATGCCCCCCAGCAGGGAGTTTTCAGTCAAAGAAAAAAAATCCATAAAAAAGCTTTTTGTTAAACTTTTAAGGACCTCTGTTGTCCTGAATAGCATGTAGTGTTTGACGGAAGGGCATTCTGAATTGGACTGTAAGACTGGATCTGTGTTAAACAAAAAGAAGTATTTGCTCCTATTCAAGCAAATATAGGAGACTCTTGCTTTCTGTGATTGTTTTGGAAGATAACGTGTCTTTGTTCTCTTCCTTTTAAGCTGATAGGCTTGCTCATGAATCAGCTTTGGCCATCAGTGCAGTAGGTATTAGGGTTAAACTTCTGCAAAAAGTGGAAGAACAGCACTGTAAAATAGTTAAGTGGTTTCTTATTTCCAGGACTGTAACTAAGTACTGAATTGAGTCACTTCTTTCCTACTATTTGCTATGAAAATACCAATCCAAACAAACCCTAGAAGCTCTGCCCTCCCTTTCTTCTTTTTTTTGCCTTAAGGCTTACCTGTATCGTCTTGGGAGTCAGAGAAAGATACCATCAATGCGAGAGCTATAAGGAGTTTTTAAGAGCACCTCTATGCCTGAAGCACCCTGTTAAATTTTGTCCATGTGCCCTATTTCAAAACAGAAGACTGTAGTAGAAACAAAATACTTACAGTATTTCCTCAGGCCACTGTAGGTGAGCCTCATGCAGAATCAGAAGAGACTGATACACCACAGATACCATGTGTCTGCTCCCCCTAGGACAAACAAAACACTGTAATATCTTAGCCACACCATGTTGCTGATCCTTTCTATGATCCTTTCCAAGGTGACCCAGGAAAAACTTCTCCTCAACCCAGATCTGCTGTCAATAAAGCCCTGAGCAAAACTACTCCAGTTGGTGCTCAAGAGGATTTTTCACACTGCCTTTGAGTGAAGCTGCAGGGTAACTAGAGACAGTCTGTCCTCTCTGCTCCCTCTAGAGAGAGGGGAAGGGAGAGAGGCCTTATTAGAAGCCACAGACACATTTTCCTTTCTCACTGCCTCTGACCCGAAAGCGAACAAAAAGCTTAGAGAGATGAATGTAGATCTTGGTCTTCACCAAAGAACTGAGCGATTTCAGAGAATAAATACAGATGTAAGAAGTGATGGGATACCCTCCTCAGCTTATTGTGGACGATGCCAGTCACTTACTTGGGTTCTTTCACCTCACTAAGTTTCTGTGGACTTCTCCTTGACCATTCCTAGACAGATGAATCAGCTCTCCATTATAATCTTCAAACAAATAGGAGCTGGAAGCCACCATGCTACTAGAAGGCTACAACCTAGTTGCCTTTACTAAAAGCTGGTGGTATGACTGGAGTGTGGCTGTTGATGGCTACAGGCTGTTCAGAAGCAACAGACAAGGCCCTCTGTGGGTTGCCCTCTACATCAAGAAATGAATGGATTGTGAAGAGCTCTCTCTGAAGAACAGCCACAAACACATCAAAATGTCATGTTTCATGTGAGAATCGGAGACTGAGGTAACAAAGGGAACCTTGTGGATGGTGTCTGTTAGAGGCCCCTTGCTCAAGGGGAGCCCATTGACAACACCACCTTCTTGCTCCAGCCACAAGAAGCACTGAACTCACTAGACCTCATCTTGCTGGGGCACTTCAACCCCCAACATCTGCTGGAAAAGAAGCGCGGTGAGCTGTGGGCAATCCAGGGGACTGCTGGAATGCATGGAGGACAACTTCTTAAGCCAGGAAATGGACAGCCCTGACAGAGGGGATCTGTTACTGGACCTGATGGTCAGCAGTGCAAGTGAGCTGATGGGTGATGTCAAGGTTGGAGGCAGCCAGGGCTGCAGTGAACATCACCGGTGGAGTTTGCAGTCCTGAGGAAGGTGGGACAGGCAAAAAATATAGGCAGGACCCCGAATTTTAGGAAAGCAAACTCCAGCTGCTCAAGGAATTAGTCAGTAGGATGACCTGGGAAATTGCCTCAGGGACAAGGGAGCAGAACAAAACTGGCAGATCTTTATGGACACTTTCCTTAGAGCACATAAGCTCTTGATCTGTAAGAAATCAAAAAACGGAGGGAAGAGACTGGCATGGATAAGTCAAGACCAGCTGATCAAACTAATGGGCAAGAATTCACAGACAATGGAAGCAGGGACAAGTATCCTGGAAAGAATATAGGAATGCTGCCTGGTTGTTTAGTGATGGGATGAGGAAGGCCAAGGTGCTCTTGGAGCTGAACTTGGCAAGATACACCAAGAAAAACAAGGACTTCTACAGACAGAAAGGGAAGATCAAAGAAGGAGTACTGTCCCCTGTTAAACAAGGCTGGCCGACTGGTAACAACAGATGAGGAGAAGGCTGAGGTACTGAACAGTTTTTGCCTCAGCCTTCAATGTCAATCCCTCTTCCCAAACCTCTCAAGTCAGTGGACGGCAAGACAGGGATTGAGGGAATAATGATCAGGTTCATGACCACTTGAGGAACCTGAACATACATAAGTCTATGGGCGCTGATGAGATGCATCCCAGACTCCTGAAGGAATTGTCTGATGTACTTGTCAAGCTGCTCTCCATATATTTGAAAAGTCATGGCAGTCAGGGGACGTCTCCACTGACTGGAGAAAGGGAAACATTGCACTTGTTTTTAGAAAGGGTAGACAGAAGGACCTTGAGAACCACTGATCTGTCAGCTTGGGAAGACTATGGAAGAGATCCTCCTAGAAGCTGTGCTAAGGGACATGGGGAACAGGGAGGCAATTCAAGACGGCCAGCACCACTTTGCCAAGGGGGATTCCTGTCTGACTGATCCAGTGGACAAGAAAAGTCCAGATGTCATTTATCTGGACTTCTAAACAGTCTTTGACCCTATCCCTCATGACATCCTTCTCTCCAAATTGGAAGGAGATCGATTCAGTGGTTGGACAGTCACATCCAGAGGGTCATGGTCAATGGCTTCGAGTCCCAGTGGACATCAGTAACAAGCGGTGCCCTCAGGGGTCTGTACTGGGACCAGTGTTATTTAATATCTTCATCAGTAACATAGACAAAGGGATCGAGTGCACCCTCAGCAAATTTGCAGATGATCTCAAGCTAAGTGGTGCTGTTGACACATCTGAAGGATGGGATGTCATCCAGAGGGACTTGGAAAAGCTGGATAAGTGGGCCTTTAGGAACCTCATGAGATTCAACAAGGCCAGTGCAAGGTGCTGCACCCGGATCAGGGTAAACACTGTGTCCTGGTTTGAGACAAATTTGGAGGAAAACATCTGAAATGAAAGTATCCTCTAATAGAAGGCAGATTTCAGCAGCACCTCCCCCACCAGGTTTGGAAAAAAATTCCTTGGAGGAAAGTGAGAAACAACTATTTATTTAACAAGCAGGGTGCATGCAGACACCAAAAAAAGGATGAATAATATTAAAGAATAAAACCTCTTGCTGTGGAGAAAACCCAAGTCCTTTCTGTAGGTGTGGCTTTGCTCTCTCTGGAGCTTGGATGCAGCTTGAGTCCCCTCCCGGCCCGCAGTGTAAGGCCTCCCGGTAATGTTCTGGTGTTGCTGAACAGTCCAGAAGAAAAGAAGAGAAGAAGCCAAAGTCCCAGGGAAAAAACTTTCTTGCCTCAGCTAACAGGCTAGCTAAAAAGCAGAGAATTTTAACTTTCTGTCTCTCTCCTGAGAAAAGGAGCTAAAAACTGGGAAAAAGCAGGAAAAATTCTTTCTTCCGCTCTGCTGCAGCAAGTCATCTGTGTTTTTGAACACAGGTTGCCGAAAGAATTCCACTGGCTTCCCCTCCCTCTCTCTTAAAGGTACAGAATGACACAGGATTCATGTCTGGGCATAGAGCACGTGATAGGGGATACAGCATCATAAGTCACCTCAAGACACCCTGGTATCAACACAGGCTGGAGATGAACAGTGTGAGAGCAGCCCTGCCCAGAAGGACTTGGGGTTGCTGGTGGGTGAGAGGCTGGACATGACCCAGGCGTGAGCACTCACAGCCAGAAAGCCAAACTTGTCCTGGGCTGCATCCAGAGCAGTGTGGGCAGCAGGGGAGGGAGAGGATTCTGCCCCTCTGCTCTGCTGTGGTGAGACCCCACCCGCAGTGCTGCATCCAGCTCTGGAGACCCCAGCACCAGAAAGATGTAGATCTGTTGGAGTACGTCTAGAGGAGGGCCACAAAAATGATTAGATGGATAGAACACCTCTCCCGTGATGAAAGGCTAAGAGAGCTGGGGTTGTTTGGCCTGGAGAAGAGAAGGCTCCAGGGAGACCTTATAGCACCTTACAGTACCTAAAGGGATTTTACAAGAAAGTCAGAGAAGGACTTTTTACAAATGCTTGTAGTGATAGGACAAAGGGGAATGGCTTTAAAATGAATTCAGCCTACATAAAAGGAAAATTTTTTTGCAATGACGGTGGTGAAATATTGGAACAAGTTTCCCAGAGAAGTTGTAGATGTCTTGTCCCTAGAAATATTTAAGGTTAGGCTGGATGGGACTTTGAGCAACGTGACGTAGTTGAAAATGTTCCTAATTGTTGGGGGTTTGGACTAGATGACCTTTAAATGTTGCTTCCAACCCAAGCCATTCCATGACTGTCTTCCTACTGTATGATCTTGTCACGTTCAGCATTTGGAACACATAAGACTGGGAAACAATTTTGAGGTTTGCACTTCTTAAGATGCTTTTAATATTTTCCCCTCTACTGTGTAAGCAGGGATTTGTCAGCTGACCTGGGTGAAGTATGTGGCCTCTGTAACCAGTGCAGTCCATGCAAATACCCAAAGTTATTGGGGCAGTAACCAAGTAGACATCTGATACAAATTGCTCTGGTGGGCAGCATGTGCATTAGTTATGCTGGTGGCTTTGGGCAGTGATGCTACAGAGGGTCTCCCTTGTCCCTAGGGAAGCACCAGGACTCCATGCAATGCTGTGGGCGGGACCTGGGAGGGCAGACCTGAAGTTATTTTCATGGTTAGGGTCTTAGTGAACCTCACCCTAACAAACAGCCCAGAGTTTAGGGTTTTCATGGAAACAGGAATGCGCACTTTATCCTTCAGTACCCATGTAGACTCTCCTTGGAGCAACTGTAGTGTCTAAGTACGCTATTTTTTTTCATAAGTGGATTATGATCAGTAAAGCTAATTATACAAATAGCTAATCACAGTCACCTGCCTTTCAGATTTTTAAGTGCTTGTTGAAGTGTTTTCCTGTAGACTGCAGAAACAGATTTGTTTCAGATGGGCTGCACCAGATCTGTGTGTAAGAAAGATCTGTGTGCTGTTTCTGTATGTGAAATACAGAAAATTCTGGTCCTCTCTCACATGGATGGGACAGGAACTTGTGTTTAATAGGAGTGGAATGTTTTCTGCTTATTTGCAGAGTTTCATTTCAGGCCAAATGGGGTTTCATATGGTGGAGAGCTAGCCCAGGCTATTATATGTTCCCATAAAGCAATGCTCTGATGGACTGTTTTCCACTACCACTGCAGAAGAGGAGCTCTGATTAACTCTGAGATTTCATTGCTTTAAAAAGAGCTCTGATTTAAAAGAATGCTACTCCTGTAAGAAAGAACATGCTACTCTTTAAGTAGATCAAAAGTTTGTGATTGGAGAGCTTCATGCTATTCTTCAATTAATTTGAGAAATATTTTAATATCTTTTATTAAGCTCACAGCTACACATATGCAGTGGCTGGTTAATGAGTACTACATGATAAAGGATATTAACATTAGAACAAAATTATTTAATTAACTGATTTTTTTCACTTTGTGAGAAGCATGAACAGAAACACACTGCAAGTTGCTCATTTCCAATAAATTGCGACTTACCAAGACCAAAGGATAGCATTAACAGATGCAGTCTCCAAAATACATAAGTAGTTAGAAAGCGTATTTTTTATACTTTTGACTACTATACTAGTACTATTTGAATCTGACCTACTCATATGTTAATGAACAGAATTTCATAGGGAACAAGCCTACAGTGGCATTTCTACCCTGACTTCTCTGGATATTCAGACTAGAAAGAAGTTTAAAGTGCTTTTACCCTCCTTTAACACATGCAGTTTTATTTCAGTTAATGAGGTCAAATCTCAGATTTCATTACAAAACAAATATAACTATGGGAAAACAAAACCCGACTGAATTTGCTCAGAGCTGGAAGTGTTTCTGAAAGATGTGTCTTTAAACCACATGTATGGGTTGTAGACCCTACCCTACTTTTTCAGAAAGAGATTTTGATTATCACTGATCAGGACATTGCATGAGGAGGAAAGCAAAGAAACAAGTCTTATGTGAGTAGTCAGTTTTCCTACCAGAAGAGATATTATTCTTGAGAAGGTAAATGTAGTTTGATATGCCAGGTACTTCACTTCATACAATAGTTACCATGAAGGTCCTTTTGGAATTGTTTTTTATAGGCAATATAGGAGTCTGATTTATCATAGGTAACGTGATCTGCTAAACCAGTCCTCTGTAAAGTGGAAGAAGTGATAGCATAGAGATGTCAGTCTAGATCAAGTTCTTGTGCTGCACTTTATGGTGAAATTGTAGCCTCACAGGTGCTACAGGGCTCCATGGTGAGAGCAAGCCTGGGACAACAGACCCTGCTCCCTTCTGCAGGGAAGCCTGTACTTTTCCTGCATGGAGCCAGTGGCAGCCGTAGCATTTTCTTTCTCAGAGTCCAGCACAACACAGACATATATTGTGTTGCATACTGGTCTCTCCCAGACATGTTTTGGCACAGCATAATTAGCAAGTTTTAACCAAGATTTTCATAAGATAATGAGAGAATAACATGGGGAAGCCCAAAGGACTGTGAAGTTGACTGTTGCCAGAAAGCATCATACTACCAATGTGATTACTATGTTCAGAATGATACTTCAGGCTCAGGACACCTCTCCTGCTTTCGGACTTTTGACCTACCCCAGCCGCACCTTCAGTGTATCTGTTGTGCTCCAGAACAGACCGGAAGAACAGCCGCTGGGGCTGACTCTTGCACTAGTCCAAGCTACTGTATGCAGCTGGAGTTTTTATGCTTTTTCCTTAGCTTCTGATATAAGGAGATGGTAACACTAAGTCATGTATCCCCAGAATTCTGGAGATTTGACCCTGATTTCTGCTGTTGGATGAATTAATAACATGATCTTGGTGAGCTCCAGCCACTGAAGAACAACATGTTTCCAATCCATGTGGTCCCACCAGCAATCTTTTTGAGAAACCATCCCTTTGGGTTTTCTTCCTGTAAGTGACCTCCCTACACATGCTGCCTCTCCCCTGTCAGCTACAGTCATGGCAGAGCCATTGGCATCTTCCTCTGAACTACAACCAGATCCTTCCAGTATCACATGGAAGAGCTTTGGAAGGGCACAAAAAAGGAACAAAAGTACTTGTCTGCAGTAAGTGAATAAAGATAAATAAGTAAGCACCTTTGCAGCACTACAGAGGGTAAGTGCATCCAAATATCCTCTTCTCAGGGGCAATGTAAACCTGGACACTAAATGCACCAGCCGTTGAAACACCTTTGATAGAAGCCAACAGGGACAACCAAACACCTACAGCCCCCACTGTAGCACATTTTATTGCTACCAGCTGTGCATGATGATTAGCTCAGGAGAAGAGGCAGATAACACTGTACCTGCTGAAGTTGTGACCCTGAAAATTCTTTTGGAAGACCCTTTTATTCACTCTCTTGGAAGCCTGATTCCTTGGAAAAGAGTGAAGCTGAGATAAGGGGACTATTCTTGCTCTGTTGTCTTAGAAAATAAAAGATTGTGAGAGGATAAACAGCAAGTTAACTAATTTATTTACTTCTGTCCTATGAAAATTGTGCTGATATCTCCCACAATGGCCATTTTATGATATTTAGCTGATATCTGCATTTGGATATAGCTTTATTTTGTTTCGTAGTGCTCAGGCACTCTTGTGTTTACAAATAGAGGGGGGCTAGGACCTCTTTCTTGGTTCTTTGTGTTCCTGCTTCTCTAGTGTTTTCTGGTTGTAGTTGTGCTTTTGAAAGGTGCATGTAAATTAAAGTTTCATGTAATTTCCCTCTTAAGTGATACTTCAGAATGTGCCCGTGTTGGCACTGCAATTACATGGACAAAATGTACTCTACCATAAAAGGGGAAAATGGTACATTCTTCTCTAAATTCAGATCAAGTGAAAAGCACGTGCCAACTAATTAACAGTTTTACACTTGTCTTTTCTGCTGTTGTTTTGGGTCTGCAAGTGTGACTGAAATATAGAAGTGGAGAGTTTTTTTTTGTTTTCTTGTTAAGCAAAATATGTTACAGATAAATTTTAAACTAGGCTGTAAAAAAAAAAAAAGATTGCATTAGAATCTGTTTTTTTCTTGTGGAAAATATTTTTTTCTATAAACACCAAAGCCTACTGTGCTATCACATGGATGGCAGCACATCTACTTTTCCAGGCACCAATACACCACTTTGCTGACAATTGTCATGACAGCATGTGTTTTAACTCTTTGAGCTGAAATTCTATCCATTGTATGTCTGTCTCAATCTGCCTTTTTTGGCCAAGGATTAGCATGGGGAGGGTTTTGAAATGAAAAAATAAAGTATTTCAAATTATGAATCAGAGGAAAAAGCTGTCCTTGACACTATGGTATTTGAAAAAACCTGAAACACTTTAAGGTTTCCATGATTCAGAAAAGAAGCTTTTTTATGTGGTAGGTGACAGTTTTGGGTTTTTTTTAATGTAGGATTTGTGTTTCTACCGTTTTCAGGACAATTTTTCTTACCCAGGTCAAGCTTATTATATTCCTTTTATACTGAAATCCTATGTCCAAAATGGGTAACAGCAAAACCCCTGGACCTTGTTCTTAATGAGCACCTAAACCTGAGGGTAAGAGGAGCACTGTGCATAAAATCCAATATCAAATAACATCAAACAGTATCAAATCCAGAACTGCGAGGCATAATCCTGGTGTATGTTAGTGTTGGAGCACTTGACAGCAGTTTCCATTGTATGAAGACTACACTTTGAAAGCTTTTTATTTTAAGAAAAAAAGCCATCCAGAAGTAAAGCCTTATTCCTGGTGGAAAATTACCATTATATTTCACCCATTTGCCCATTCTTCCCTTCCACCTCTAAAGTGAGTATAAAGAAATATGTGAACAGAAAGAAAAGGAGAGATTTAAAGTAACTTGCTGAAGGCCATGCAATAATTAAGTGGAAAACTGGAATGAAATTCACAATGCTGTAACTGCATCTCAGTGACTTGTGTGGGAGACTGTGCCACTTCTTACTGAAGTCTACTGCAATGTCTTGTCCTATTTGAGTAGGTTTGAAACTCTGAGAATGGCTTCCCTAAGCAGATGCAGTATTCATGAAGCACCATTTGCTGTACACCTCTGTAAAACATAAATCCTAGGGCAGATAGTTATACAAATATTACTTTCTGCTGCCTGGAATTTTTTTATTTTTGCTGGTGTAGGAAGCTGAACAATACTTGCATTGGAAGGGATTTTCATCTTCTCTTAATAAGACAAAATGGAATAAGGGAGTCTGATGTCATCTGGAGCAGTTAATTTACATAAACCACTTCTCTCTTGCCAATAAATACAAACAGATGGCACCTTGTTGTTCTGTCTACTCAGCTTCCAAGATCTGAGGAGAATTTCGGGATCTAGCATCTGAGAATTCTAGCACTGGTGCCTCTCCTGTTCAATTATTTGTGTTACGGATATTTTAGCAGGAACTTTGTTCTCATTTTATTAACAATTGCATATTAAATAGGAAGTTGTTGCACGCATTCAGTTCTCATTCAAACCAACAGAGTTTAATACTGGGAATTATTATTCATGTCAAATAAAATGGATATACAGCTCATATATTGTTGAGATAAAAGATAAATCACACAGGATATAAATGCAAAGTCCTGGTGGCTTTGTAGTAAACAGAAACATCCCAATTAACACCACATATAAGCTTTGATTTTCAAATTGTTGATTTTGACACGGTTGGTGAATCAACACAAGTTTTTTAAGTGAGAGAGGCTGGAGAGAAAAGGTTTGAAATCTGATAGTAAGGCAGGTTATCTTTATGTGACCTCTCTTGAGCATTTAGGCTGTATTTTATCTTAAAGTGTAACAGTTGCAGAAACTGTATCTCACATATTTTTATGGTCTTCTGTTTTTTTTTGACACCTTTCAAAATAGGTGTATGAAAATAAACAAACTGGGGCAATGTGGGCTGTATTTGTTCACTGCTTTCCCTCGTAGAGTTTGAATAAATCCTGGCAAGGTTTAACCAGCTTTTGTGATGTCTCAGTGGTGTGTCTTCACAGTTTCATTTCATGTAGTAAAATTTCACCCAGGCCAGAGGCAGCTTTGGGTAATGGGAGGTTGTTTCTGGGAGATGTATTATGGCAGAAAAGTGGTATAACATCACAACTGGGAAGGGCCTCCTCTCTTCCTGGGGATGGGCTCTTCTTGTCCAACTAGTGCCTGGCCAATGGTCCTCATAGGGCACACTGTTCCAATAGCTTGTAAGCTATATACCATGACCTGTATATAAGTGCATTTTTTAAAGCAGTTTTTGAGATGAGTGAGGATAGAGTCAGCTTAGTTTGTCAGGACTTTGCTAGGTGTGAGCTTGAACACCATCTGTTTCACCTGGATTGCAGCATTTGTTCCACTCTAAGACACTTGCATTTCCATACATGCAATGCAGGAGTGGCCTAGGTTGAATTCTCTTGGCAGTGTTCTCACAGTGCAGTTTGGACCATGCACTGCCCTGTGCTTGGATGCAGTCCCCAGCTGGGAGGCCACAGGATGCTCCAGGGGACTTGTGTACAAACCTGTGCTGGATATCCTTTGCATGTCCAAAATGGGAATTACAAAGGCCAGTCTCCTTTTCAACTGTTTTCTGCTGCTTGGGTCCAGACACCTGGAGACTGGCAGTCCCAGGCAGCAAGTGGCTGCCAGTGGCACCAGTGGTTTGTCCCTACCTGCCTGGCAGCAGCGTGAAAAAATGCCTGAAACCAATGGATATTTGGTAGTGTGTCTGCATGTAGATCTCCAGCTAATGTGCAGCACGATGTACACAGCTGCTGTGGTGTGCATTTGATGTCTTCCCTGACTCCAGAAATGTTTGATTTCTCAGCTCATGAAGCTTCTTCCTCTTGGGCTTTATAATGTGGCCACTCTGTATGCGGAATGCCAGGTAGCAAAGACGAGTGTCCACATCTGGACCTACCCATGCAGAACAAATGTATCTGAGGGCCTCATCAAAACTAAAACTGACAAAAATTATGAAATTAGCAGATGGGTTTGTAGCCAGCCCAGGAGATTTTTGCCATTGTGTTTCCCCGGCTGTCTTCCCCAAATTAAGTTGGAGTGTAGCTCGCTGTTTCCCTGTGGGAGCTTGGGTGCCACAGCTATCCCACCATGTTTACAAAGCTTCTTACTCAACCAGGTTGTTAAATTGGTCTGGATTAACATTTTTTACCTTCTTCTGTTTTGGGAAAGGAATGGGTGTGTATGTGTTGTTTTTTGTTTCTTTTTTTTTTTAAATTTAAGCTTGGTAGTTTCACTGGACGTACTTATACTATACATCTCACATTGGTTGCATAAATCCAACTTGGGGATCAGAGACAAGTGGGCAGAAGAAACTGGTATCTCTTAAACTGGTTTAGTTGCCAGAGACACTGACATTGAAAGATCCATCTTTTGTTGATTAAAAGATACCTACACTTTAACCCTTTTAAATGTCTACCTGCGGCAGCTGAATGCAGACTGTATTTCTCTATATCTGCTTTAAAAGAATAAGTATTAAAATCTACAGAAGGCACACAAAAATAATGCATAGATGTAATAACATGATAACTGTTCCGTGTGCACTTTTACCTGTTCTTCATATTTAATGAGCACCTATCTAGAGATTTTCATCTCTGAAGTGCTGCTTAGATGTGTGCTTCTTTCAAGTAGATACATCAATTTTACAGGTGGGAAAACTGAGACACAAGAGAAATTTAATAATTTGCCCGAATAAAATAATGCTGTAAGAAATTTTTCTGAACCAAGGAGTAACTCATACCCTTCTCCCATGGAGAAGAACCTCATTCTTGTGCCAGGACCCTCTTCAGCCACAGATGGAAAATGTGTGCAGTGTTTTCCCTGCAGCACGCTGGGGAGTGGTGGGTGGCTCCCGCACTTAGGAAAAACTGTGCTGTTCAGAAACAGGGAGCACTGGAGGCTGTGCCTCTGCCCGTGGGTTTGCTCTGCTTCTCTGTGCTGTGCTACAGTGCAGTGCTCATGTCCTCACACCATGCGTGGCCAGGCTTTGGCTGTCCTCCAGGTGCATACTGAAGCTAGTTGGGCTTGTCTGTGCAGGCAGGCGTGCCCATAAAAATCTTGGTGTTTGTTGCTAAGTCTGCTTTTGAGCTATTTGTGATATTTTCTGTTCTGTGATTGAAAGCATGATTGCAGCACGTACAGTTGTACACGAGCTAGCTTTAATTTGACTAACTTAGATATTAATAGCTACAAAATTGTACTATAGGCTATAGATATCCTCCAGGGAACCTGGCAGATTACACAGTATTGAAACTTGAGTAGGTGTATGTCTTTGCAGCTAACACCACTCATGATACCTTGAGTACAGCTAGAGGTGCTCCAGATATATCTCCAGTGTGTGAAAAAAACATTTCCTTAGTCTGAGCAGGGGTTTTGAGCTCTAGCAGCTATGCACAGATTATCCTAACTGCTGAAGTACAGTATATATTTGTTCTGTGTAGGGATTTATATAGCAGTAGGGAGCACAGAATCTTGAGCATCTTCTGGTTGTGTCTACAGTAATCGCCTCCCCAAGGGTGAAGTGTGCCATGGAGAGCTGCTGAAACATGCACTGTGCTGGGCTAAGATTGGAAAAGGAAGCATCGGAGATGTGCCTCTCCCTGGAGCAGGAATGACAATGTTGTGATGGTTGTTAAACACCTGGAAAGTTCATGCCACTGTCTTGGACTAACTCCTGGGAAAGTTTGTCCTTGTCCTGTGTTTAGCATTTGCGCTAGAAGAGCTTGTGTGTCCTTGAGAAAAAACCTGTCAGCTATGGGCTTTTAGATATTACCTAGGCCTTCTGCCTCTTGATAGCTAAGATTTGGAGTCTGAAAGACTTCCCCTTCTTTACAGAAAGGAGTGGAGGACAGGCTTGGTATGCCACTGATGGCCAGTGATACCAAGGGGATAATGGTATAGTAAAATTTTTGTCATTAGCATTTTCTTTCATGACGTGGGCATGTGACATTGCAGGTTTTGAGAGGGACCTGGAGGTACATATAACCAGTGTCTGTAACTTGCCAGGATGGAAAAGGATGATACCTTTTGCAGGCAAGAAGATATTACTTGCAAAAGCTAATAAGAGGGAACATGGTATTCCAAGAAGTACAAAAGCACTCTAAATGATAAACCGCAATTACTTTTTTGGACTGTGCTTTTAGTAAGAGAAGACTGATCTCTCAGTTTAAAAATTGTCTGTAATCCTTTCCCGTGTTTGAAAGTTTGAACTTAAATTTGTTCATCCCACTCCTCTGTATTTTGCCTGTTGTAAATTAAATGTCCCAGCTAAATAGTGAAAAGCAATGGTCCAGATATCCTAACCCATATATTTTCATTTTTTACACAGCAGGTATTTTTCCCCCCAGTTTTCAGAATTATTACTTATGGTACTGTTGCTCCAGATTTCCAGTATGGAGAAAAGAAGAAATACAAATATAAAATTTGAAGTTACAGGTGTCAAAGACCATGCCTATGGAAGCACTTATGGGCCTGTAAGAACATGCTTCCTTCTTACATTTTCAAGCTAAGTGACTTGGTAAAAACAATATAATTTGCGAGTAGAAGCAAAATGCTTAAAGTATTTCTGTGGCAAACTGTGGCAGAATTCAGTCATGTAGTAAGGTGCTTGGCATACAATCTTTTTTGGTAAATAGGACACATTGCTCCAGAAATCAGGCAGAAAGTCAGCAGAAACGTGATTATATCCATGCTCTCTGTGCTGAGAGAAGGCCTTCCGTCCTAAAAAGGATCCACGAAGACTGCCTGATTTATTTTGTAGGTGTCTAAGGTAAATGGGATACTTTTGTGTGATGATCTCTAGTCTGTGCTGTGCACTGTACTCTGCTTCCCATAGGAGCAGGAGGAAGGGAGCTGAGGAAAAGCAATGGTCACAGCCATGAGGATCTTACTGAGAATGAGATCCAGATTCTGTTTAGAGCATATGAATATGAAAATGGGACACAAGAAATGAAGCAGACTGTTTGCAGGGTATATAAAACATTGCAACAGAAGGACCTCTTCTTATTAGTGTGGAGTAACTCTGCTGGAAAAATTTAGGGCCAGGAATTCAAGCTTAGAGCCCAAGGAATTTAACCTAAATGAGAACATAAGATACAACAAATAGGATAACTAAATACATACATACATATATATATATATATAAATGTCTTTTTTTCTTTAACATTTACTGAGTCAGTTGTTTTTGTAATGTGCCTTCATGTGCCATCTTCATCTGATGCCATCTGTTTCCTGTTTTTGTGTGTGAAGTTTTTTTTTTAATCACTTCAAGCAGTCATACGTGTGCAGAATAATAGAGAAAAATAAAGTTCATGCCTTTTTCTGTTGGTAAAATTGTGTTCTGTCAGTATTGTATTTGCTTAATCAAATTTAGTCCTTCTATTACAGTGAAGAGGGTTGTGGGGGAGGATGCTTCATTAAAATTTTCTTCCTGTTCAGCAGCGCTTGGAATCTCAGTAAAGGCTACCACTTAAGATAATCTTGTGTCTCTTTTTATGCTGCATCAGTAACTGTTTCTAGATAAGTGAAGACAGGCCTGTGGGCTGGAATAAACTCAACATTTAAAATATATCTGCTATCGATGGGGTAAAACCAAAAGGAGATGAGATTTTTCTGTTGTCAATTGCAAGTGATGGAAGCACCAGCACTCCTTATTTTGTATGGCCTTGACTCCCTTTTCATGCAGTCCCATATTGTCAAGAAAAACATTGTTGTCAGGAGTGAGTGCTTAAGCTGCTTTGAGGGTAAATGACATTGGGCACAAAGAATTGTCTATAATGTTTGCTGAAAATTAATTGAATTTTCTCTCTGTGTTTGTCTTCCTAACCTTACTTGTTTTTTTCCCCTTCTGTTGGGGAATAGGGACCAAAAGTGGAAGCAAGGTAACACTAAGTCACTTTGCCTTTGATCTTCTGCAGTTGGATATAGGCAAATCTTGTCAAGCCTACTTTAAAAAGTCTTCATAGATGTTTAAACATTCCTTTTTTCAGTCAGTTTTTTCCTTAGTTGCCTGACAGAGTGAGATATTTTATTTGTATCCTAGCAGTCCAACTTTGGATGCTGTTTCGTTATGTAAAAAGTATGCACATCCTAAATTAATAAATTATCTTTAATACGATTATTTTCATGAGGAAAATGGGTCAGTTTCAAGGTGTTTGGAAAAAAACCAATGACTACCACATTTACCGGTGCATCAACATTACATTTTGGAGACCATGAAGTGAATAACTGCTCTTAAGTTTACTGTTTAATATTTATCATCTTCTTTGCATAAGACTTGGCTTGAGGTGAGTTTTAGACTTCAGTTTCAGGCCTTCACTTACTTTTGCCTGGGTTGGGTTTCTTTGTTTTGTTTTTTCTTTTCTTTTCTAGGTCATCTCCTCCCCTTTAAATTCCTTGAGTAATTACTGCCATCTTACATGTTCTGCTCCTTGGACTCTTGATCTTCATTTCAAATGTTACTGTCTCACTGACACTGTCAGCCTGTGGCTGAGTATCCTTAATGAACAGCAAATTCTACTGAAGGCCTTTCAGTTTCCTTCTGTGGAGCTGATGAAGACTCTTATCTCTAACCTTTCTCAGCTGGTGCAATCATCAATCTCTGTTGATGTTTTAGGAGGCAGGTATTTTACATAAAAACTCACAAACCCTTAACCCTCAGCTCTCACAGCCTATCTGTGAGTTTGCCATCATTAGTCCCCTTCATGCCCATGCTCCTGCAGTGAGAGCAGGCTTTTAGGAGGTTGAAGCGGCCAAAAGAAAAACCCAACCATCAGCTTGCAGGCTGAAGTTTAGCACAATTAAACAACTGTGTCTTGAAAATATTATCATGCCCAGGCATTGTTATTGCAAGGTCTGGGTAACCTCACCTTCGATTGATTCAGAGAGCCATCGATATCTACATAGCTGTGTCCTCATTTGTGGTGTCTGGATGCCCTGCAGGTCCTTTTCTTGCCACAGTCCAGTGAAATCTGAGACTGGTGCTGCTGCATTACTGGTGCAAAATGAGGCAAGTTAGACAAAAATGCCTTTCCCAAAGTTTTAAGCTCTAGTCACCTGGATTTCAGTGTGGTGTCTCATGGACTGTGATTGTTTCTCTAACATGCCAACATGTTATATCTGAAAAAAAGCAAACCTCAAAATGCCTAGATTTTTTAAAATTTTATGGGGTAACGGTGAAATCAAAAGCCAACTGAGATGTTCCTCCTTGTCAGACTGACTGGAGAGCCCAGCTGCCATACTTACCCCTAACACATTGTGGGTGTTATTGTGGGTGGGATTGAATGTGAGTGGGTTGCTTTTAAACAAAAAATGGCTTTAATTAATTGCTTGGGCTTTTCAGCTCAGATGAAAGCCCTATTGGCTTTTGGGTCCACTTTCATATGTGCTTCCAAGGCTTTTCTCCTAAACTCAAGCTGCCTTCTGAGTTGTCCCATATCACCTGTGTAAGTTTGAATGCAAAAGCATGGATCAGCTCACGCCTCCTGTCTGCCACCTCCTGATTTAGTTTGCCACAATCACAAAGGCACTGTAAATGTTGTTGGATTTAAAGAAGAGTTAGCATTTGGTTAGGATTGCACCAGGCAGAATGAAATATCTGCCTTTACCTCACAGCCCTGTGCAAGTGGTCTGTGATGAGAAGCCAGAGGAACCTAGGATGCAACTTGCAGCCACTAGTGCATCAAATACAAGGAAGTTATCTAGAAAGCATGGACAGATGCATAGCGCTGGGTAAGGAAATTAGGGAATGGTTCCTTACTAAGGAAACCTTTGCTTGTTTGTACTTCCTTAATAGTTCATGTCTTTTGAAATACATGACATTTCTACCTTCCTTTCTTTCTCCAGTGAATCTTTGTGAAGGAATTTCTGTTGAATGCAGCTGAAGCAGAAATAGCTTGCTACCATCACACAAAAACCCCAGAGCCTCATGTTGACTGTTGCTAGAGGTAATTCATTTGCGTTAGTGGAGAAATATGCAGAAAAGTTACTATCTATTTCAGTTTTCTCTATTGTTCTTCAATTTCAGAGAAAGGGAAAAACCCAGGAGACACTTTTTTTCTTTGTATTCTTGCCCATGTTACATTAAGTTTAGGTACTTCATTTTAAACAAGAAACAAATGGTCAGAATTAAGCTGTTATTGAGTCAAGGAACTGGCTTGTTGACAATTTATTTATTAATAAGCTGTATTTATTTTAATTATGGCCCAAGTCCTAACTGTCTATGCCACACTACTAATTACTCTTCTGGTTTATAACTGCAGTAGATTTCACACAGGAATTTTAATTAAAAAGGTGTTTGAACAGTGAGAAGGTTTGTTTACTTGTTAAGTGAGATAACTAACACTGCAGTGTGATCTGATGATGTTTATTAGTCTATTCTTTGAGAAAGATAGTTCCTCTGCAACTCTGGAGTTTCAGATCCTGAGGTGCAGAGATGAGATAATTTCATGCTCAGGACCATGAGAGGATAGTGGTAACAGCATGAACGTTTATGTTCCAGTGAATGATAGTATCTTCCTGCCCATTCAAGATCTGGCACAACTGAGAAGTACAAGTTTCAAATTTTACTTAATAGGGTTTCTTTTTTAAAATCTGACAAGTGATAAGATCAGATAGAGTTACTGCTATATGAAAAATTTACAGGAACCTCCTTTCAGAAGGAAAAATAAAATAGGAATAATATAGTTAAAATGCATCATTCAGCAATAGACGCTGACAGGTAAGTGTAAACTGCCACCAGACAACATAAGATCAGTTTTCTAGAAAAGGCAAAGAATGAGGACCAAAGTCTAGGGAATTTTGCTTTTTATGACTTTGTATTGTAATTTCACACATAGAAACAACTAATGCAATGAGAAGAACAGAACACTATAGAACCACTCATTATCCCTGCAGTCACTAGTGGTTTACCTTTCTTTCTCTTCCTCTCCTGGACTGGTCCTGCTTTGTTTTTTGTGGAGGACATCCACAACCTCTCCTAGGACATCCAAGGAGAGCTTGCTCAGCAGGCTGGCTTGGCTGGCCACCACCTGTGGCTGGGATCTTTTCCATTCAAGGGATGACTGTCCCCATCTATACTGACCTGTGAATGAATGGTAGGTGACAGGTAAGTCACTGCTACAGGCAGAAGGAAACACCTCCAAGACACTCAGGGTAGCCCTGGTCTTGGCGCTGTGGTTGGAAACCACAGTCTTGCAGCACTGCTCTTTAGTGAATTTGGTCTGCTCTCAGCATCACAGTTGCTCAGCTACTGCATCTGTCCTGGCACTGGGGTTAGTCGCAATACTGTAAATAAGATTATGCTATTTACGAGAATCCCAGTACGCTGCTTTGTTCAGATAAGCCTCCCATATGAAGACTTTGAGTTCAGTGGAGCAGTTTGGTGTCTCCAGGAGCCTGCACACAGGTGGCTGAGTGACGAGAGGGGTGACAGCATTGGCTGCACAGCTCCTGAAGGAGAGTGGAGCAGTGGCTATGTGTCATGAGGGGACAACTCCTGGCACATCTTGGGGAGATGGCTGTGATGGAAATCTGTCTGGTGCTGCACCTGCCCAGCAATCCAGCCCTGCTGCCCCTAAGGGCCAGGGCTGGTTATGGCCATGGGGCACTACACCACACTCCGCACCATAATGCCTGCCCTGAAATCCCAGTCCATTACTTGGAGAGGAAATCCATGTTGCATGGCCATCTGGACTGGAAATACCGGAGAGGAAATGCATTAAACCTGATACATACACAGGGAAGAGGGTAAATGTGAGGAAGAAGAAAATGTGGAGTGCTGCTTTCCTTCACAAGAAGTCTCCCAACCCATCTGAGAGACCAAAAGGTTTGTGGTTGGTCTTCTCTGCTCTCTAAGAGCCTGGATGGGTATAACATCTGTGGCTGGATGAAAGCCTTTTTCTTGGTTTTAATATTGATTACCTTTTATACTTACAAATCCAGTAAATCTATTAATGTTTGTCACAGAGCCCTCTCATTTGTGCTCAGGTCTGCATAAAGCACTCCCCCTGCCCTACTTCTTGTTTCAGTGCAGTGAGTTGATCAGCTGCACCATTAAGAAAACACAGCTGATACTGGCTGGTCTCTGTGTTGCTGTTGGGACGAAAGGGTTGCAACTGGAAGACTTGGCAAGGAAGGAATAATTTTGCTCAACTTGACCTTGCAGCTGAGAATGCTAAGAATGTCAGTGTGGGAAAACTCCATTTACTATCCCTAGTGTTGTTCATCCTCTGCCTGTTTTGAGAAGTGGAATACCTGTGTAGAGGTCATACACTCTCATAAACATGTTTGAGCCTCCTGTTGGGAGAGAGAGAGATCATAAAAGCACAGCCTTGTGATAAGGTGTGCATGCATGAAGCCCTTTCATATATTGAGGCAGGCCATGGGGGCCCCCCACCCTGTTCTCTAGGGGAACTCAGTCTGATGGAGTCTGTCCCCCCCAGTGTCTCTTGTTGCCTGGCATTGTTAGCAAGGTAATGAAATAAATCTACTCTGCATTTCAGTTGTGGTTCAGTGGTTGTCTTGGTTACCTGTATGTGTCAATTGACACAATTGCCCATCTCATGGGATGCCCATAAGCCATGTTGGCTTCACATGCAGATCTCTGCTCCTAAGCAGAAAACTTAATTTCCGAGATACACTGGCCTTCAGTCCCAAGTGCAGGTGCCCATTCCAAGCATTTGTTACAGCTTTTCTTGTAAAGAAATGTTTTGCTGGCTGTCAACTCTGGCAAAGCTATTAACTATATGAATAGCGCAACTTGGTGCAGCCTATGCAAAAAAATTTTGTCTCAAGATAACTTTTAATTTCCTGATCCTCTTTCTGGGCTGTATATGTTTAAAGATGCAGTTATGTTGTTTTCAGGAACTGCTTAAAGGTATTAGTGGAATTAATTAGTGGAGTTAGCAGAACAGACAACTTAGAGAGCATTGTATTGGCATTTGCTGACTGTCCCGGTCATACTTTGCCAGGTCTTATCAAATCCTTCCACCGCTTGGACAGAATCATTATTAGCTGTATTCCTTACAACCCAGTTTCATAGTTAATAGATAGTTAACATAGTTAACAGATTCTGTATCTCAGCATAACACTTGGAAGGTTATCTCATACTAGCAGTGCATTTTTACCTGTAGAATATATTTTAGTTTTGTTGATAATCCCCAAGTGACCAACTGCTGAAGCTTTGCTACTTGTTGCAATACATGAATTGTACAACTTCTCCAAAGCACTCCTTGGATAAATAACCTCAAATAATGTCTTAAAAGAATTTCCTGTCAGATTTAGAAGTGAAATCAGTGAAAGCTAGAAGGTTTCTGTCAAGCTTAGACACAATCTGTTCTCTCATAGGAGCTTGTTTATTGTCCTAACCATAGTTGTATTCTCCTTAAAAACAGGTTCTCTCGTAGTGGGGTGCACTGGGTTTATCTATCTCTTGTTAAGAGGTAGCACAATTCAGATGACAGCTCAGAATAAATACAAGAATGCACAAAATGTACCACAGTTCCCCTGCACAGCATCCTTGGCTGCCTTACGGCAATGGATAAAATGGTCTACTGTATGTATGTATGTAATGCTGTAGCTGTGCATCACTTCAGTGCCAGAGATTTCTGAATCAATTGGGCAACCTGGTCTTTACTCTCCCTGACTAATGAAAAGGATATCTGAAATTTTCTGGGCTGACAGGTGGGTTTTGCTCTGTAACTAGCCTGGATGACAGTCCATTCCCATTTGACTCAGTTTTGTTAACAAAGTGAAAGAGCACTTACGATAACTGAGAATATGTGACAGCTCTGCCTGCTTACTTGCACTGATGATTGCAGTTAGAATCATTCTGGATAATATTTGACATTGGTTTGAGGCTATATTTTAGAAAAGCTTGATATTGAATGTTCCTTATTTCCGTGTTTCAGAATCCTATTAATGAGCCTGTGGAACTACAGAAACAAATTTGTGCATACTTGTAAACCGGAGTTTTGATGCCCAGGAAAAATACAGAGTGAGCTGGGAAACACCGATAAAGGAAAATATCCATTTTCATGAGAAACCTGAACAATGTGGAAAATGAAACCTGTTCTCCGAGCTGAATCCTAGAAATTTCCTATATATATGCTGAAGTTAGATGTCTTTTCTTCTAGAGAAGTAGTTAGAAAAATCATGGTTCTTGTTATTATTTTGGTATGATTTTTTTTTTCATTTTTGTGTTCTGTTTTTTTTGTCATTGTGGGTTTTTTGTTGTTGTTTTGTAGTGGTTTTTTTGATAGTGGTTTTTTTAAACTGTGTGCCTTGCCAGTGCTATGCAATGTGTTTTGTCATTTAACAAAGCCAGACCTTCCTTGGCTGTATAGTGCTGATCATTACGGCTGTAACAGTGAACAATAAAGACGTGCTGCTCCCTATTGATCATCAGTGCATGTGGGTCAAAGTGTTTGTGTTGTTCTTTTTTGTTTCTCATGCTGTCTGAGTTCATTCAAGCTTGATTACCCTTCTTAGCTTTGAGCTATAGCCTTGAAAAATGACAATAGAAAGAAAAAATGTTCAAGACAATCACCAATAAAATGCAAATCATCAATAAAGCTTTTTTTTTTTTTTAAATATATTTTAAAGCTAATTTATAGAAAGCCAAATGTGCCTGCATGACCTTGGGCATCTATCAGTCTGTCTTGCTCAAGTAGCTGTCAGCTGTATTTCTTTCACTCCAGACAGGCATCAGACTTCGAGCTGAAATCATTCAGAGGTGCTTTCCATCACACGTGGACTTCGCCCTTCTTTTATGAAACATTCTGCCTTCTTCATGTTGATAAACGGGGTAAGGGCCGAAGTGGCCTCTTCCCTCCTGAGTGGGCAGAGACTGTGGGGCTGCCTGGGACTTTCTTCTGTGGCTCCCTGAGCCACTCTTCCTTGAGTAAGGGTGTGAGTGACCCAGGGCACAGTTTGCACATGGGATTCAAATTTCTGTTTTTTAACCAAAAAGATGAGGATTTGTACAACGACCATGTGTGAGCAGCCAGTCCCCTGCACCTCTGAGGGCTGCTGGAGGACCTCTGAAGTGCTTTGTCTGCCTGAAGGACCCTGGGGAAAATGTGCAGGCAGCTCATCTTGGGGGAAATGTGCAGGCAGCTGATCTCGGCCATGTGTGTGCACGTGTGAGTGTGTGTGTCCTCTCCTTGGGACCTTCACTTCCTAGCATTCTCAGCTACTTGTGTTTTTGCCACCCTCTTGAGCTCCGTTTGTGGGTGTCACCTTGCTCCTGTCATGGAGGTTAGATTACCCTGGTGCAATATAGTGATATGCAGAGAGGAGACCTCAGATTTGAAAGGCCCAGTTAATGTGATTGGATCCAGTCAGAGATATTAGAACAGTGCTTTTAAGCTGATTTAGCCTAGTAATTTTAATTATTAATATTTAATTAATCACCAATAATTTTAACGCCTGATCTCTGTCAAAGCTTGCCTGGATATTTTTGCACAGTGCTGCTTTCTGCTGTGTGAACTTCCTTTGCACTAACAAACACAAGGTCATTTTGTCAGTGAGCGACAAGATATGTTTGTCCCCGCAGGACTATGCCTGTGTGAGGAAGATGAGTATGAAAAAATCCAGACATCTGAGAGCAAACTCTGTATTTGGCATGGGGCCATATGGTGTGAGGGCAGTGGGTACTGCTGTCCCTGGGATGCTCTTGTGGGTACCAGCTCTGTAGCATGGCCTGGGGCGAAGCGGTGCAATGCCCCATGCCATAGGTAACAAGGATGTTCAAAGGCTCAAGAGGCCACCTGATGGTTTTCAATGTTTCCCTTTGTTTTTAAGCACCAGCCACCTTTACCTGCCTGTAGTAGTCTGTAATGCTGCATGTCCAGACAGACACCTGTGATGAACTACTTTCCCCTCTCAAAAAATTGTGAACATGCATTGTCTCTTTAGCTTTCCGCAGAAGAATTGTGAGGAGAAAGATAGCCACTGAAGTGGAAGTGTGTCAACTGTGCACTAGCTGTAGGAAGAGTGAGAAGTCTAAGTGTATGTGTGAGAATTTCAAAAAATTGGAAGAAACCCCTGTGGTGCACCTAGATTTCAAAGTAAACTCTTCTGATCATATTGGGCTGACTCATGACTAAGCACAGCAGAAAGGGCTCATCCCTTGTCCTGGCAGGATAGCTTTTCGGTCTGTGAGTTTAAATAGACCAGCCTTGTGATGAAGCTGAACACTCACCTCTAGCCCTCGATTAACTTGGTCAGCAAAGTAGAAAGAATTGAGGTTAGAGAGAGCCTCTCTAGGGACACCACCATCCTAGAGAGGCTTATGCTGCCTGTGGAATAGCACTGCCCCCTTCCTTTGTTAATCTCTCCTTACTGGAGCAGTAGTAAAATCTCAACTCCATTGCTGTTACACTGGGCAGAAAGACACCCAGCAGCTGCTCAGTGCTTCTTCTACTTGTATTTCACCATTCCTGAAGACCCAGTATTGTACAGATGCAGCATTAATAACTTGACCCTGTTTGTCTGAGGAACTAGCATCCCATACCACCCCTCTGTGACAAGAATCAAGGAGTAGGGACTGAGAGGAAGACCCAAGAGGGAGAGCTGTAGGCAAAGATTGCATTGCACCAACTTCCATTCAAGTCACAGTCATGAAACAGGTCTGCTTCTGTTTGTTGGAGGGTCATTTGCAGTGAAATGACCTAATATCTAGGATACTGACCTTTCTGGTGGAGAAAGTTGACACTTTAACCCAGCATAGTTTTTACACTGCCCAAGAAAGTAGCTCATCCTCTTGCTTATTGTATTAGTAAAGCACACATGGGGCTGGGCTGGTGCCCCATCACTGATAAAGGCCTGGGGTTGTGCTCTGCATTGCTTGGGGCCCAAAACAGTCCTGCTGTAGCCAGTGAGCAGCACAAATAAAGATAAGGGTGATAAAGAGCACAGAGGAGAAAACATGCTGAAGTAAGCCTCTGCTGTCTGAATGTTAGACAATATTTTAGCCTCTGGAAAATGCTGTCTTTTACTAGAGTCTTTTTGTAAGTTCGTGACACTGAGACAACTGCTTTATCACCTGCCTTCCCCCCTCCCTCTGCTCCAGTAAGGTAAAACTAACTTTACTTTCAAAGATGATCAAATTGATACATATCTAATAAAACTGTGATTGTTTTCAGCTTGTGCTTGCATTTGCAATCTTCTACTTCCGTTTTAGATGTCAAAAGGAACTTGTCCACAATTTGAGCTGTACAACTTAGTATAATAAAAGATACCACCACCACTGCAGTTCTTTACAGAGAGCCTCATTCATCTGAATTCCACTGGGGCTGAGCCTTGTTCTCTCTTCTTTTGGGTCACAGCTCAAGTAAGGCCTTTGTTTGAGTAATGTTCACTGAAATGGAAAAAACCTGAGTCAAGCAGAACCTTCTGCAAAGTACTTATATCTATTGGCAGTTTGAAATGACAGGTGTGCAGCCCTCTCAGTTCTTCTGCTCACTGATTGCTAGCAATGTGTTGACAGCCTGAATGATCACTATGGGTCTTGAATGTTGTCCTTTAAAAATCCATTGCAGCTGAAGTGACTTTGGTCTGATGTGTTAAACTTCTTGTCACCCTGCTATGGTTCACAAGTTGGGAATTTCTGAGAGCTGAACAGTAAAATATAGAGCAGATGAGCTGATAGTTTTGTGTAAATGTGGGGGTGTATGTATAAATATATTTAATCACAAAGAGGGAAGAAAAAATTTGAGAGAGAAGATAGCTTTTCATTCTCCACTGTGTAGCTGTAATACGTATCATGTGTCACACATGTTGTCTGGCACTTGTCTTCTCTGAGGAGAACAGCAAAGATGACAGTGTTTTTAGGGCCTTGGCAGCTACAAGAGCCCAGGGCTCTGCTCAGTCGCCTGTTCCAGCCTGTGGGCTCATAGCTGCCTGGATCTCAGAAAACTGCAGCCAGTAGCTAAAACGTCACAGATAATGGGATCAACATACAGGATGCTGTTTCCTGAGGTGTGTGTGATTGCATCTGTACAGACAGCTGAACATTATGCCAGAGCTGGTTTGGAGTTGTCTGCTGTACTGGCATAGCTTTGCATCTGAGCCAGAAAGCTGCTCCACAGCCCTGCTTTCTGGTGGGCTGTGCTGCATTTTGGTGACTGGAGCTGGCTTATATTTGTCTTTGTAGCAAGCAGTAGAGAGGCATTCAGATCTGTCTGCACTTGCTGGAGTAGATCGATGTGCCCTATGGCTGTGACTGAATCTTTTCCCTATAAGCATTGTTCGGTCAGATTAAAAAGAATTGTTTTCGTATGTGGAGCTCTGCTTTCTTCTTCTTTTAGCTTAAGATAAAATCTGTTTTTGGAGTAGGCTAGCTGAGAGTCCCTCCACTTGTAGAGCCAGTTCCTCTGCTTGATCCCCTCTTCATGTTCTGTGCAAGTTTTTAAATGGAATTTCAGTATACTTAACAGTACACTAACACAAGGCTTCCTAAGTAAGTGAAACTGGTGTAATGCTGCCTCAGCCCAAATGGTAGAGGGATTATGAAGCAGCTCTTGTAAAACTTATGTTTCTAGGTTTGGTTTCAGTAAATCCACAGACCTCTTTTTAATTGCTGTTTTTTAAATTTCTCCTTCTTCAGAGTCTCAGCATTGCAGCTCCAGGTAGGCTGCCTGCAACAGTGGGAGCTGCTAAATAACCTACACAAAGCTTTTCACAGATTGCTTATGTTAAACTTCAAGGATAAATTAAGATAGGAACCAATGGATTTAAACTTGTAGGGTGATATAGTAAGTGGCCTAATTGTGATGTTGGGAGTCACATGTTGGATGCATCATCTTCGGTGGATAAAGACTGGAAGGCAATGATGGGTGCAGTTGTTCCGTGTCCTTAGGGTAACCTTCCCATGTAGCCTGAACCATTTGCTCCAGTACTTAGCTGCTAAATGGGATCCTTGAGCCTGGCTGCTCTGTGTGCATATTCAAACAGAAACCAGTGTCTCCCTTTTGTCGCTTTTTTCAGTTTCTCAAAGCTGAGTAAACTTCCAAGGCTGGGACATTTCCTTTGCCACTGAAATACAGCTGCCTCTGACAAGTTCATTTCACATGCCTAACTGAAGTGTGAAGGTGGAGTTAGAGTGCTGTTTCTTTTGATTTCATATTTGTAAACTTTTGTTGTATTCATTGATGTTACATTCTCTGGAATTATGTTTTTTATTTTCTGAAATTAGAGTTTGACAGTGCATTGTATGTATTTCACCATCATCTATCCCAGACCTGCAGTGTAATGCATCGTTCAGGCAAGTGATGCTAGCAAAGTATGAGCGTATCATACCACTGTAAACTAGTCATCAGTCTGTCATTGCAGAAACACTGGTGATGGTTTTCAACCAGCTCCTGGGTGAGAAATATTGTACCTTTAAAAGGTACTTTGTTACGGTTTGGTAGCTGAAGTTGAATAACCCCACGATTGAAGGAATTGCATTGTTTTCTTCATCCACTACTTTGTGTGTAAGGAGTGTCCAGAACACTGAGAAGACTCCAGCTCAGGGAGAATTTTAATAAGGAAAACTCATGAGCCAACATACTTAAAGCGGCAATGAATAATAAATTTAAGCTGAGATTGTAGTTGAAAAATCCAACACAAAAGCTAATATGTGAATACTTATGGGGAATTTTGTTGGGATAGGATTACTTTCACTCTCTTACAGATAAGACAGTCTAATTGGCTGCAAGAAGTCAGTTCTTCAGTTACACCCTCTTATTTTAAAATCTTCAGCTCTTGTGGTTTCTTTTTCTGTCTTTGATACATTACCTGAGGGACCAATTTTGCCAACTCAGTTCACTCACCTAAAAAGGATGTTTACTTTGGCTTCCTTTTGCCCAGTTGGAGAAAACTACACATCACTTTTAAGTTGTAGCACATTTTTCTTCCCATATCAAGTTGTCTCTTTGGCAGGATCTTTTGTAAAGTGGCACATGTGCAAGGGTCAGGTCTGGGAAGAGACTCTGCAAGGGTGAAGTCGTGGCAAAGCTGCTTGTTGAGATTCACATGGCACAGAATGGCTTTGTGCACATGACAGCGCTCCTCTCCCTGACAAAATACACTTTCAGGACAATTTTCTTACAGTTTTTTATTCTAAAAGTTTAGAAGACAATTTATTCAGCAGTATGTGTAAGTGCTCCCTGGGAAGGCAGAATAACATTGTAACTTCACAGACTTAAAGCCTACCAGCATTATAATCACCTTCTCTGACTGCTGTAAAGGAGGGGCAATGTTTATCCAGTGATTCCTGATTTGGTCTTATATCTTGTGGCTGGACTGTGCAGTGTCAGTGTGTGTCAGTGCAGCACCATGAAAACAAAAATCTCAAAATCTGGTGCTGTGAGAGTCCCAGAAGGTGCCACCAGTGGTCATGTCTGCTGCAGCTTAAGGTTTTGATTGGTCATGGGCTGACTTTTTTTTCTCTGTTCTCACCTGCTGAAGTTTAAAGTGTGTAGGAGGCTCCAGCCTGCAAACAAGCAGTGGTTTGTACTAATAGCCACTAATCCTGTTGGTACTGACAGCAAGGGAACACTGAATAATATCTGTGTGCCCTTCTGCAGGACTTTTTATCTACCACAGGTTAAAGCATATTGCTGAATTTAGATGGTGAAAACACTATTGTTTGAGCAGAAGCTGAGTAGCACACAGATTGGTGGAAAACACGTGAACCGTTGTTGCAATGTATATTTTTAAAGCTGTATCAGACAAGTTCCTACCTGGAAGTATAAATGAATCCCATGGCTGCATTTGCCCAGGGTGGTGGGTCTTTGAGCCTTTGCAATGTAAAGTGGAGGTTTCAAGACAGAACCCTTTTGGCATCTCATTTTTTTAGTGCCTCCTCTTGCTATTGATTTTAAATCTTTACACCTAATTGGTCCTATCCGAGTCTGTGTCTTTCTGTGGTTGTAGTAGGACCCTTTGCTTAAATAGAGCAGACATTGAGGCACTAGATTTGCTAAATGATAAAATAATAGCAAGTTTCAGAGCAAATCAAACAACAGGAGACTTCCTGTCACTGACATTGGAGCATCTTTTCAGGTAAAGCGCAGGAGACAGTGGCTGTGCAGTGGAGACATACATCACCTTAACTTGACCTTCAGTGCTGGGGCAGGCTGAGACTTGTGTGTCTGCACAATATCTCTGAACATAAGCTAAAGAGTGATGAGTTAAAAAGAATAGTAGTATATGTCTATAATAGCAAGGACCCTTAGAGACCACTGCTGTTACTTGATGAGTTTTGGAAATGCCCAAACACCTTTTTAAGCACAATCTAGACTGAAAAAAAGAAGAAAAAAATTTAAAAAAATAAAGAAAGGATATTTAAAATAGAAGAGTTGAAGGATTGATATAGGAGTGACAGGCTGTTGTGACACGGTTTTGTGGCTGGGTGGTCTCTAAACTGCAGACAGAAAAGCTGTATGTGCTGATCGAAAGACTGTCTTGCCCTGTCTTTACCTTTTCCTTTGTTTCTGTCTGCCACTTCCCCCTTCCCTCTCTTGTTGTATGTGTGTTTCTTCAGAGAGAAATCAAATGGATTGTATTTCTCTCTGCTTCTAAATAACTCTCAATTGCCCTAATTGCTCCTGGAGGGCCAGGCATGGAAAGTTTGAAAACAACTGTAAAGGAAACAGGTTGAAGAAAAAACGCTTTTCTGAGGCTGAGGTGTTTGCTGGATAAAACAGATAGGATAGCAATGCAGCCTGTGTGTTTTAATTCTGGTCGTGCTGCCATTTTCTATCGACTGCTTGTAACACACGCTAATTTCAGGACTTTTCCCCTTCGAAAACAGTCATTACACCTAAAGAAGAGAAATCCTTGTTCTGAGAAAGCCATACTCACCCATGCACTGCAGGGGAGATCTGGATGATATGCATCCTCAGGGTAGTTTTTCCTGATTCTGACAATCAAAATGTATTCCTTGCAGGAGGTGGATAGGTATTTTTTTTTTTTTTTCCCTGAGCTGAAATTGCTTTCAACATTTCTTTAGGCAATCATCTCTTCTTGGAATATTGCAGCATCCAGATTTCACATCACTAAGGCTAGGTTCATTTATGCTCCTACCTGGAAAGAGGAAACCCCATGCTAGCTTACCCAGTACATATTTCATTTCACTGAGAATGAAATCTTAAAACTGACATGCATTGAAACTGAAGCTAGCAGAGATGGTGGAGAAAAAGTTGTGTTGGAAGAGAGAAGGGAGAAGTAAATCAGCCAGCACAGTTAGCACAATATTTACATGACATGGTTGCAGTGACCTGAAATTAAGAAATTCACCCTGAGAGTCATCTAAGTTTAGGTATTCAGGGATTTGCCTTGATGGTAAGAGAGTAGTAGGTCAAAATTATATTAAAGACTACATTTTTCTGAATGCTCAGGACAAATGTTTTCCAGCAGTTCACTTCACTCTTTCAAACATGTTAAAATCAATACAAGATACTAGGAGAATGCAAGTAGTGGAATTTTTTTGTTACAGCTGTACATAGATACTAATTTAGATTAAAAAAGAAAAAAAAGAAATTACTGAAAAAGAAAATGGGGGGAAGTGATTGAAAGTTGTGGGCATTTGAAGAATCCATAACTGGTAATTTATTCCATTACACTGTAGGCAGTGTATATATAAAGAAAAAGAAAACAAACCAGTCTGGATCTAATGATGTCTCTGTGCAGCCACTATGAGAATGAAGACTACAAGTAATATTAGCAATTTGCTAGCAGACGTGGTGAGCAAATTAAGCCTTAGCTTTTTCTTAAAATCTTCATTTTGTTGTCATTCTATGGCTACTGCAGTTTGGGGTTACTGATGGAATATACATTTGCTTCAATCTATGAATTTTCTGTTTAAATAATATAGTCATGATGCATCTCAGTGGAAGCTTGTAAGTAGAGCAGCCAGTGTTTGTTAAACATATCAGAAATGAAGATAAAAACCCATGCTTTTTGGTGTCCTTTTTGTGTGACTGAATCCGGGCAGACAGATGACCAGGAGGGAAAATTGTTTACTTATGCTGGAGAAAGTGAAAGTACAGGGTTTTATTTAGTACACAGAGCATTTTATGTTAAAATCAGATGTCTGAGGCATAATAAGCTGTTCTTCCACATGCAATACCTCCACAAAAACAAACCACTCAAACTCCAAATTCCCTGAGAGGTAAAGTTTGTATTAGGTTATTTCATATTTGGTTAGGATGCAGATTCTTCTTTTTATCTTAAGAAGAAAATAAAGCTCTGTTTTAATAAAAATGTGCTTTTCTAAAAGCTGTCTGATTTTAGTCAAGATACCCTAGATAAGACTGTAATTGTTGCAGAGGAAATAATACTGTGCTCTGGAGGTTTGTTTGACTGATAGATGTGGCTAGAAACGAGACTATAGCACCCTGGGAAACTGTAAGGCACAGGAGAAAGCTCTAACAAGGCACTCATGCATCCTGGAGTGTGTAATTATTCTGTCTGAATTCAGTTAAAGGATTTAATTAGTATACAGAAGGCAGCATAGCAGTGGAGTCTTCCTGACTATTGATTTTTAATAAGCCCAGAATAATGAACCGTCTTCAGGAAAATATTATCATAAATTTATTTCCTGTGAAAAATTAAGGAATTAAGACAGTGCGACCCTGGGGCTTTCATTTTAACATGTTTTAAATCCCTCAGGCAAGAGTAGCTTTTGACTTTTTTTATTTATGGATTTTTTTGGTCTCTTTTTCTTTTCTTTTTAGAGTTTCATGGTCAAAACCTTGCAGTATTTTCTCAGACACTCCTCAGTTAGCCTTTTTAATGTCAATTATGCATCTAGAGCTCTTCTGTTGCAGATGTAAAAGTGTATATTACGTTGCTTTTTCTGGGAAAGTGTCTCCTCCTTTCCTGGGGAGCTAGAATATTGTTCTGGTTTTGTGTTGGTTCAGCCTCATCCTAAGGCTGTGTGAATGCTGGAAGAGAGAAGGAATAGGTCTGCATTGCCTCCTAATGCCCACAGCACTTGGAATTGGTAGCCCCTTGGGACTGCTGAAGTTTGGGGGTCGTGGGAAGCACTGGCTCCTTTGAAGAGGTAAAAGTTTTGTTCCTGAAACGTGTTTTCTGGTAGAAATGCTGTCATGCTCTGCCAGAGGAACTTGGGGAAGGCTCTCATGCTCCTGATATCAGCCTTTAAGAGCAGCAAGGCAAGGCTGTGTCAATCACTTGCACCAAGATAGAAATATAAATTAGGCGGACAGTAGAAGTCTGAAATTTTCAGGAACAGAATCCCTGGCCATTTGGTTGTGAGAGCAACAGCCACAGGAAAAAAATCTTTGGGAAGGTGCAATGCCTTGAGATTGTTCTGGTTTTTCTGAAAAGGTGGGGAAATTCATTCAAACTCCAAGAGAGAAAGGAAATAGATAATCTGGTTCGCAGAGAATAGAGCAAGAAGTAGTGGCACTGCTGCACTGGGCTGTAGATGCTGTGGGACAAAATGCCTGGGCATGTGGTTAGGGTTTTTAGGGACTGGTTGAACAAGCACTTGCCAGGAACGTCATCAGCATCATGCCCTGGGCAAAAAGAAAATTGAAATGACCTCTTGCAATCCCTCCCATCTGGTCACTGTGTCATCCTAGAATGGATGGACACAGGGTGGGAAGAACCCTGTATTTTATAGTGTTTGAGAGTGCAGGACTGACTCAGAGTCACCTCCCTCCTAATGAGGGAGTGAGTGCTCCATCACCCTGTGCAGGATCTGGCAGTCCCATCCTGCAGTTATAAGTCATCTCAGAGGCTTTCTTAAAGCCTATGAGACCCCCTGAGCTTTCTCCTGTGGGGGAAATGCAGCACGAGGTACATCCTTTATGTTGCTGGCATGGAACAGGGGTTTTGAGACTGTGAGTGTGGAAATTCTGCAGACAAAAGATGTCTAGGACCAGAGGGGAAAAAAAAACTTTTAGCAATTGTATCACACTGCTGCTGATTTGAGCACTTCAGTAGAACAGGTCTGGTGAAGCGGCTGTGCTGGTGAATAGGCTCTCAGCAGTGAGGGGCTGGGAAGATGTTGGTGCTGTGTAATTGTGCTGCAAGAGGCGTAGCCCAGCTCCTCCATGCCTCTATATGTGGCTTTGTTGTTTTAGTCCTCGTGAATATACAGGAAGTAACATCCTTTTAAATATATTTTTTATTTTCTAGCAAGTAAACAGAGTTTATCTGTGCAAAAAAGACATCTTGATGCTTCCATGTCCTTTGTTAAAAATTTTGCCATTTGAAATTGACATCCATGGATTGTTATGTCGAACACAGCCACTTCTGAGGAAACAACTCACAGATCGCCTCAGTAGAAAACTCCTCCTCTAAGCTATTCAGAGACTGATATTTGGATAAAACTGTGGAATGGAGGATCAACTGGTGAAGTAATTCACTGAAATAATCCTCATGAAAGACATTAAGTACTGAGTAATTTTTCATGGGTGTCTTGATGCACCTGTTTTATTTTATTAAGTGCCTGTTAACCTGAAAATCATTTTCAGCTGTTACTTTTGACAGAAAGGATGTCTGCGTAGTGTTAATCTGTTTGCGGCTGCTCTTGAGACCTACCCAGCTCCTGCTCACAGTAACAACAGAGTGCCCACTGCCTATAAATGCTGAACACTTTCATAGTTCTTGTAAGTTCTACTTTTTTTTCTATTCTCTTTTCTTCAGGAAACTAACCCAAGTGACAACATGAGGTAACAATTTTTCATGAGGCTTCCCGTCAGTTTGGCCAGCCAGGTAGCTGTATGTCATCTGTGGCTTTTAGCATTGCTTCTCTCTCCTTTACTTGCTTTCCTCAGCAGCAGTTTGACGTGATGTAATCTCTTAAAAGAGTCACAGCCTGTAAAAACTGAACCCATCCGTTGGATAATAGTGTTACTCTACCTCCTGCTCCTCCCAAGCGCTTCAAATTTGCTCACTTTTAATCCCAACTATCAAAATGAAATCAATGGTCACAGGAAAATTTGGCTTATTTTCATGCAGTGGAGTTGTAAGATCACCAGTTCTGGATGGGAATAGGGGATATTTTGTGGTCTGCCTGTGGGAATGCCTGACTGTGCTCCTGTGGACTCGATGAATTGCTGTCAGGGTGTTATTAACTGCTACAGTCAACAGCGAAGGTCTCTTCTGACAGCAGCTCCCTGCTTGCTGCTGCAGATGAGGCAGTTTCTCAAGGCTGAATGCCACACATGGGAACAGGAATATGTTGGGCCACCTGTGTCCTGTAGGGAAGAAACCACGTTTGCAGAGACAACAGTTTGAACAGAACTTGCACAATAGATGCTAATTAGCTGCCCTAGAAAGCTTTGTTATGACAAAGGCCCATTCACCTTTGCCAGCCTGACACACGGGAGGTACCCAGGGAGTTTCTTCTTGGCACTCTGTGCTGCCACTGAGCAAATCCTCATGGCCTTCAGGTGACGCAGATGCACATGGATGTTTCTCTACATGCAACTCAACCCTCTGCATTCAACCAGGCTTCTGCTCATCGGGACTGTCTGCTCATGCTCTTGGATTTATTTCAATTCTTTCAAGCTTTCTTTGCTTTCCTCTGTTTCTCTTGGCAGCACACAGATGCATACAACTGTTTCAGCCTAATCTAAAATCCTTTTATTTGCAGCTGGTTCCCAAAAAATACCTGAATTCTGATTTTGGGTTGAGGCTTTTTTTTTTCCTTTGCTCAAGTATTGTCAGTGATCTGGGATGTGAATACCCTTGATTAAACTACCCTGGTGCACAAAGGATTTTGTTTTCTCTAAATGGACAGAGGAATGGTGATCAGAGACCTCTCATCTCTCACAAGGTCTTTTTGAACTCATGGATGGAAGAGAGCTTGAAGTTAATTTATATCACAGAACAGGCATAAATAAATTCTCCAACTAACTTGAATGAAATGTTAGATTAATTCTTACTGTTGCATTTTATCTGCTGCATCAAATATCCTGGGTGGGTTTTGGTTGAATTTGCTCCAGAGAAATCCTGAGCAAAAGAAATTAGATTATGCTTGGTTTTGTCTTCAAACCCTGAGCTGACCCTAGTTCACTTGACATTTCTTTTCAGTGCTTTGAGGACTCTTTAGACCTTCAAGCATGTAATGCAGTTGGCATGAGCTTGCAGCCCTGTTTTCTGATGTGAGGAGTACTTTCATCTAAGTCCAGCAGAGCACTTCCCTACCTTTTCTATTCGAAGATTACAAATAGTTTCACTGCAGTTGTTGGGACTATTGGCAGGCAATAAGCTGCAGG
The DNA here is from genome assembly GCA_013397725.1 of Rhagologus leucostigma. Classification (NCBI taxonomy): domain Eukaryota; kingdom Metazoa; phylum Chordata; class Aves; order Passeriformes; genus Rhagologus; species Rhagologus leucostigma. Next base: position 60,733 of record VZTD01000356.1, read on the forward strand.
CATGCTGCAGGAGTGCAAACCTTTCTATAGTTTGGAGACTACAGCTTTGTGCAACTTGATCAATATTTTAAGTTTGGATTGTGTTTAGCAGGGTTTGGGATTTTTTGACTGTTTTTGTAATATTTTCTTGCAGCAGGAAAAGAAGTAGTTTCATGAGTTACAATCTATTAGTAGAGTAGTCAACACTTGTAGCAAAATTTGCAATCTAATGCTAGAGAGTTATTATTCCAGAATATGTTTGCATACTTAATAGATTATGAAAAGGAAGAGAACGTAAAAGAAATGCTTTTTGACCTTGTCTATTCTAATCTTATAGTGGTTGAAAATCCTTCTGTTAACCGTCAGTAATTTAATCCAAGTCACAGAAGGATGAAATTATTAACAGGAACCCACCCATCCAAGCCTGAGGCACAGCCACTCAGTATGGGCTCTGTCAAAGAAGCTGCTGTAGCACACAGTGGCAAGAAAAACAATTACCTGTTATTTTGTTTCTTTGTTTGTTTGTTTATACACCAGAAATGTTATTTTAAAGGGCTAAACAAGTGATAATAATTCTGCTTGAATTATTATCACCCACACACTGGCACTATCACTCTGAGACAGGTCGAGATGGAAAAGGAAAGAATTCACTGCTTTGAGGACAAAAATGGGCAAATGAGCTAAGCTGTCAGCTCCAGATTTCATGTATTTTTATATAAGAATTTTTGAAGAAAGGAATATGAATTGAGAGGGAAAGTGAATGTGAAAGACAATTACATATCAGTAATTTTCAGGTGGTTTCCCTTTTCCATAGGTGTAGAAATGTGTTCAATTGCACTTATTTTCATTTTTCTTTTTGTTTAGACATCCATGCTTTTATAACTTTGAGGCAATTCTGAAGACTAAACCTCTGGTCTTGTGGCAGACCCAATATCTTCATAAAATATGTAACACTGAGTACTCAGTAGCCGCCTGAAGTCAGTTGTCAATTACAGACCACGCACCACATTCATCATGATGACTGATCATGCTAAAGTTCTCAATTCTCCCTTTAATTTCTGTTTAAAATGTTAGAGAGCACCTGGAACACTCTTGCCCATTTTCATTCATGTTCCCATAAGCTGAACAGTAGTGATTTTAGCCGTAAAATATTACAATCTATAGATGATTAATAGTTATTTTGGCAATCAAGTCATCAAAATACAAAAATATAATTAAAGATTTAAGAAACCTATATATATATTTTTTTTTTTTTAAATAAAAGTGAAAAATGCATGCAATACACTTGTTTTCTAGTTGGTGTATAAGATTTTGGAGTGGACAATAGCTCTCACAGTCTGTTCAGTAGTACTGGTGGTAGGTGAGACCCTGTTTTGGGACTCAGCTAGAGTGAAATAATTTAAAACTGTATTGGGAACCAGTGTTCTCCTTGCCAGCAGAGCTGAGATTTTATGTGGAAATAGTTTGCCTTTGGAAAACTTTGCTGTCACAAGAACTTTGATCCTGCTTCATGGAAAAAACTAATCTCAGGCAAGCCCTGCAACTTAGGAGCATTAATTCCTTTTTATAGGCTGAGACAGCTAGCTTTTACACTGAGCACTTCTTCACAAAAATCATACACTGCTTCATTTTTCTAAGCCATAGAGATTGTGAAAGGTCTCTGGAAAACCATGTAATGATTTAGATGAAAAGTCTGTTTTGTCTCATCCAGCAGGAAGTATGCTTATCAATGTGGCTGTTAAACTGCAAATTTTCTAGGGAGTGCTCCATGTATGAGTTGATGATCTTGATCCATAAAAGCAGGCTCTTAGACATGACTCATAAACTTGTCTGTGATTCAAATGTGTTTTTCAGTTTTGAATAAATGAGTTGTCCAATGACCTCAATAGGCCCTGTCCTTGCTTTTATCTACATCCAAATTATGGGGTAAACCCTGTGATAGGTGTAGTCTCATTGCATGTGGTGGACAACAGGTCAGTCCTACAGGGGCATGAGTAAATGCTGTAGGAGCAGATTCTAATTACAAAGACTATATTTATTAATATGAACATGTATCTTCCACTTTTAGTTCTTTAGTTTTCTGGGAAAATTACCACAATGTTATCAAAAATAATTTCCCCCATGTGCACGTAGTGTGTTGATTAACGGGTTTAATGACTTTCACTGTTTTTATAGCCTTCTAAAGTCTTATCTGTCTTCCTGGCTTTTGTGCTCTTTCTAGTCATTTAGAAAATCCTGAAAGGAAGACAAAACAAGTGGTTTTGAGACAGTGAAGTGAGACAGCTGATTAGTCCTAAGGAAGCTTCAAAGTAGATAAGCAGACTAGATCAGGTTTGCAATAATAACAAAGATAAATCATTCAAAAGGATCATTCATTCTGGGGTGCAAAACATTTTACTGGAAGACATGAAATTTATAAAAGAGAATGCTCAGGAACATTTGGATTAATAAATAACACAACTGAAACTTGCCTGTATGTTTTCAGTTCATGGTTTGTTCTTGAAAAATGGATAGTTCACTGAACTATGAAGTTCTGAAAAAAGCTTTTTAATCTTTTTCCATCCCTTTCCTTTCTGTGAGCTGGATTTTGTTTTCTTTTTGACTAACCTAAACATTTTTGTTTTCAGATTAATGAACTGCAAAAAATGGGACATGATGATGGCTTTTTTTCCACAGTGTGCACATGCTTTTCATCATGTCAGTCTGTGATTATCCACATCAATAATATAGTGAGTTTGTGGGTCTTTTTCCTCTTCAAACCACATCTCCACTTTTCCACCCACTGTGACCCACTTAGGAGATAGCCATATTTTTCAAATATCCTTGTTGATATTTTGCCTCCTCTCCCTGAGTGAGGATGCAGAAAGTGATGAATGTCTTTCTCTGCAAACCTGGCCCTTCTGAGTGCATCAAGCAGGAAGATGGGCAATGTCAACATCTCTCAAATTACCTTCCAAAATCCACATTAGCAGGATTTTTTTAAGGACTTTTCTTTGAATTTAAGGAGCAAGTAGCAGGTACAATTTCACCCCATCCACTGAGGTCATAATAGAAGACTTTTGCACTTCTTTAAAAATCAAGTCTTGAGTAGAAACTACATAACTTAATTTTTAAAATGTATTTAAATTTGTCAAATGTGACTCCTTCCCTTCCATTCCTCTGTCATCCCCTAATAATGGAGGTAGGTGGATTTTTCTTACTGCAAGTTGATCTCCTTATCCCTTGTGCTCCCCACAAAGATTCTAAAACCAGATAGCGGATAAATGCATTAAAAACCCAGAAATGACTCAACTATCTGAAACTGGAAAGAAAACATACGTGCCATCACTGGCTTTTATTTTCTGTCTACCAAAGAGGAATTGTGTATTTTTTCTCCTGCCTTGATGATGAATACAATGTTAGCCATTAAAACTTCCACTGCAGACAGAACTGTGTTTTGTGTGAAAATACTTACCATGGAAAAGCTTTAACATATATAATTTCTACGGTAATAATCACCTTTCCTGAGAATTGTGTCTTTGAAAGGATAGAACTCTCATCCCTTCATAACTCACTGCACTGCCTTCAGCGATGTCAGATCAGTACTGCCTTTATTTGAAAATGATAGTACCTCTGAGAAAAGTATTAGCTGTGCTTAATCACTACCTGTATGTTTTTTCATGAGGATTGTTTAGCACATAACATTAGATCAGGCAAATTATGTTTATGTTGACTGCTGCAGCATCAGCATCAAATGGGCAACACTTGTCTGGTGATCTGTACACAGGCACAGGTTGCATGTCCACATCTCAGCAGGTCACTTTGAGCTCCTTTTATCCTCAGCAGAGGAAAACAAATGAAAGTGGTCAAGCGTGAGTAGTGCTTTAGGTGTCTAAATTTCTGGTAGATGAGTTTAATTTTGCATGTCACTATTACCTGGTATAGTTACACTGCAATAGTTACACTGCAACTGGGTTGTTTCCACGGGCCACAGTTCACTGAAACACTTCTACACTTTGGGATTAGGGTATTGCTGTTACTCCACTGTGAGAAAACCTTTTCATACCTAAGGCTGTAGCAAAAATATATTTACACACTTGAAGTTCTTCCCATTTTGAGTCATATCACTGGATATTGTGTTTAACCAAGTGGGACGTGGCTCTGGGGATGGGGAAAGCAGGCTGCTAGAGGCAGCAGTGCTGCCCGCATCACCAAGCCATTGTCATGCACCCTGATTTGTGCAAGCCAGAGAGAAGTGTAGGTGAGCAGACATGGTTCTGCCAATGGGACAATGAAGGCATTCTGAGCCCTTCTCCTCAGGGTTTCTCCTGCCCTTCTTCTCACCCCATCCTTCCCATCTCTACTCTACTCCCAAAGTCAAGCTCTTGCCTAATGACTGGGGTGTCAAAACTAAATTCTGCTGACAGCAAGCACCTGGATAAGTTTTTTGAGACATCAACCAATGTTCGAACTATTTCCTTCCTTGTGCTCTTTCTCAATATTTTCCTATTTTCCAGTATGTGTGTGCTAATTTGCAAAGCCTGGGATATAGGATATTTCTCTGGTAAAATCTATGGCAGATGAAAAAGTTTCTCTGCCTTTAAGAGATGTGCTCTCAATCACTTTATAAAGACCAGAATTACATGATATGCACATAACTTTTTTCAGATAACTATCATGACATATTTCAAATACTTAAAAATGCTCTTCGGTACCTTTTGCAGCAGATAGAAGTTGTAAGGTATTAGAAAGCAGGCCAAAAAACTCCCTCCTTCTCTCTGCAAATGGATGAGAGCTTCTGTAAGTGAACAGGATTCTTTCTGCTGATAAAAGTGTGGCCATTCCTCGGAAAGGGAGGGAACAGCACTTCATTTACATCACTTTTTTTTCTATCTAGGCTTGGGGTTTTTATTCACTGGAATTTTCCAGTTTTTAGGAATTCCTAGCCTTAAGGATGTCCAAGGACTCTTTTTACACAGTGTTGTCCTCATGTCAGTGTTTTTCCAAGGGCTAAACAAAGTGATGATTCCAGTTTTTAATTATTTCTTATACTCAGTTTCATCCATTTTATTTTCTCGACAGTGTATGTTGCACTTGTGTGGGAGATTTGTTGGAGGACTCTTTGCTGTATTGCAAACAAACCAGCTGTAGTTCCGGAATCATTGCTAGAGAGATTCTGGCACGGCTGATCATGCACTGGACTTTTTGCAGCAATCCGAGGTGAATCAGTCTCAGTGAGCTGGTGGATTGCAGTGTATTTACACAGTGTATCTGCAGTTACTGGTGTGTCTATGAACAACTGTGGTGTTAGAAGAGGGAAGATAATTCAATTTATGGAATAAATTGTACACTGTGTTCTTTCTCTACTTCTCAGCTGAGAAACAGCTGGCACACTCAATGTATATACAATTTCCTCTCCCAACCCCTCTCTTTCTTTTGTGATAGCTTGGCTTCTTTTTTATGTCCTTTCTTCAGGTTGTAATTTCATTTTATGTAGTTGGAAATAATGTATAGTTCACTAGAGGGATGGAATTCATTGTGCAGTGTGTTGGGAAGAGGAAGGGGGAGAAAAGGACAAAGAAGAATAATTATATTTAAATTTCACCTGTACGAGAAGCTCTGGCTTTCTAAGATGCTATGGTGGACACATAAGGAGAAACAGATTGTTGTTGCTTTTTGCCATCTGCTTAGCCACAGATAGCTTTTATCAGCAGGGAGCTATTATCACCAGTTAAAAACCATACTCTCTTTAAATAGTCTCTCTCTTTCTGTCTCTCTCTCAAAAAAAAAAGGTATAACAAGGAAAATAATTTCCACTGTTTAAATATATCTGTAGGTATTTTCCCCAACTGGGCTAAATTTTTTTGCTTGCAGAAGAGGCTCTGTCTCATGTCACACACTGGGTTGTATGTCCTTCCCTTTGAGGGATTGTGAGACCTTCCCAGCAGAGTCCATCCAGCCCAGCCAGCCTGGACATGGCTCCAGCTGCTCTGTGCCAACATGGCTTGGCTTGACAAGTGTCTGCACTGGGCTGTAGTGCTGCCACTATGTGACTCTGTAGGACTTTGCTTTTATAACCTTCCACCAGCCTCCAGTTTATGGGTGAGGTGTGCTGAGATCACCACACAGGCACATTTCTGATCCAACCAGTTCTGGAGCTTAAGTTACCAAAGAGGGAATGTTAAGATTTATGCAACAGAAATGTACATAAATCTGTTCCACATTCCCTGTTTTTATCACAGCAGCTGCAGCAGTAACAGCAGCTGCAACGATGGAACTCTCCATAGGTACTTCTGTGACACTTCCACTGAGATCTCCTCTTAACTTCCACCTCTCCCATCAATACTTGTCTTCATTTTGGGGGAGACTGAGGTACTTAACTGCATGCTTGGGTAAGGCTGTGTATACATTCTCTGGGACACTAAACTGCACTTGAATGTAGCTCTTCCCCCTGTTAATTCTCATTATATCTCCCTGAGGCAGTTCCTTTACAACAGGAATGACTCCATTTCAAATCAAACCATTTTTCCCTGCACCAAAGAGTTACCAGTTTAAGCTAACCAGCTTTTCTTCATCTTTGCATGTATTACTTCAAACGCACTGCTTCCCCAGAAATTTTAACCAAATCCTTGTGTAAACCTTCTCTTCTCGCTTTCCATGTATGTACACTAAACTAAGAATGTGCACATTAGCCTGTGTGCCTTTTAGCAGATAACTTCTCTAGAGCAGCTACTGTTTATTTTATCATATTATAAGTGACAGCTAGATCCCATTTGGAGAAATGTACAACTACAAGTAAGACATTTTTGAATGAAAATTATACTAACTATATAGAAAAAGACAGAAAGGATGGTGGTAGCAGCTTAATTTTTTGACAGGACCCTTCAGAGATTAACTGGTCCCTGTTCCAGTTACTTTCTCTTGCAGGATGGGACCTTAAAACCAAACCAAACCAAACCAAAAACCAAACCAAACCAAACAAAAGGTGTGATCATTGCTCCTTGTCCTTGGACCTGTCATGAGTGATGGGACTAGATCAAGAGAATTAAGGGCTAAAAGAAAATTAATATGTTTTTATTTGTAGGTTGTTTTGGAGTACACTGATAGCGGTTTTGATCTTATCTATGTGGACTGGACCACTGGAGACCACTGATATTGTTGGTAAGGTTTTTTTCTTAAATGTAATCCCACTCTCCATTGGTTTGAACATTCATCAAAGGACATTGAGCCATGCAGCCAAAGTTAATTTCTATACTAGCTGAAATCAGTTGAATGATTCAGTTCTCATAATAACATAGTCCCTGTCCCACTGGAACTTCTTTACGCTAATGCAAACCATAATAACTACTTTGTAAGGTTTTATTTTTTGATTGGTCTCCTCTGTTCTAGAAATGTCAACATTTACGAAAACAAATATTTATTAGAATCATACTTTTATGAGATAAGGCTTTTAGAGACTTTAGTCAGTTATTTTGCGTTATGGATTTTCTTGGTGTAGTTACTTATTATTTAATTTTTAAAAGAGCGACATAATTCACCAAATTTGATATGAGTCTTAAGTATATTGACATTAAAGTAAAATGAGGTTGCTGAGAAATTTGCCCAGTTTACAGGATGTCTGAATTGGATAACTCTCAAGCTTCTTATTCATGACTTTTCATAAACATAAAAATAAGATTCTTTGGTGGCAAACCAGTATAAATGAATTGGCAAAGATCCTTTTTTTGGAGGAGATTCCAGGGCAAGGAGTATAGAATACATAATGATAGATTTAAAAATGTTCTGGTTTTGTTTCTTGCTTTTGATATATCTCTGCAGAAGACCAGGACACAGGTGCAAAAGAGAGTAGCCTGAATGCTAGTCTTGTATGGGCAGCATCTGGCACTAATGCACCAAGATGGAAATCAAGGATAGTTTTGGAAAAGTAATGCCTTGTCCTTAGGCTGATGTGTGATGTCTCTGGGAAGCTTCCTCCTGTTCATGCAAACAGTGATTCTGCTTGGGATGGATGTAGAAATGACTTTGGGGCAACTGATTTGGACAACCAGAACTCGGCTTTTACAAGGCAGGTAATTTTCTAGTCTTCATTCATGAAGTAGGTAGCTCATCTAAATACTATCTTGTCACTTTTCTGTTCATCTTAGCAGATATGATTAATTTATAACATATGAGTCCTATATTGGATATGACACTTAAATATTTCTCGTAGTGAATATGGTCATTTGGTGTTGCAAGGCAAAATGTTGTCTCCGCTTTAACTAAATGACATACCAAGATGTTTTCCATTGTGAACCGTTCTATGACCCTAAGTGTATTTTACTTTGCAGGCTCTATGAGATATAGTAATGCCGTATCTGGCTGTTCAGCTTGGCCAGGCATTTCCTGGTTGCACCACTGTTTGCTGTTTCTGGAGAACCTATAACCTTGGCTGACCAGATTCTGTAATTTATTCTGCTGTTTCTCTCGAGGGTGCTACTAACATGTGAGTTGTACTTTTCTTCCTTTTCAGTTGCAACTCCTGCAATACAGATAGAACTAAAAATTAAATAGCACTTGGCCTTGCGTCTGTACTGTCTTTGTCAAACTGTTCTCCCATTGCATATACCTCTGCTATTTCTCATCATATCCTGGTAAGAGCTGCAAGGACACTCTTGCAGGCCATGTGAGGCAGTTTGTACATCCATTCTCTAAGAAAAAGGAATTTGCCAAAGCAGTACATTGTTTTTGTTTAGTTTTGTTTAGGATCTTGTCTTCATATTCATTTAACAAAAGATTATATATTATGCTACTGGTTTTAATGGCCATCACATGTTTAGCTATTATTTTGATGGTACTTGAGACACGAGTTTTTCCTCTTGCATCACAGTCTCTTCTCTGTCTGACTTTGTTTGTTTGCATTGACAGTTCCTTTTTTAAGTTATGCTAGCTCTCAGTAGATGCCAGAGGTGGTCACACTATGCAAAACAAACTGAAACATGGCAGTGTTCCCTCCTCCTGTGAATGAGCAGCAATGGTGAGGGCAACTCACTCTATGGTCTTCCCAAACCACAGAATTATAGAATCATTCAGGATAGAAAAGACCCTTAGGATCACTGGGTCCAGCAAACACTGGGATTTCTCCTGAGTCCCTGGGCTGGTTTGAAGCCATGCCAGCAACCATGGCTGCAGTGCCAGTAGGCAGCTGGAGCAGTGTTTTGGGTCTCACTGCTTAGGTCATTTTAGGACAAGCCTTTCAAGCTGATTTGCCAAACATTGGCTCTTTTTCTGCTAGCATAGGGAACATGTTTTTTCAATAATGTATTTATAAGCCAGGCTAGATTTTGTCTCCACATGAGACAGTAAAATATTAATCCTGACTCTGTGCTGTCAGAGTTGAATGTGGCTGTCAAGATCTTTAGGGTAGAGCTCAGGAGAGGGCTGATGCAGAGCCCGCCTGTGGGCAAGGAGTCCCTGTCCTGGGCTGACCTGGCCCCAGGAAGGGCTTTCCAAACTCTGGTGTGTCTTGCAGCCGCTTATGTTCCCTTTTGTGGCTGTGTCCATCTGAAGATGGGAACTGAACAGCGTGTCCTAATGTGGCTTTAGCAAAATTGCAGCTAATCTAATGCCTTCTCTCTTGCTGGCCTGGTTCTGACATGTCATCACAATCTCATTCTGTCTGAACTGTAATGCTGTCATGTTAAAATGCACAGAGAACTGATGTTTATGGCCAGCACCCTTGTCTTTGGGTACTTTATATAAGTGGGGCCAGGTGTCCCTTGCATCTTTCATTCTGTCCTGCTGTTATGTCTCTAGAGTGGTACACCTGAGCCTGTGTTTTATATACCTCCTAAAAAGGAGGAAAAATAGCTTGTAAGAATTTTTTTGGGAGGGAGGTGAGTTAGGAGCTAAGACCTGACAGGGTTGATACTTACCCAAAATCCTGAAATTTTTCAGGAATGGTAGGTGTTGGGTTTGTGCCGCAGGATAAAATGTTTTGTTCTTTTCAGAGGGGTTTCTCAGCTTTGGAGAGCAGAGATAATAAAATGGAAAGAGGAATTACTATCCACATAACATTATCAGTCTGCTCAACCAGGTGCCAATATTTATACCACCATACCTACCCAGATAAATCTCAAAATGTTTCTCAGCATGTTTGGCAATCTTTGCTGTGCTGCCACTGTTTTCAAGTTTAAGTAATGTCATTCTGCAAAGCAGCTGTTGGGCTGAGAAGGCAAATTCTGAACTTGGTCTCAGATATATACAATAACAATTTCTGATTGTTATTGTAGTCTGACTGAGCTTTTGATTAGAAAATTTCAGGAAATATATTTTTAAAATCCTTAAATAAGAAGATTCTGAAGTGGAATACTTCCTAGAGCTGAAGGAAAGAGAGGGATGGGTTAGAGGAAAATAACACAAAGAAGAAATATTGGAAAGAATTTGTTACGGGTTATGGAGAGGAATAAAATTAACTTTCAAAATGCAAGTACCATGACAAAAACCTTTCAGATTTTAAGGAATTTGACTTCAATGGACTGGCATGTGCTTGAGAGAGCAGCAAAGACAGCCAGGCTTGGACAAATCCCAAAACACTCTGGAACAGATGCCTGAGTACAAGCCCTAATACCTAAATGAAGCAGTGTTTACCTACTGTGTTCAGAGAGCACAGACACCTGAGGGGCTGTTGCCTCATGCTGGGGTGTTGAGGAGCTGTGGCCCTCCATACCCTGCCTTCAGGATGTCCTACTGCTGTGTCTACTTTGGCCTTTCTGGTTTGGCAGGTTTTGTAGGTGTGTTGCAGAGTGATGCTCTGTGCCACAAATCCAGCTCAAGCCTGCAACTAGGACCAAGGTTGTAGGAAAGCCCAGTTCCTGCTGAGATGTCCCTCTTCAAAAGCACTGTCAGTCAGACTGTTCTGACAACAGCCTGGGGAGCTTCTTTCTGTATAAATTATGCTGCAATCTTTAACCTTTCCAGTTTTCAGCCTCTCTTCCAATCCTGTGTGCTGTTCTTCACAGCACCTTGGGGGCTAGCTTGTTTGGGAGCTTTCCTGGTACTTTCTTAGGCTTTCTCACACCTTTCCCTAATCCCATTTTGTTCCCAGAAATCTTCCTGACTGCAATAGCTGTGACAACATTAGGCAGCTGCTCAACCAAGTAGGCACTTGTTTACATTAATCTGTGTATAGCTACTCCTCATTACTTGGTGGTTAATGATCTTACACCTACATAGGGACTGAATTTGCAAAGACACTCCTGTTGGTTCTGATACTGCTCCTTTGTAACTACTAGATGAAATCTACTCCAAAAGACCTGCATGCCAGTGAAAGGCAGCATCTGGTGATTATTTCAGAAGAGACTTGAAGACAGAATTAACTGTACAAATTAATTTTAAAACCAGTTTCTGGCTCCCCTTTCTAAAGTTTTCCTTTGAACATGAGAATGCTTGCAAGCTTATATTTCCTGGACATGGTTTCCTAGTGGTAGCTCTGCCTACAGGTCATAGTCTGAAGCTTCAATAGTTCTTCCCTTAATGTGTCAAACAGATTTAGTGTGATGGAAGTGTTGAGACATGTCCAGAAAGTGTGGGATCTGAAGCTGGAAAATGAGCACCATGGAATATTCCTGGCAGTAATTCCTGTTACTTCAGACCCAGTAAAATATTTGACACTTTTTCCCATGCTCAGACATTGCAGAGAAAACATCTTTTTTGTACCTTTTTTTTTTGTCTGGACAGTGTCATGACTATAAGAATAAGAATTCATGAAAGTGTCCCATCTCTTCACAGATGACTGGATTTCCTTGCTAACAGCTGCCCACTAATCTGCTAAAAATGCTTTTGGATGTAAATTGTAAATTGCACAGAAATTTCCTAAAACTGCCTCTGGCCTCCATGTGAAACAAACATCCATGGGACTAGGATTTAGATAGGCAGAGAACTGCCACTCTTCCCTTGGAGTCCCTTAATGTTTTGGCACAGAAGACATGGATTTTCCCATTTTCCTGCAGTGCTTTATGGCTTGTGATAACTTTGATATCTATTTCAAGAATAATTTGCCATTTCTATTAAATCCATTAACTTGTACTGCATTAGTGCTACCTGTGACAGCCAAATAACACATACCAGAAGCTAAAGGTTTTTTTTTCCTGACATGTACAATGTAACTTTATTTCTATAAAGGAATAAAGAATGTATAGGAACTTACTTGGTTTGCATGAATTTGTGTGTTTCAAAAGGTAAAAGAGAAGCCAGACCAAAATCAAATTATAAGCTTATTGTGAGTATTATGAGCTCATCCTTAGATGAGTGCCCCTATCTCAGTGTGGGTTGGTATTCTGGTGGTCTCTTCAGGGCTGGATGCATTTGCTGAGCTGTGCATCTTCTGGGGTGATTTGCTCCTAAAAGCTCAAGTGAACTGGACATGGCAGCGACCAAGGGGTTTTGCGAAGAATGATCCCTTTTAAAAAGGGAAGGTGATAGAGATGAAGGAAAGAAAAAAAGACTTGTTTAAATGCTACAGACTTTCAAGCTACACTAATTAAACAGCCTGACTTAATAAAAGATGGAATTGGATGATGGCATCAGCTGTTATATCATGGTGTGTTAGCTGCCTCTGGGACTCTGGGGGATTTTGTAGAAGAAAACAGTCATCAATATATAATGTGACATCTCAGGCTTTGCAGAGACTTCTAAGAGGGAGATTGCTGACCTTTTCCCTCAGCCATTTTCTCTGAGATGTTTCCATTCCATTTTGCTTTTAAACTGATTGTAAGCATTGCTAGCAGCCTGTTGAAACATCACAGAAATGTAGTGATCTGGTCAGATAGACTGACAGAATTCTGTTTCCCAGAATGGCTCTTGCAGTCCCAGAAACATTTTTCCCCCCATAACAACAATTCTTGAAAATCAGTGACCATACAAAAAGAAGCGGAAAATGATAAGCAGGTATACAGCCCAGTTTCCTATAAAGGAGGAAATATAGCCCAGGAAAATATTTGCAAGGTGACCCTGAAAACAAATTGGAAGAAGATGCTTTTAGGCTCAGCACCAGCAGAGGGAAGTTGGAGCTATCAGCAGCCAGTTGTTTGCTGTTTGCTGCCACTGAAGTTTATCGGACTTCCTATATTTTCCATACAGAAATAGTATGGTGGGAGTGAAATATCTTTAATTAATCAGTTTTTCCTTTTAAATCCAGTGATCTCTCCCATCTAACTCTGTCTAATGGGCTAAAAGTAGAAATGTGAGGTCAGGCACGGGGTGTAGCATGACGGTTTCAGACTGAACTGTGTAAAACTGGCAAAACACTTGCCTATTCTCTTTAGACTGAACAAATGAATCATTAAATCAGGCACTCCTGCTCACCTCCACCAGTCTTTTGCAGAGCTCTGGAGTACACCTGGGCTTTGGCCCTGCAGGCACTGGCCACTTCCTGGTGCATTCAGGTGATGTTGGTCCATCTCAGGGTCTCAGCACTGGGAGCAAAGCACCCAGTGGCTGTGGCAGATGTTTCTTCTTGCACTGCGGTTTGGTTTCTTTCTAACCCTGAGTGGGTTCCTTCGCATGACTGTGCAGTGGTGTCAGCACTGCTGCAGCTCTGCCTCATGGGCAGCAGCGCAAAGTGCATGGGTTGAGGTCACTTAACTTGGTGTTAGCCGCATTGATCCTAGCACTTGTCAGATTCCTAAGCAGGGGAGTGGGGTGGGGTGAGGGGACTTCAGCTTTTAAACCCTGCAAAGTGTCCTGTCTGAAAAATACCATCTGAAATTTTTGCCAAAATGCAGACCTGCCCTTGAGGAGCTGCAGAGATTGAAGAGATGAGACAAAAGAGGGAATCTTGGTCAAACTTCCACTCTACTGACTTTTCTGATAACTGAATTTTTTAATGTAGTAACCCTTGGAGTATATGGGCCTTATGTCTTATCTGTGCTTTAAATTGCAGCCCAATGAATTTCCATTTGAGAACTGAAAGCACATGTTGAAAACAGCTTTTTTACATCTCCATAATCTAAAAATGAGCTATGTATAATATAGCCTTTCCAAATTTGTTTGAAAATACATTGCTTCTGACTTGACTTTTCTTGTGCCAAAGCTTTGAGTCTGACACATTTTTTCAGCCAAAGCCCTAATCTAACCCCTTAAATTTTTTTTGATATTGGAAACATTGAGCAAGAGCTGTTGACATGGTTTGTTGTATTTTTTTTTTAGTATTATTTTCATGTTAGTATTAAATGAGAAACTATCCATAAGAAAATAGACTTTTTTTTTGAATAGAATAAAAGTTCTGTGGTACTGTCCTTGAAACTCTGAAATTCATAGCACTGCTCTAGAACGGCTTCCCTTTTGTGATGGTTCCTCAGCTGCAGGAGTACATAATTTATGCTCTATGCATTTCTAGGCTATGTTTCCTAGAAGTTACCCATAAATACTGATTTTAAAAAAATTGTGTTTAATATAAGGATTAAGAAATACGGAGTTCTTAGGATTCCATGTGAAAACTGTGTATGTTCTTGTATAGTGTAACTTGTCAGACACTGTATGCAGTTACCTATTCAAGTGTAGTGTTCTGAATTCCAGTTTGCTTACAAGCCTCAACATCTATTTTTTCTTAAAACCTCACAAAATTCCAAATGAGTTTTTGCAACAAAGACCTTGTTCTCATGCATCTTAAGAGTTACATTCAGATTAATTTTTGAAGCTGAAGAACTTTCCATTTGCGCCATGCTTTGATAGGTCCAGGTACATTCAGGGAATAATAGTATATAATTGTGGTGTATTGTAGAGTATAAAGGTAATTTGGGACATAATTGCTTTAATAAATATATAAATGAACACGCTTTGCTGAAAATGCATATGTTTAAGGGTAATTGTTTTCTTGGAAACGAAAATGATTAGTCTTGTAGGGTATAGCTAGCATGCCCTCCAAAAGCTCTGATAAACATACACTTGCTGGATATTTTTTTCAGAATGATGATCCATCTTTTTGATTACAGAGGCTTATAAATCATATTACCTTGTGCACTTCAGTTGTATTTGCTGATACTGTATTTTGGCTCCTATGGTAGTAATCATTTTAAGCTGCTGCTTTTTCTTTTTTTAAATGAATATTGAGTTATTTTTCTCTGATTTAAAACAACTTTAAAAAAATCTAATAAAAAGCATGTGCCTCTCTAGTACTAAATAAAATTAACTTAGGAATGATTGTTATTAAGGCAGAAATCTGTTCTTACAACCTTCCAGCCTGAATTTATGAGATGTGATACAAACAACAGAAAATGTACACACGTCTATGAGGAGAGTGCAAATTCAGGGTGGAAGTGAGGCAACAGAAGTGTGGAGTTGGGCACGACATTCTGGAGGACTGAGAGGTATTTTAGTTGCAAGACAAATGTTAGTTGCTTTTAGTGGAGATAGCCACATGAAAAAACCCCCAATGTTAGGTGGAAGAGGTGACAAAATTGAGAGGCAGGGAGCAGGCAGGGTGTGCAGTCTGTGACATAGAAGCATAAGGGGCACATGGGCAGATTTCCTGTCTCATCTGTTGCGAGATTGTGAAAGCCGAGTGTGGAGATTGTGTGACGTGCAGGATGTGTGGGTGGATAGTGCTGGTCAGGAAGATGTGACTGCAATAGCACAGAGCTGAGCCATGGCCACAGCTGCAAGTTGGACTGAGCAGGTTTGCACTGTCCTCTGAGTTCCAGGGTCTGGGACAGACAGATCTGGTTCAAGTCTGGTGCTATGTCCTGTGCAGCTCTCGTCACCATGATGTGCTGCTAGGGATCCAGTATGAGAAAAATGTTTTCAGCAGTCACTTAGAAAATAAAATTGTCTTTTAAATACAGGTAGGGAAAGGGGAGTAGGGAAAAGTGACAGGACACAAGATGCAGAAGGATACTATATAGGGAGAGAAAAGGCAGCAAATGAGCAGAAAACCTCTTGCTGTGGACAGATGTTGAAGAGACAGATGCAGATCCTACTTTGAACAAAACTGAGGAACAAGCATTCTGCTATTGGGTTTCTCTGTATTAACCTGCTCTTTTTGTTGCATTGAACAGAAACACAATTTAGTGCCAGTGTCTTGCTAGAAATGGGCATTGGTTTCCTTCAGAAGTCCATTGCAATGAACAGAGATTATGCCAACATAGTGGCCTGTACTTACTGGAAGCAGGTATGTCTTTTTTAATGTGAAGAATGACTCTGATACCCTCATCTCTCCCAAAATGGTAACAGGGAGACTCTTTCCATGTTGGGTGTCTCCGTGCAGCCCCACTAGACAGACTCCAAAGATCACAGAATCACAAAGAATCACAGAATCAATTAGGTTGAAAAAAACCTCTGAGATAATTGAATCCAACCTTTCCTTAAACACCTCCAGGGATGGTGACTCCACCACTTCCCTGGGCAACCCTTTCCAATATCTGATTGCCCTAATGTCCAGTCTAAACCTCCTCTAGTGCACATGGAGGCTATTTCCTCTTGTTCTGTCACTGGTTGCCTTGGAGAAGAGGCCAATCCCCACCTGGCTACAGCCTCGTTTCAGGCAGTTGTGGAGAGTGATAAGGCCTTCCTTGAACCTCCTTTTCTCCAGGCTAAACACCCCCAGCTCCCTCAGCTGCTCCTCACAGCACTTGTGCTCCAGACCCTTCCCCAGCTCCCCTGACCTTCTCTGGACTCACTCCAGCACCTTGGATCATGTTCAGCTGCTGTCACCAGCACCCCCAGGTCCTTTCCAGCCCCTCTGTCCCAGCCTGTGGCATTGCCTGGGGTTGTTGTGACCCAAAGGCAGGACCCAGCCCTGGGCCTTGTTGAACCTCACACCACTGGCCTCAGCCCATCGATCCAGCCTGTCCAGGCCCCCCTGCAGAGCCTTCCTGCCCTCCAGCAGATCAACACTCCCATCCAACTTGGTGTAGTCTGTGAATTTCTAATAGCAGACTCAATCCCCTCATCCAGATCATCAATAAAGATATCCAAGAAGATGTGGGGGGAAGGCAAAAATAAGATGGGTTACACTCTGTGTCTGGTCTGGAGCAAAACTGAGACTCCAGTCCTAAAGGAGGAAGGCTGCTTTCTAGGCTTCAACAAGCTCTGTATTGTGCATTTTTGGGCTTCTAGCTTTCCTGCTTTTAGGCTTGCTAGAGCAACTGTTTGCATCCTTCTCCACTAGCTATTCAGTGAAAGCAGAAGATTCTTTGAATAACATGAAAATGGAAGAAGTCTTTTGTATGTGATAGAAAGTATTTCCTGGATGGCCCTTGTATCTCCCTCTCCTCTGCTGATCTGTGTGAAAAGCAACATCCTGAATTGGTGTGAATCTGCTTTTGGCTCTTCCTGGGAAGCAGAGAAATGTCCAGAATGCAGGTGCAGATGTCACAGGTTTGGAGGCAAAATACCAAAATCTTAAAAGAAGAGGTGAGGGACAGCATTGAGTACAGCTAATATGGTGTTAGAGGCAGAAGGAAACAAGCATCTCAGGATCACCCATGTCTCTGCTGATCCTTATCCTCGTTTTCAGTGCACTGGCCTCAAAAGATGAGTGTTTAGCCAGAAATGTAGGTTGAAAGGCAAAATAAAAAGGAAAATAAAAATGCAAACAGAATATTGTGCAGTTGAGATGAAGTCCCTAGAGGTCCAAATTCTACAGGTTTTCTTGTTTTCCAGATTTCCTGGTTTAATTGGAAATCAGGAAAAGTGCTGCAGGGAGGAATAGGGCTGTAGCAATTATGGAAATGTGGCATTAAAGAAGATGTGCACTTAAAGGCATAGTGAGTAATAAAAAGAAATTTGTTTTTCAAGGATGTTAAAACTGAGGTCCTTGACTGGAATCTCTGGGGCAGTCCTAAACCAGTACTGTTTATGAGAGAAATGGAAATGCATATGAAGAAAATATCACATGTACCTGCCATGCTCCTTTGCACTGTATAACAGAACTGCATTAGAGCAGTTGAAAAAAAATACAGCTTTTGCATTTTTGACTCTGTGTACTTTAAACTCATAATCTTTTATCTGAGCTGTGAATTTTAATGGCTGGATCTTAATGGCTGTCAAAGAATGGTTCATTTCAAACCCCATGCAAGTATATTACATCGTCATCTATATTTATCTCTATTCAACCATATTTACTTGTTTCCCTCATTTCTTTGTTTGATTGCTCATCTATCTGTCTCCTTTTATGCTACCATGGACCATGATTCCTATTTAGGAGAGTGAAAATGTTATATAGAATCATAGAATCATAAAATCAAAGAATGGTTTGCGTTGGAAGGGACCTTAAAGATGATCTAGTCTCACCCCCTCTCCCCGCCCCTTGCCATGGGCAGGGACACCTTCCACTAGACCAGGTTGCCCAGAGCCCCCTCTAACCTGGCCTTGACACTGCCAGGGATGCGGTGTTGCGGTGGCTAAGTCCACTTTACACCTCCCGTGTTACTACGAAGTGGTCTCTCCCAACACCACTGTGCCAGAAAGTTCTCCCTTCCTTAAGACCCCACTGGCCTCTGGTCCTCTCCCCCCTCCCCTCCACTCTCCCATTGGCCCCTGTTATGTCACTCAACCTTGCCTCTACCCCCCCCTAGCCCTCAGATTATTGGCTTCTGATGCTCTGCCTGCCCCTAGGACCCCTCGCGGTAAAACCACGCGCGTGCTTTTGTTCGTTCTTTGCCTCTGTTCCCCTCCGGGTGCGTTTGTTCTCGGTCCGTGGTGTGGACCCAATAAACACCTTGGAACTGCACGCAAAGAATCCCTCCTGCCTCTTCATCTCCGGTACGCGCGTAAACTGTGTGTGTGAGTGCCTGCTTGTGCCCACCTGCGGGGGTGAGGCTGTGTGCATTTGTGGGTGCTGGCAGAGCGCTGCCAAAGTGTCTCTACGAGGGACACTGTGGAAAAAACACGGCATCGGTCCCTCAACACCACCACTGCGATACATGGGGCAGTCACAGCTTCTCTGGGCAACCTGTTCCAGTGCCTCACCACCCTCACAACAAAGAACTTACCCCTAATATTTAATCTGAACCTACTCTCTTTTAGTTTGAATCCATTCCCTTTTTTCCTGTCACTACATAAAAATGTAAAAAGTCCCTCTCCATCTGCCTTGTAGGATCCCTTCAGGTACTGAAAGGCCACCACTAAGTCACTCCAAAAGCTGTTCTTTTCCAGGCTGAACTACCCCAACTCTCTCAGCCTCTCCTTATACAAGAGGTGTTCCATCCCTCTCGTCATCTCAGTGTCTTTCCTTTGGACTCACTTCAACCAGTCCATGTCCTTCCTGTGCTGGGACCCCAGAGCTGGATGCAGCACTGCAGGTGGGGTCTCACCACAGCACAGCAGAGGGCAGAATCCCCTCCCTCCCCTGCTGCCCACACTGCTCTGGATGCAGCCCAGGACACGTTTGGCTCTCTGGGCTGTGAGTGCTCACGCCTGGGTCATGTCCCGCTTCTCACCCACCTTCATCCCCAAGTCCTTCTGGGCAGGCTGCTCTGATCTGTTCATCCTCAGCCTGTGTTGATACTAGGGGTTGCCCCAATCCAGGTGCAACACCTTGTACTTGGTCTCATTAAATCTCATGGGGTTCCCATATGCCACTTCTCCAGCTTCTCCAGGTCCCTCTGGATGACATCCTATCCTTCAGATGTGCAGCACCACTCAGCTTGGGGTCATCTGCAAATTTGCTGAGGGTGCACTCAGTCCCTTTGTCTATGTCATTAATGAAGACATTAAATAACACTGGTCCCAACATGGACCTCTGAGGGCACCACTTGTCACTGATGTCCATCGGGACACTGAGCCCTTGACCACGACCCTCTGGATGTGACCATCCAACCAATTTCTTATCCATCTAACAGTCCACTCCTCAAATCCATTTCTCTCCAATTTAGAGAGAAGGACGTTGTGAGGGACCATGTCAAAGGCTTTACAGAAGTCCAGGACATCCACAGCCCTTCCCTTGTCCACTGATGCTGTCAGTGCAACATCGAAGGCCACTGGGTTGGTCAGGCAGGACTTGACCCTGGGGAATCTGTGCTGGCTGTCCTGAATCACCTCCCTGTCCTCCATGTGCCTCAACACAGCTTCTAGGAGGATTTGTTTCATGATATTCCAGGCACAGAGGTGAGGCTGACAGGTCAGTACTTCCCGAGGTCATCCTTTCTACCCTTTTAAAATATGAGTAAGATGTTTCCCCTTTTTGTCACCTGGGACTTCACTTGACTGCCATGGCTTTTCAAATATTATGGAGAGTGTCTTGGCACCTACATCAGCCATTTCCCTCAGGACTCTGGGATGCATCTCACTGGGTCCCACTGACTTGTGTACCTTCAGGTTCCTCAGGTGGTCACAAATCTGAACTTTACTTACAGTGAGAGGGACTTTACTGCACCCGGGTCCCTATTCTGTCATCCATCCAGTCAAGAGGTGTGGGAAGAAAGGTTTCCAGTGCAGACTGTGACCAAAAGGTTGTTGAGGACATTTACATTTAAAACCATTTATTCCCTACAGTGTCTGTCACGGCATTTAGGCCAAACACGAGACAGATCTCAGGCATCAGGTAACATCCTCTGATCTCTGTCTGTGAGATGAGAGTAATAATGCTCATCATCCCAAGGAGACAGTGAAAATTACCTGGTGTTTATAAATATGAAGGTTGAATCCCTGCACAAAATCTGCATATGTTGGTTGACTCCACATGTCTGTAGATCCCAAATTATTGGAAATACTTTCTACACAAAGTCAGTCTTTTTTTCACCTATGTCAGTGACTGTCTAAGACTTCTGGAAGCAACAAGTGTTTTCTAAGAACTTAAATATTTAATAAGAGCTTTTTTTCCTTTTTCTCTCATGGTTATTTTAATGTTTACAGTTCCCTATCCAGTTGTCTTGACACCATGTGGCTGTCACTGTGGATTTAAGGTGTGTACATCTTTAAAGAAGCAGAATACCAGGGAGCCAGCACAGTAACCTTTGAATCCAGCATTGCTTGTTTCCTTTCCAAAATATTTTTTCAACAGAGGTGGAAAACATCTGGATTTTGATAACTGCTGCTTTATATAATGAAGAAAACAAAAAAGAAGACAAAGAAAAGGAAAAGAGAATAGGGAAAAAACCATTGAATCCCAAAAGAGTAATATATGATTCTTTCTTCAACTGCTTAATGTTTTCCATGAAATATTTTGGGGATGGGAAAAATACTTTTCCCATTACCATCAATGCCACTACCTCAGGAACAAGTTAGCTGTGGGAGCAGGTATCTTTACCTTCCAGTTTTGAATTCCATAAAAATTAATTTAACCTTAGCTGGTTGTTATTGTAGCTTTTAAATAATTCTCCACCACCACAGTCTCAGTCCATAGTTAAAAACAGGTGCTCTTCATTACTAGTCCATGTTAAAATGAAATAAATATGTCCAGATATTGGAAAACTGCTACTGGAAGAACATAGTTCTCCCCCCACACTTTGTGTCAGCACCAGAAGTTAAGGCAGAGTAGGGGTGGCAGTTTTGATGGCATTGCCAGCACAGGCAGTGGAAAGCCACAAGCTGGGACTGGTCCTAGAAGCTCCCCTAGGTCTGTAGCACATGGGTAAACCTAGCCTCCCTTCATCAGGGAAGCACATTCCCTGGGCAGACTGCACCAGCTTGGACCTTGGTGGCCTTTAATGCCTATTATTCAGCATTTCAGTGTCGCCTTGTAGTGCTCGCAAAGCCTGTTCATCGTTGCAAAGGAAATAAATTGTGATTTTTTAGTTAGGTGTGGGCATGCTAACATCACAAATGCTATTTTCCACACACCACAACCACATCCCTCCATTTCAGCCAAAGTAGAGGTGGGATGGACACCTAGAGAAAGGAAGTAAACAGGTTTTTTTCATGTAGGAAGATGGACTATGAGAGAGGGTTGTGGTACAAATGTAGGGAAGAATGTGCGCTGCAGAGGGCAATGGACAGGAAGAGTGTTTGTGGCTGAGCAGCAGATTGGGTGTAGGAGCAATATCCAGTTGTTGGCTGGGTCCTGCTGCAGGGACAGGAGTCCTGAAACCCGCCCATGTACACCACCATCCAACAGAGGAGGGCTGAGGGAGAGCCCAGACCCAGCTGATGCCATGAGGATTTTTTTGCTTTTTCATATACCCCTCTTATATGCCCTTTTATACAGCTTTTATGTATCCTTAGTGCTTTTAGCCCACATACTTGTAATTCCCCAAGTCTGATAACTAGCTTAGACCCAAAGTTCCATTAAGCCAAGAGACCAAACATCTTGGAAGCCTCACAGCCGGGGGTCAGAAAGCCCCAGACACCACGGTCCTCCCCAGAACTCATTCTGTAAAGAAAGACAGGCCCATCCAGGGGGAAGGTTCCTCAGGACAGGGGCTTCTCTTGAGCCTCTCATTGGGGAATCTTTGATAGATATGCTGATGTGCAAGGTCTATAACTGTATACGCGAATCACTGTGTGTGTGCATTTTCGGTGTGCATCCTGGGGTGCCTTTCGGTGCATTCTACCTGGATGTGGTGCACCTGAGGATCCTTAAATAAATACTGAGGTAAAACCCTTTTTTCCCCTCTAACCGTGTTTGGCTTTTAATTCTAAGCCCAGGGAAAGGCAACACAGCATCTGAGAGGGAGAACACATCTGTCTTTTATCTACTCAGACAATTATGGGCTTTTTTCTTGTTCCGGTATCCTAGATCCAAGCTCCTGGAGGTACTGGAGTGCAGCAGCTGCTCCCATGAACCCTGTGAGCAGCCCACTCTCTCTGTCACAGCACTGCCCTTCCCTTTGAAGCTGGGTGTGAAGCAAGTCACAGCAATAACCTGCTCGTGGATACTCTTTGATCTCCTGCTCCAGCTGAAATTCATCCTTGTTCAGGAGGCCTTTGACAGGCCTTTTGCATCACAAAGACTCTCACCATGATCTTGGGCAGGCTCTGTCCCAGTGGCAAAGCATTCTGCCCTGCAGCTGAAGCTAGAAATTCAGGGTTTTAACCTTTTTGTGAAATAACAGATTCAACAGATGAAACTATAAATTTTACTCATACTTTCCCTTCTAGTTTGAAAAAAACCATAATTTTAATCACTCAGTTCATTGCTTGGGTCACTTCACTAGACTTCAGGAGAATTCATAATTAATTACACTGCGCAGGCTTTCTTTTCTCAGTTCTTATTTTTCCTTTGAGCTTAGCATTTTTTCCCTATCCCAGACAGCATAATTTACATGATGAACAAATGGTATATCAATCTTTTGATGTGGATCCATGTTGTTTATCAAATTTCTCATAATCTTATACCAGTCTGTCTTGTTATGTTTTTAAAGATATTAATCTTAAGCAGAGAAAAAAAATGAGGCTTTCCTCCCTGTGTCCTGTTATACCCATGGAATCACACTACCGACCCACCATAAAATCCTGAGAGAGATAAAGCATTCTAATTTCATTGTGAGACAAGCTAGCAAATTTTGGCGTGGCTAACTGATATTTTATGGTAGGTTTGCTGATTCCTGTCCCCAGTTACAGTTTGATTAGTAACTGCTAATTAATTGCACAATAGTTTCCTTGTAAAACACACCACCTTTCTGGAAGTAAAAGCAAAGGTTAATGGTCACGAGAAATACTGTAGAAATGTTTGCATTTAACTAGAAGAAAATTTTGGTTGCAGCCAAGCTTTCCAGATTTGCTTAAATTTTTGAGTAATGTGTTTTCACGCACACGTCCTTCCACAGCATTTTGGGTAAGTAATCTTTTTTTTTTTTTCTATGATGGGCAAGCTTCTCGTTGTCCTTAGAAATGTGTGTTTCCCTCTTTTTGGACAAATATGTCTACACATCAGTGACTGGAGTGGAAATGTTCTGATGGATTTTAGAAGTTTAGTTCATTGTGCACAACAGATCTGAGAGTTTGAACCAGGGTAATGTAATCATATGTAGCACAGGTTAAAAAAAATCCTATCATAATATTTTTAGTGCTGGTTTATCTTGGTTCTTCATTAAAAGCCCTTTTTCAGTCTTTCAAACAACAGTGGTCTGCCTGCCAAACCAAGTCCAGGAGTGTGGATTAATTATTTCTGCCACATAAACAGGCTGAGTTTTAAACAGGAATGTCCTTGCTGCCTTTGTGCAAAGCACGCTGGCCTTGGAAGCTGGTGTGCCTTGCTCACCTATAGACCAGCTGATAAAACGTGTTGGTGGAGGGATGTAACCAATACCCAATGAGCAATATTAATTCTAGTATTTAAAGGTCTTACAGCTGCTGCAAACTGAAGAAAATATTTTTCCCTTCAGACATTTGACATTTCTAAAGACCCCCAAATTGGGTAGACATTTTTGATTTTCTGGAGCATTTCAGGATGCTCAAATGCTGTCAGGAACTGTTGTAGACATTGAAATGCTAGCTTGGGACTAGGTGTTACCTTTTTACCTAACAATTAAGATGGCTTTAGGACTGAGAAAGTATTTGATAATTGCTTTGCATAAGGAAAGGTGAAATATTGTTGTGTTCTATTTGTGAATGCTTTGGAGGCTGGATTTTGGTTGAGCCTCCAACATATAATTTACATCCATCAAACGGCTGTGATGTGTGTGAGCAGTCCCATGTGACATACGTAAGGATTTTCACACATCCAAGTCTGCTGATCTGCATGGAAATACTTGAACACAAGAGACCAGCTAGGATGCATACCTGTCCTGTGACAACTGTAGGTTAAAGAAACCCATTCGTTTTGCAAAGTTCTTTGGGTCTCTATATGACTATATGTCTGTATGGCTTTTCTATATTACTTCTCGTGATGCTCCTTGAATCTTGTAACATCTTGATTGAAATGCCTCTCATGGTAATTTTTTTATATTATGACTACTCTTAAAAATTTTGTTTTGAAATGTTTATTTTTTATCTTTTGAGAGTGTTTGGGAGAAAACTATTTATTTGTACAAAATTTTTAATTTTTTTATGTTTGTAGTAGAAAGGTGTATTCCTTGAAAATAGAGGCAAATGTTTATCACAAAGCTAACATTTTCTTTCTTGGGAATATTTTACTATTTTTACTTTTGAATGTTATCACACAGATTTTGTGCTATCCAGACGATTCTGTCTAAAAATACCTTAACTGCCAAAGTAGTTGTTTATGCCTTTTGGCAAGGTGTAATACCCAAACCCAAAAAGTTTCCATAGACAAGAGTTTCAATCTCTGAAAAACCAGTCAGAGCTCCAGAATGAGGGTTGTTTTTTTTTTTCTGGAGGTCTCTATGAGTTTGTGAAGGGATAATCTTCACTGACTTTTACCTATTTTTAACTTGAGGATGTTTCGTGGAAGCTGAAAGGAAAATAAAAGCCATAAAGGCACTTACTCGGTCCCTTATATTTATATTGTTCTAATCCTGCCATGTCCTGACAACTCACAGTCATTTAATTTGCTCCTTTGTAAAAACACCTATTTGTTGAACCTGTGTCTACCTTCAGTAACAGAGCTTTTTGCAGTCGGAGTGCTAGATTTTAAAATTCTTCAAGATTCTGCTTACTTTGAAATGCTCTGTTCTAATGTTCATCCAGTTGTTTTGGCTTTGTTTTACGGCAATTTTGGTCTTCCTGGGGCGCAAAAAATGCTTGTGACATCTGCGGAGGCCTGAGCAAAGGCAAGGACAGAGCAGGTAGTCAGAAGCACTCTCCTTCTCAGGCACTCCTTCTTTGCAGCAGAACAAGGGGTGCAGGACGGAGCTGCCTCTCAAGGGAAGCCTGTAGGGACCTGCCTCTTTGTGCGTCCTCTACACTGCCACATCTCAAGCTTGCCTTCTCAGAGGCACCACGTGCTTCACCTCACAGCTGACAGGAGTTGCAGAAGACATGCAAAGTAAGGCTCTTGCATGGCACTGGTTCAAAAATAACAGCTTTTAATGGAATACCATAATTACTGGCACCTTGTCAGGAAATGTCACCATTGAAAATCTTCCTGTTACAGTCACTTCTTCCATCAAAGTAACTTCTTTCACAGTAGGTATGGAGATATGATATATGAATACAATCTTTCCAGACAAAACCCAGCCATTTTTCATGGGTGCCTGGACTCAGCCCTGTTTCTTTTCCCTTGCCTCTCTTGCTGCTGGTAAGTCCAGCACGTTAATCCTCCCTGGTACTGTGCTGAATATTTTCACTCCTAGGGTAAATCAGCTTCTTTGCTTAGAGGAATGCTTGGGCTCAGGAAATTAGTGCTGTGAGCTGCCCAGTCACTCTTTATGGTTACAATGGGTAAAACAAAAATGATCTGGAGGCAGATTCAGTTAAGGGAAGATGGAAAGTTGCTACCTGTCATTCATTCCCCACTTGGGTGAAGTCAACAGCAACCTCTTTGATATGGTGACCCAAACAGTGGGACCAAGTTTGTTTCAGAGTTACCTTGAGGTCTTGGGCCCTGGCTATCTGCCATGGTTTTTCCTTACTTTAAAACAGGCAAATAATCCTCTCTTGTAAAGCCTCAGAGGGCATTTAGAGGACTAAAAAAGTATTGTGTGTGCAGAGTTGGAGACTGGAATCACAGATGTGTGCAAGCAGCTGGTAGCACGGGATCTACTGCAAAAACTAAGAAAAGGAAGAAAAAGAAGTATTTATTATCTAGATGAAAGCAAATACTTAAAAAACCAAAGAGGCCCTAAGATTGATAAGGAAGTTAAATACCACATGGCCATCTGATACTGTCAAGGCAATGAGGTGTGCAGCCAGCCAGTCCTTGGGGCAGTGTGTCCATGCTGCCTGCTGGAGGCAATGGGAGCCATCGAGGTAGCTCTAGGTGAAACCATGGTGTAAAAACCTGCAACATGGTGCTGGGTTATCCAGGGGCCCAGAACAACAAGTGGTCTCGTACTGTGGAATTAAAGAGGCAGAGCTATCCAGAACCAGCCTGAAGATCTGGCTTTGGACTACGGGATTAGAAAGGCTTGCAGCCTTGGAGGTAGGTGCCACCCATCTCTCCTGAGCAAAAAGTTTTGTTCTGAGGCCAGCAGGGTTGCTGACAGTAGGATGGGATGCCTCCTCCACTACTTCTCCAACAGAAGATTTAAAATTTTACGTTGAAGCTGTTATGGCATGTTTTAGACTAACTTGTGTGCTGAGCCTCAAGTGCCCTTCTTGTCACTGAAAATTAGGCTGGATAAAGCATAAGTTAGCTCTCTGAGCCCTTATTAGAGTTAGTTTTAGTATCTCCAAAGTAATTAATATTCATATGCCAACAGAGGAGCTGGAGTCATTCTCTCAACTTGCACACAGAAGCCTTGTGTTTAGTGCCTGGAGCATTTAAGCTGTCTGTGTCTGGGGCCAAAATCTGACCCAGTGCCCGTGGCATGACTGTAGCATGACATGTAGTTGTGTTATGCACTTAGACTTGACTTCGCATGGGAGAAAATGGCAATTCATAAGGACGTCTTTGTTTAAAAAACCTTCCCCATCTTGTTGATGAGGCCAGGAGGCTGCACAGTCACCACTGGCACTGGGACAAGGACTGTGCCTCTGTGCCTATGTTTTGCTTAGGAGGGCTCTTAAAGCCAGTTGCTCAAGGCATGGCCACCAGCTGTAAGGCCAGCCAGAATTTCCTTGGCTATGCAACGTGCTGATTACTTGCCCGTTTCCTGCGCAGAGCTTACGTGGTACAGAGGACTTTGTCCAAGCCTTCTACGTCAAAAGGGAATTAAATTTCAGTGCAAACACAGGCTGCCTGGTTGAGCCCTTAAGCCTACAACAAACTCTGCATTTTAATCTGCTGCTGCTGTAGACAAGCTATCCTTGCTAAATAGGTTAAATTTAGCTGGTAGAGCCCTTGAGAGATTATTTTGGGACACATTGTGTTTACTGATCTCCACTAATCATGTTATCTATTAATTCTGCTGTTCAAGAGCACATGCCTAGACTTTGTACTTTGTTTCTAATTTGTCTCTCTCTTATATGAAGCAGAGACCCAAGAAAATTACAAAATCGCTCTTACTTTTTCTACCAGGTCCCTTCATTAGTGCTTTGAGCAGTAGATCAGATCTGCACAGTGAGGCTGAATCCTGGCTGACCTTTTCTCTGCTTTGAGTTTACAAACATGAGAAGGAAGTTTGTTTACTGCAGATGTACAGTTTGCTGGACGCACTAACAAATGTCAGCAGTCCAGCAGTCAATGCTTCTCTCACTCTGCTGCTCAGAAGTGCTGTGTTGTCGGGTGAAGATGCTCAAACTGTGGCAGTGGGCAGCACAACTCTGCTTGCACTTTGTCCCCTACTGTAGCCCCCATATGCAAAAGTGTTCTTACAGGAGAAGCCTCAATACTTCCTATTTTCCTTTCCTCTTTTTTTTTTTTTTTTTTTTTTTTTTTTTTTTAAGCTTTTTATCTTAACAGGGAACCAAGGCAGCCAAAATGTGAAGGAGTGCCCTGGGAAGCAGATGAGAGTGCTATACACATATAACCAGGTGCGATTTTCTTTCAGGCACTGCTGGGGAATGAACCCCTGCTTCCGCCAGGATTTAGGTGCTATAAGCTATCCCTGTGATGGAAAGGGTGTTTTCTTCAACCCTTCTGCTCTGGGAGACAGTGCTAGGTGCCAGGGCAGTGCAAGCAAGGGCAGAGAGAGTTTGGAGATTAGTTAATAATGAGGATTTAGTTATGAACTGACAAACTGTCATGGAATGGATACACAACTGCTGTGGTCATGCTGCTTCTGCTCCAGCTTGTGTGGTATGGCTTGTCCTTGGAAAATCCACCATGCAGTGTTATGTATGCACATACATACTGTTTGGGAAACTTAAGACAGTATGCAGTCCCTGTTTAAACTTCCTAGCCAAACCTTAGTTTGAAATCCCAGCTGGACCATCCCAGACCTTATGAAAAAATATTCTGGTTTACTGCACACCTTGGAAAATAGTAGTATTACAGTAAAACTACCTTAAACTCCTCTGTAAGGCCTATATCTCACTTTTTTTTTTTTTGTTAGCAGTACAATGACAGCAGAAATATGCAGGTGGAAAGGGAAGAGAGGGGAAGAGTATATGAGGCGAAAGTACTACCATAGAAATTACTTCTGTGGATACATACTGTTGGCAGCTCTTCTCTGAGTTCTCTGGTGGGCTGTGGAAACAAAACAATCTGATTTTTAGACCAGATGCTCAAGTATGGACATGGATGTGCTATGTTGTTAGGGAACCAAGGGATAAGGAACTCTGTGGCATGATGTAAAGCAGCTTTCTGAGCAGGGCACTGTTGGTAGGGTGACAACTGGTGTCAGGAAAACTTCAGTCTATTTTATGCTTTTCCTGGGGAAATTATCTTGGTACAAGTAGAAGTAAGACCAATGAAAACCTGTCCAACTGTTAATTCTATTACTGGATAATAATACTTCAAATTCTCTTTTTATTATAACTGAGGAAGTTTCCTTCACAAGGGGTGGACACCAAAGGGATTTTCTGTTTGCAATCATAAAGTTTGTTTTCTTTATGTAGCCTCTTGTAAAAGGTCTTTCTAAGACTGCTTCATGCAAAATTAAGAAGTGGCATTAAGCAAATGCCTTTGAACAAAATAGAAAAAAAGTACAATCCCATTAAGCTCCCTTAATGGCTGGTGTATTCTTAAGCAAAAACTTTGAACGTCTCTCTTCCCCTTCCAGTTCCTTTATTTCTGTACTATTCAACTCCCTGTATATGATTGTAACACTTTCAACAGAGCACTTTCCGTGGACAGACCTTGATGATTGAAGAGTATTGTGCTGAATAGTGAATTATGTAAGTGTGAATAGGTGCTATTTTATCTGAAGAGAGAAGTCTTCCTTTCCTCTAGAAGATCTGCCCAGCAAAAGACAGAGCTTCAGTGGGCTTAATATTCAATTTCCATCATGGAGGAAGTAATCAAATGTGCTGATGAAATGGGACTCCGAATGAACACTGCAAAAATGAGTAAGCAAGCAAAAAAGTTAGTAGATGAGTTTAGAGTAGATAAATATGAGGCCATGAATCTGGGAAAAAGCAATCTTAACCACGTCTACATGATGCTGAAGTTGGAAAGAAGTTTTGGAGTCACTGTTGAGGGCTTTCTTCAATTAACTTTCCATATACAACAGCAGCAGCTAACAAGCCCAACAAAATGTTGGTCAGCACTAGAGGGTGATGAGAAGAAGTAAAAAGGCACTCATTTATTTGGTATGTGCACAACTTGTTCTGTGTGCAATTCCACTCTTCACGCTGCAAGAAGAACCTAGAAGAAGGCAGCAATCAAGATCAGTGTCTTGTAAGGAGATATTAAAATACAGGACATTAAAGAGACTCCTCATCTTGGAGCGGAAGAAGCTGGAGTGTTATGCCTGAAGGCTACAAAATCAGAAGGGAGGTAGGCAGGCCTAATGCAGAACTAAAGTCCCAAGTACTGGGACTTGGGTCTGTCATTGAAGTTGGTCAGAGATCAGTTCAAATCTGAGAGAAAACACTCCACTGCATGAGTAGTGAACTTCTGAATTTGATCTTGCAGGAGATTGTAGAAGCAGATGCCATCAGCATATTCAAATATACATTAGGCAATTTAATGGGTAATAGGGCTGGAAGCAGTAAACTTAAAGCTCTAAGGGACACAAAAAGGAGCATGTATCCTCTAACAACCCTGACACAGCATCTGAGGGTGCAGGACGAAGGTGCAGGAGAATGAAGCCAGGAGAACAGCAGGCTTGCGTGACTGGTGTCTCCTATCATGCTGCTGGAGGCAGAGCATGGGGCTGGATGCACCCATCCTCTGACCTCTCCATTCATACCCAGCTGTTCAGCTGGCCAGTATCCAGTACGAGACAACAACTGCAGCCAGTGCTCGCAAAAGGGCAGTAAGGGATAAAGAACTAGGACCTCACGCAGCTGACAGAGACTGGTTCCAAACCAGCTTTGCCCTTTGAAACAAACTCATTGTCACTTAGTGCTTTGCTCCAGCACCAGGCCGAGGAGGGAGGAGGTGTATGACCAGTGCAATGTTTGGATGCCTTATGGATATCTAAAGTAAATGACATGTAGTCGAGCTAGGCCAATTTAAAGTTATCCTTGTGTGCAAAGATGATGAACTTAGTTTAAGTAGGTCCTAGGTTTAATAAATGTGGGTAAATGAGATCTAAAATGTTGCCTCCTCTCTTCATAGGAAACAAGGCAGTCACAAGGATTAGATTACTACATATTGAATTTATATACATTTTTATTAGAAATCTTCTGAATTATCTTTTAGCAAAACCCTATATTTCTTTAAACAGGAAATACTTGTTTCTATTGCTGAAGGTTACGCTTGATGCTTCCATTTTTTTAGTGGAAATGTTTATGTTTTCAAGAAAATGATTTTTTTCTCTTCTGAGAGCCTGAGTTTTGTGTTGGAAATTTTAAGGAAAGGCTTTGGCAGAAGTTTTTGGGTTTGACTGTCAAGGTCATGCTCTATTTTGAAGTGGTTGTTTCCCCTCCGAGAAGCCAAAGCTGAGGACATCTGTTACCAGGACAGATCTGTTGTGTCACCAAGAAACCTTGTGGAGCTCTGCAGTGCTGGGCACCTACAGGAAGGCTTCCTCTCCTGCCTGCCCACGAGTTGGGGCTGAGAGCTAATGTACTAAAAGGACTCCATGCGTGCGTATGCAGCTCCCCCTCTAGCCTTAAACGCAGTTCTTTAATGAAGTAGTCTTCAAGTAGCAGTTTTAAATCAAACGTTGTTTTGTATATGGAATGAAATGAAGGAAAATTAAAAACAAAGTAAAACAAAACAAGACCTCACAAAAAATGTCCTAGAAAACTTGGCAGCTCTACTGATTCTGTAATCTACTGTAGCTGCCCAGGCAACCTAAGAACTCATCAGTGAAGAAGGAGGCAATGGATTTCACTTGAATGTTTTCACTTTTGGAGAATGACTAAGCAGGAAAAACAGGATGATGTTCCATTGCTGGCCACAGCATCAACTGACTTTTCTATCAAAAGCTATGTTCAGTGGACACGCTCATTGACTCACAGGAGTGATTTGTGGCAATTTTTGTGAGTGATAGACTTCAGCTTCCAGCTCAGACCACCTTGCCTTTTGACATGAACGGGAGTGCTCTTTTCCTCTAGTCATAAACTGTACCTCAAGTTTAAAAGATGCAGACTGACAGGACATTTCATCAAAAGCATATGTTAAAAGAAATACTCTTATGATTATTTGCACAACTTTTTTTTACTCTTAATTATGGTGAGACTGGAGTAAGTTCTCTTCCAGTTTCTACATTTGCACCTCACTCTGGGAGCTTCTGCAATGCCTTTCCTGCTGTAATACCACTTCTGCTGTAACAACTCCTTTAAAATCACATCAGCAGCTGCCTGTAACTTCAACAAGCCCTGGGTTCTGCAGCCCTGCCAGGAGTATGTTGGAATAGAAAATCCTTTTTTTTTCCTTATGTATCTGACCTTTTATCAAAGAGTATTCAAAACTTTGATAGTCAGAAGCAGAATAGCAAGAATTGACTGCCATTATATCATAAGGACTCTTCACATTCATGGAGTTTCTGGTGTTTGCAGCAACCTCCTCTACCTTGTTTTTCACTGCTCATTCCACGAATATCTGGTACATGCCAATGAAGAAATAACTTCCCTTTTACTAAAGAACAAAATTGGATATATACATATATGCATTGTTTACGTATAACAAACATGTCTTGCTTTTGGATTTTTTGCTAATTCTCCTTTAGTCTTCTGAAAATAACACATCTTTAAAAGTTTTGAAAACAAACTCCATTCATCTCAGCAACTATGTCTTGTCTCCTTCCTTGATTATGCCCACTACTTCTTTTCTCTTCAAAGAGAAACACAGATGACTAAATTCTCCAGCCACTCCCCACTATTCTCTCCGACTGTGATTCCCTGAACAAACAAGATTTCTCATGGGCAGTTTGTAAGGAAGAGGAGGACAAGTGACAGAAGGGAAGAATTTGGTGAGTTTCTAATCGAAATTATTGGCATGATATCACTACAGCTGGAAGAGCAATTTGTCATAGAGACAGCAGTTCAGGTGTCTGCTGAGAAAGGGTACCTAGTTACAAGGGCACTGAAACCTCTGCAGTTGGTTGAGGCCACCATAAGCTCTGCCTGGGCAGAGCTGTGGCTCTTATGGCAGCTGGGATGTCTGCAGGAAGGGTCACTGGACATGAGATATCCCAGACATCTGTGATCCAAGCAAGAATAACGTCAGACTATTTTAGCTTCCTGGGAAAGGTCATGAAGGTGCTCCCAGGGCTGAACCACCTTCCCTATGAGGGCAGGCTGAGAGAGCTGGGATAGTTCAGCCTGGAGAAGAAGAGGTCCCAAGGAGACTGTAGCTAAAGAGGAACTACAGAAAAGATGGGGAGGCACTCCTTATCAGGAACTGTAGTGATTAAGGCATGGGGCAATGGTTTTAAACAGAAATTAGGTAGATTTAGATTAGGTATTAAGAAGAAATTCTTTACTATGAGGGTGGTGAGGCAGTGGAACAGGTTGCCCAGAGAAGCTGCTGATGCCCCATCCCTGGGAGTGTCAAGGCCAGGTTGTTTGTGGCTCTGAGCAATGTGGTCTAGTGAAAAATGTCCCTTCCCATGGCAGGGGGTTTGGGATGAGATGATCTTTAAGGTTCCCTCCAACTCAAGC
Source organism: Rhagologus leucostigma (assembly GCA_013397725.1). Lineage (NCBI taxonomy): Eukaryota > Metazoa > Chordata > Aves > Passeriformes > Rhagologus > Rhagologus leucostigma. Next base: position 94,264 of record VZTD01000356.1, read on the forward strand.
CATTCTATGATTAATACAAGGCCTTTTTTTTAGCATTTAAGTCTTGTCCAATACAAGTTCCTGATAAAATACTTTTCTTATTTATATAAACTAGATAGTGATATTTATGGTTGATTGCCTATGGTAATTCTACTTCAGAAAAACATTTCTCCAAAGTCCTATTTATTTAAACAGGGCTGAGATCAAAGCCTCTTTCTGTAGCTCACAAAGCATTTTTTTTCTTTGTTGTTGAAGGAATAAGCCTATTTGAGTGAGACTTTTAAAAAGCTATTTTCTGTTTTGTTTGATAGAGTGCTCTGTGCCTCTAGAAATTCAGAAGAAAAATACCTTGTCTAAAAGGGTTTTAACTTGGAATTTTTTTGATTCTGATAATGGCTTCATTGCCTTTTAGATTCTTTTTCTTCAGTACTTACAAAACTGAGCAAAATTTAGAAGAAAAACTTGTAAAGAATCTTTTAATCTGAAGGCCAATGTACAGAGAAGGAAGAGAAACTGTGTATCAATAGTGAAGCTAGTGACTGATGAGAGGTGAAACCAGTACTAAATACAGGGCTACAGCTTGATAGATCCTCACTAGATAAAGAGGAGTGGGGGGAGGTTTCTTTTTATTTTCCTATTTTTTTCCATTTCAGGGTGGAGAATAAGAGCAGCCATCTGTAAGCAATTTTTTTAAGCACCTGTCCTTTTTTTCCCCTTTCACAAATTTTTGCAGTCAAAACAAAAGTAGAATTAATCTAGCCACTGGCAGAACTGCAGTAAATTTCTGTTCTTTCATATTTCCAAATGACAATGTAGAGATGTTATACGTAACTGTTAGACTACATGGTGTGCAAAGGTTACCATTAATGGTAAAAATTCTTGCTCCATTGACTCTCATTGAAATGCTGATCTCAGCAGAGGAATGAGAGGAGTCAGATGGGACACTGGTTCTAGAAGTCGTGGATCTGCAGTAAGGAACAAGGCTGTGGTTTCACAGCAGTTTGGGGAGTGCCAGGAGTTCAGTATTTGTGTGCACTAACTTGTGTGCTTCTGAGCACGTGACAGCCAGACAGGTCTGAAACAGACCAACAGCATTGTCATTGCATTAACTGTGTGGATAACACAGTCTGTGGTGCTTGTTTGCTCCCCTGGGAATAGAGATTGTGTTTGACCTGGCAAGGCATTTGCGGGAAAAGTTCCCCCTCTAGATGCTTTGGAACTGGTTTGTATCAGCAAAAGTGAGTTCAACCAATTCAGCAACTTGTACCATGCGGCTGTGGTTTGGTTTTGAGATGTGATTACAGATGATGGTCTGCATAGAGACCAGAGATGCCAATATGGGGCTTCCATGTCCATGACTGTAGTAGGAGCTGTCGATATGGAAGTCCTGAGAAGGGTGAAAGGCCTCCTGTGGGGCTACTGGTGTCAGGGAGGCTTCTTAGATGCTGTTTGTGCTCTGAATGCCAGGGTCTGCCACCACCTGTACTGCTGGGGTTTCCTGGATGAAAAAAGGGCTGCAGAGGTGGCTTCTGCGCTGCAGACCGGTGAGGGCAGAGCATGGGCTGTCCTTGTAGACCAGCCCTTGCATGGCTGTGAACAGCTGGCAGAGGCTGCATTGCACCCTCAGTGCAGAGGATGGGAGTGTTCAAGAACACAAAACTGTTTCGTTTGGGGATTGGCGGAGGAGTGGCCTGTATGGAGCTTGGTCTCCTGAGATAGTACAGGTAGAGTGAGTTTTAAAATTTATCTGCTCTTGTCTCTTGAAGTAATTGCATCTGTGAAGGTGTGTTCAGATCCTTATCTGGCTTACTGGATCAACAAAAAATTTGTCTGGTGTTGTGTATTGTATTAGATAGCTTTTTGCATAGGAATTGCATCTCACAGAAAACCACTGGTACTAACTGCAGATTTTTCAGAAATAGTGCAAGTGGTTATGGCCTAAATATTAGTAAATCTTACTCCATACACGCAATAAAAACCCCAGTATGGATTAATGTCAACTTCTATAATTCTTTCCTGTTTTTACCACGCAATGCTTAAAACAATTTGGATATAATAACTGTGTGGTTCTAGCAGCAGGTGAGGTACCTGGGTAGCTGTAGTAAAATCTTTGCTTAACATGATCCACTAGACCTAAACTTTCTTACAGTTTTACCTTCTTTTGTGGTTAGTAACACAATGAACAGAAAATGAATCTAAATATTGCCCTCAGAGAGCCTCTCTTCCCTTGAAGACACTTGGCTTGGGACAATGCTGATGCCAACCACAAGTCCTCATTTCATCCCAACTTTGTAGCAGCTTTCAGTTTGTAGCTTTAGTAAAGAACTACTCCCATTTACCTGTGGAAAAGATATTTTTCCAGTGAACTACGTGCTAAGTTCAAAGTTTGATTTCCACCAGTATTTATGCAAACAAACCCCTTATATTCTTTCTTGGTCAGATGGACCTAAAAGCTTGCTCAGGAATGAAAGGTTTGCACAATCATACCAAGGAATGTTTTTTTCTGTGTTTCTTTGGCATTTGTACATTCGAAGGATGAAGGAAAGTCTTTTCTGACAGACTTGTTGACTGTTTCAAGACCCAATTACCACTAGACTCACTACTTTGGGATTACAGGTGAGGAAGGAAATGGGATGGCTTCACAGTACTTGCATCATGATTTCTTCATACTGCTACATTCAACTGCATAAACAATTATGGTCCGTTAGGTGCATGTCTCCCTGTAAGAACCATGGACATGGCAAGGAGAGGGTAATAAAAGGAGTATGTATGGTAAATCCAAACTTGAGGTTGAATTTTTGAGAACTTGTTCGTATTCACTTTTCATTTTCACAGCTCAATTAACCACAGGGGAGTCCGTGTTTCAGTTGAAAGAGAATCATAATTTGTTGTCACAGTGGGTTTTTTTCCCTTTATTAGTTTGCTCACTTTACAAGGTGCTGAAGAGTCAGCATCTGTGAAGAAAATATGGAAATCATGCATGATTTTTCCTTTTCTCTTGTGTCTTGTGGTTTTGGTGTTTTTGTTTTGTTTGGAAAGAATCAGGATGATGTATTCAGGTCATGAAGAAGTAGAAAACTGCCTTAAAATTTACTGGCATGAGGATATCTGAAGAACATGTGTTAGAAAATTATTTCTTTTTCCTTTGTTTTAAATAGACTGTTCTGGATAAATTAGGACAGGAAAAATTGTCTTGGCTGGGCTTTGCTTGACTGGTGAAAAATACTCTTTATAGTTATGAAGAAGTCATGCATCTCTGAGTAATAATTGAACAAGTATCTACTGGAAGTCTGAGGGAGGACTGAAGTTTGAAAAAGACAAGTATAATGTCCTGTGTAAGTTATAAGTCTATTGTCTTGCCATCCCTCACAAGGAAAGAAAATAGGAAATATGGGGAGTCAGTGATAAAGAGTTTAAAGGATAGGGAATATATTTAATGCAATTCAGCATAATTTTGGAAGAAAGGAATTATTCTCCATTATTTGGTAGAAAGAAAACCTAATTTGACTCTGTTTCATTAAAATGCATACAAATACAATAACAGTATTAGTGCTGCATAACATTCTAACTTAGAACTAACACAGAATGGTATCAGTAAAACAAGTATGACAGGAATTAAAAGTTAACCCAAAAAGTGAAACCTCACTAAATGCAATTATTTCTAGCATATTCCATGTCCTAGATTATCACGAAGCCTTAAACTATTGTGTTTTCTTTAGTGATCTAGGTGCAAATATTCTCATGTTGTAAATAACTGTGATTTTATGTTATGAGGTCTGGCAGGGTTTTAATCAGTGATGAGGACATTAAAGCTGGAGGGAGGAGTCAGGATGTCTAAGCACAGCAGGCCTAAATACAGACAGTTTGCCAGGACAAACCAGGCAACGAAGGCTGTACCTTGAATGAGAAGCCCAAAGTGTTTAGTCTGTAAAGGTTGTAGGGGCCAGTCTGTCCTTTTCTATGCTCTGTCACCACAGTTCTGGGGTAAGAGAGGCTGATGCTGTCGTCAGGAATGCAGTGAAGACAAGGAGGGAAGGGAGAAGGGGCACTGATGCTTCAGTACAGTATGCACCTCCACAGTCCACCTAAAATGCAGAACAAATTTGAACACAATGATGACAATGGCTACGAAAGCTGTTGGAGGGCTGAAAGGACAGTCTGTCAGTGACTAGCCTAAACCAAGTCAGTCTATTTAGCAAAAGAGGGCTGAGTAGTATTTGATAGAAATTTTGTAAGTATCTTCAATTAATATTTAATTGCCCGTACATTGCATGCGTTCTTCGTGGAAAGCAAGTGGCAATAGAGTAAATGAGGAAGAGGAGAACGGACAGTTTCATTCCTTTAAAACAATACAGTTCATTTTCACAGGAGGTAAGCTTCAGCTAGAAAAGTTACGCTTTAATCAGACGTGTGTTGAGTTCAATACAGGATAATTAAATGAAATTTTATGGTTAGTGTTTTATAAATGAGCATTCTAGGTTTTTGGGTGTGGTTTAATAGTCTTCTGTTCTATAAATCTGGAGAAGGAAAAACATGGATAGCACTATTGCAATCTAGCTTCTCCTTGAGTGAGGCTGAAATGTGCTGGGCACAGCAGGCTCTGAATATGTGTGCTGCCTTGGCTTTCTTTCAAATACTACAAATATTTGACTACATAAACGTCATGTAGGAAGAAAACTGGATTTCCTATTCCTTCAAGCCGCAGAAAAAGTTAACCTCTGATTTATTGTTAACTAAATGGCAATGAAGGCAAGTAAAACACATCCTGAAACGGAAAACACTTGAGCCTGTTGCTTGCCACCTTATGCTGAAGACTAAGCAAAGATGCCTTGGGGAATTTCCCCTTCCCTTTTGCCAGTGGAAAGCCTCTTCCTCATGCATTTGTTCTTCCTCACGCTGCCATGCTTCAGAGATTGCTCTGCATGCTGACATGTCCTGGTTCCTCTCTCCACTGTGCCAGCTGCCTACTGAGAGGTCATGGGCCCCAGGGTCAGGGGGAAGCAAAGACTTCATCAGATGCCTCACAGCTCACGGGAGGCAGGCAGTCACCAGCAGTGCTCTCCCTTTGCTGTGTGTCCACATTATCCCAGGAACTAGCTTCCCCAGATGCTTTGCCAGGTAGCCTGGTAATCTGCCTAGGAGAGCTGGAATGAATTGTGTAGAGGTCACAGGGCTTGTGAGGTGAATGCTAAGCTGGTGTTACCTGTCTGGTCAGGAAATGCAGAGAGTGGGTGTGAAATGAGGCCATAAGAGGACCAGCAGAAATGGAGTTTGGTAAGTGATGGATGCTTGTGTCTACTGGTTACTACAGGAACCCAGCACAGACCACTTCAGCATGGTACTTGAGGCTAACCCAGTTAAGCCTGCTGAGAGAGATGGAGTGCAATGACAGGATGTATTACCTTGGGCTTGGTGTGATGGTGACATGGTTACATTACCCTTTTCAGGCTGGGAGCATGGGCAGAACTGGCCTGCATCTGCCAGTTTGTGTTGCAAACATCTCCAATCCAAACCCAAGCACAAGTGTGGGTGCTTGGCCATCCTCATGATGAGAAATTAGCAGCCGGGGGCACTGCTCAGATTGCATTGCTTCCCATGTCCTGGGCCAGCTTGTCCATGGGAACATGCTTTCAATCCACATTCTATGGATCAAGGGTTTTATGCCCAAATGACTGGGAGCTTTGGGAAACACTCTATGGCAAAATAAGATGTGCCAAATCTTCAAAGTATTCTATAATCAGAGATTGCTCAAGATTATAGCCTAGCTGATGGGTTGCTCATCTCTGTGTTGCTCTACGTGACCTGTATTCAGCACGGGTGGGCACCCACATGAAAGCCTATCTTTCTGGGTGAAATCTGAAGCCCTATCCTGCAGATACTTAAACTTTGGTAAATGGATTCTTGCACGCTCTTGGAAGGACTGTAAAATCTGCAGGCTTTTGGCAAAAGCTCCAAAAGAGAATGCAGAGATCATGTTTTATGTCAGGATTGACAGCTAGCATCGCTCAATAGAACTTGGTTTCTTTGTATTTTTCTCTCATTTCAGACAGCTAATTTTGTGGTAGAAAGGTCTGGAATAACATACTGAAACCTGTTCTGCCTGTCAGCTGACTCTGTTAGTCTCTGACTGCTATATATCAGAGCTTATAATAGCAGCCACTCCCACGTAAAACTGACTCTGTCTGTGTATTGCCTGCCAGAAGGGTACAGTATTTAAACACAATAACATAATATATTGTAAGGCACAAGGATTCTTTTGCTTTGGCTCTGCATCTCCTCATTTGACATCTGATTTTGGTGTACCCATGCTAATTTTGGTGTACCCATGCTGGTGCAAATAAGATCAGATCTTTAATGCAGAATTACTTGAGATGGTGCAGGTTGTTTTTACATTTGTGCTTCTTGGTTAAGCTTTGCCTTTAGATGTGGGCTCTGTTGCAAATATGAGGCTGTGTCTGCACAGGCATTTTTATAACTAGGATGTCTTTGTAATAATGGAAGTCTTGAAATAGCTGAGCAATATGATATCCTCACACATTCTTTTCTAAAGTTGATACCTCTGTGGTGAGATCGCACATTACATGGATACAATTTGTTAGCAAAGCAGGGAAACTTTCTCTGGAAATAATCTCTCCCCAAATATGCCCTGCTACCCCCCAAAAAACCCCAACCAAACAAAAACCCCAGGGAAATTCCGCGGAAAATTTTCACCTCTGAAAAATAATAAAACCCAAAATCTCATCTCACCTGATTTTCTTTCCACATTGAAAACATTAAACCAGAAATTCCTAGCTCCATTTCTTCAGGGTAGATCATGATGAGGGCACTGAGATCTCTCAGATCTGGGCAGGTCTCTGTAGCTGACACGTGATAATGCACCACTTGACCCATCTTGCCAAGTAGCGCAAGCTGCCACCTTGCATTTCCATGCTAAGGCAATTTATACCAGTTTATGGCACGAAAATTTTCTTCACCAAATGTTTCAAGGAGAATGGCTACTTTTTTTGCTTATTTGTGGGGAGATATGTTATTTTCCAGAGAGCTGTCTGTAAGCTGGTCTGTGAACTGGACAACTGTAACAGATATATTCATTCTCCTGGACAACCGTGATTCCTGCAACCACTGGTTTTGATCTTAACATGAAACCAGAAAATACTCTCCAAGGCAGAGGTTTTGTGTTCTCATTCTAAAGCACTCTTTGTAAAACCTCACTTCAAAAATTATGTCTTGGTCAGGGTAGATTGCGTTTAAAATTTTTGGATGAACGGAGGTATTCTTTTGCCACGCTATTCCTGCTGCCTGTGAAGCAGTTTATCCCCACATGTGAGCAATTTCAGACTACCAGGATATTTTAGTTATGACATATGAACATATTCAATGATTGATTCTTTCACGGGCATTGAGTGACTGACTCAAAATGCAGTTACTGCTAGAAACAGGCGGTGGAAACAGAGGCAACAAATGACAAATGAGGTCTGTTGGTTACTAGCAGTAACAACCCTTGGCTGAAGCTCTGGGTTTGCACATGGTAAAAAGGATGCTCGCTCTCATAATGTCATCTGGCACTATATGTCCTCAGAATCCGCTGTGAATATGGTGCTCAGGTATACTTCAAATTCATGGTTTTTCAAACTTGTCAGAAAAAGCTGTTAGAAAGATGTCTTAAAAAAGGGAGAGAAAGGAGTAAAAAGTCACAGTTTGTTGGCTACACCTATATACCAGGGCCCTTATAAATACTGAATTGAAATTCCCCTTCTATGCTTTTGTGTAAAGACATAATTGCAGTCAGCAGGAGGGGAAGAGTATTGTCCCGACATTTTAAGAAGACACATTGGACTAATGAGCTAGGGCAGTGTTGGAGCACTTGTAGTACCAGCACCAGAGACTACACTATGGTGTATACAGTGTATACTCTGTATATAGCAAAAAGGGTTTTACAGGCAGGAGACCACATGCTCCTTCATATTCCCTGTGAAGAATCAATTACACTGGGTTTATATCAAGTCTTTTGTCATGCTTCAAAGTCAAAAGTTGCCAGGAGTCCATAAGATTAAGTAAAATATCAATGTCTTTCTTCCCTAATAGTTGCATAACGTTGGCATCACATATGAGGAATGAGATTTCCCTCTAGTTTACCATGGCTTTTGCTGGACAAAGTTCTAAGCAGTTAAAAATCCTTCATGAAAAATCAATTTATCTGGTAGCAAGTGTGTGGTCAGTGTGCCATCATGAACTACTTGCTTGCATGCTATCTATCAAATCACAGACATAAATCTGAAATGGAAATTTTATTCCTTCAAGGGATGAGGAGGTTAAAAGTCTCAAAAAAAAAGTGTGGTGTAACATTGAAAAACACTTAAAGACTAAGAGTCAGTATAGGCTTCGGGAAATATTAGAGAGAATGTAGAAAGTGAAAAGAATATTTTTTTTTATCTGAGGGTCTGATGGGTAGTTTCAAATGAGGTTTACTTTTCTTTGGAATTTTATCGGACATTTAAAGAGTAATTGGAGACTGAGGTGCATAAAAGCTTGCGTCTGTCTGTGATCAAGAAACAGCGGGGTCAAAGACTTTTTCTACAAGCTCTTTCTAGGAGTCTGAAGGTCAGCAGAAAAGGCCATTAGCAAGAAACCATTAGCATCCCAAGTACCTCAAGCCTGGAGTGGAGGATTGTGGCAGGATTTGTTTATCTTTGTTGCAGGTAATGGAAACACGCCTTACAGACCATTTCTTAGCACTTTGTATGTAGAACAAAACATGAACAGGAATATTAATAGGACTAGAACCTGGAATCCATTAATCCTTAGCATTTATGTTGTGCTCCACCAGAAGTAACTTCAGAATAAAAATTCCTTTTGTGCTCTACAGTTGCTGAAATGCAGGAGCTTGCCAGGTTACTTTGCCTTTGTAGAATAGCAGAAGGCATGATGTTGGCCTGTGTAACCCATTCTTACTTCTCCGTTTTCCAAGGAATGGTATTTGCTGGCAGTATTTGCTCCAGGGTATTTGTAGGAAACTCACAACACGCTTATTTTTCAATGACGAAATGATTAACATAAATATTATGAAAAACACTTTCTCACTTTATGTAGTGATGTGAGATGGTGACATCACTATGATGTCATATCAATATGGAATCAACTCCATGTTAACGTCTTACAAATATCATCCTAGTTCTTGTGTACTGCTCTCTTTAATCTATATATGCTCCTTGGTCCTGTTTTGCTTTTATTGTCTACAGCATATTTCTCTGTGAGTGACCTTCCCCAAAGGAGGTCAGTGAGTCTGTTTCCTTTCTTGTAAAGCTGGAGACTGCCTACTTCATCCTCTAGTTCTGACATTTCCCAGCATGTGCTAGCATCTATAATCATGCAAGACAGTGACACAACAGGCAGGGAGATTGCAAGCCCTGGAGGATGAAGAAATTACTTCCAGTTCCCCCGGCTGTGTCTGGCTTAGGTGCAGGATTCACCCATAGGCACGGATGCTGCCCCAACCTCACACAGTGCACCTGTGTGCCCTTCCAGGTCTCTTGGTGGCAGTGTTCACATCCTGCACACACATGGCAGAACTGGCCTCTACATTTTCATAGCAACCCATGCTGGCCCAGTGAGTTTTGAAAGCCCTTTGCCAGCTGTTTGATGCAGATAACTGAGCTGTTTTGGCAACCACTGGAGGTGGGGAGAACATGGCAGGGTGATTTGCAGGGCTTTTGAGCCTCCTGGCCCTGGGAGGGGTGTGAGTTCTGGCTGCTGCCTCCTCTATCACAGTGAGTTATTGCAAAGGTTTGAAATTGGTGTCATAACAAATGTTGAGGCTTGGGAAAAAGTTTTGAGGTCAGATCAGAAAGGAGGGATAATGCTCTTTTCCCAAGATTGTCTCTTTCCCACAGGTGCCTTTTGATAACCATATGATGCTGAAACTGATAAGATAATTAAGGTGCTAAAGGCAGGCAGCATATGAAGATAAACCTGGCAGCTGCTCTGTGAAGTGGCTTTGGCTGAAAGCTGTGTCCTGGTGGGGTGAGCTGTACAAGCCATGCTCCAGACCCACCTTTTTGGCACAGAGAAGAGTGTCAGAGTGATTCACTGGATCACAAGTAGGTTGTGGCCTGAGAATCACTCTATTAAGCAAAGCTGTCAAAGTGTGATCTTGCTTCTTAGGAAAATCAGCTTCCCAGACTGAGGGTATATAGCGGAGATATATTAGTCCCAGAGGGCAGGAGTCTCAGCAGCCTCACAGGCAGGTGTCTGGGGGGGTCCAGTGACTTTGCTGGCAGCTGTCCCCTGAGTTTTCTTTGCAATCCCTATTCGAAACATCTGGACATTCATAAATAGATATTTTCTGTTGGAAAAATGTTCTCCTGGAAGTTCTGAGTTATTTATCCATTGTTTTTTAGCTAAAATATTTGCTCCTAATAAGGGATAGCCAAAACCCCACAGCTGACTCAGCATTCCTTCAGGAGCAAGCAAATAACTCAGTATTAATTCTTTAAATGTTCTCCACTACTAACTGGTCTGCATGAGAAGAAAAAAATAATGACATTTAATTTCCTGCGTAAACATTCACATAACCTAATAGAATATAATAGTAACACTGAAGAGAGCTGCTATTGAAATTTCATTCCTTTTGTGGAAGGCCAAATCTCAAGCTGTTGTCTTTTATTTTTAAGATGCCCAGCAGCCAAATGGAAGCTGACTGTATTGAACTGGGAGATTCCTTAACCAGAAGTGTAGCTCTGTCTCAAGCTTTGTTTAATGCTGGCAGCAGACTCATAAGAGTTTACAGTTCAACATATAAGCAGGCTTAAATCTCAAGCAACTGATGTTCTTGAGACTGTGGGAAATTCCTCTAGTCTATCGAGTGTATCGCCTTGCAACTGATTTTCTAGGAGTCATTTTAGTTAGTGGATGAACTCTCATTTTAAATTTTGTCTGTGATTAAAATTAACATTTATTCTTATTTTGTTGAGCTGAAAAAGAGGTAAAAATATTATTACCTTAGGAGGGTTTTTTTTTGCATTTTTTAAATTCAGTGTTATATTCAGAAACAGTTCTAATCAAAGTTATTTTTTAAATCAAAAAGCAAAACATTTTTTGACATTTCCCCTCTCTTCAGGCTTTTTCAGTTGAAGCTAATCAACTAATCATGTCCCTGTCTGCAAATAGTTACAGTTGTACTCAAATCTGCATTTTTGCCAAAAAGATTATTCAACTGAAAAATCTTATCCTGTGCTGCATGAGGTAATTCTGCTTTTTTAACTCTTTGAAAGAAAACAGCACACCAGTGTACGCGCAGAACAGACTGTGAAATATTATTCTGTGTACTTTTGTAGAAGACATTATTTCTGTGATAGTCAAAGATCATTTTTCAGAGCTGTGTGGGTCTGATAAAACTAGAATTACGTACCCTTGATCTTATTTGTTCAAAGTATAATTAAATAGAAATGAGTGCATGCATCAAGTGCATTGATGGAATTAGCATTTCCAGACAAGGTTTTGAAGAGCTGCCATCATTTCACCCATCTGATCTGTCAGGTGGCCTTATACATGCGAAGGGAAGGAATAGGCAGCTCGGCAAGAATGTGTGAGCTGGCTCTGCTGCTGATGTGAAAACACAGGAGGAGCACTGGTCTGGCATGCAGGAGGCGGGGAGCACAGGAGCCTCAGGAAAGGCCTTTGGGGGAACAAACTGCAAGGTGGGCACTGCAGAACATGCAGTGGATCATGAAGCTTTGCTGACAGCATTTCCTTCTCCATCCACATTGCTGGTATCCTCTGCCTGATATTTCCAAGGTGCGTTCTCACCTCCGACATTCAGCTTATCAAGAGATTAACACTACCTCGTTATCACATCATTTTTGTGACTGCAAGGGGATTTACACACAGACTGAAAAACTGCAAAATAGACAGAGGTGAGGGAGTTACTGTAAAAAATAATCCTGCCTCATTTTTCCTCATTTGACTCTTCAGTCACTTTTTTAGTTGGTCAGTGTCCAAACTGACTCTTGAGCTTGGTTTGACAACTCAGCTTGAACCCTCAGTATTTTACTTCTTCAAAATTGCTCATGTTTTGATGAGCTCTATTAATGCTTGTGTGATTACAGGAGGAGCGGTACTCCGGTGGGAGCTTCAGGGGCACTGAGCAGGGGTATCAGCCCTTCCCTCAGTCTGCCAGTGCAGCCCAGCCAGCCTGCACACTGTTGGGCACCGCCAGCACCCACTGCTGCCCTCCTCAGACTTGCTGAGGGTGCACTGTGCCCCACTGCCCAGGTCACTGGGGAGGGTGCTCAGATCCAGGCGCCTCCTTCTCCTCTGAGAAATGTCACACCTGACTTGTTGCCAGCCAGACTGTGAATTTTTCCTGAGCATCTCTTAAAGTTCCACTGCCTTCCCTGTGGTTCACTCAGCCTGTCCTCATTTTCAGTTTGTTTGCAAGAGTTCTGCATGTCAAAAGCCTTGGAAATGTCAAGGTATACTTTACTATTGCTAATCTTGACTTTTGTTCTTTTATACATTTTTACATTTAAAAACACCTAAATATTTAAAAACACAAACAAAGCTTATTTGGGAAGAAAAAAACCGAGTTCAAAATTAAAGACTACATCAAACTTTTATAGCTTTCTTGCAAGATATTGTTAGTAGTCATTCCTATTTCTCAAAGGCTTCAATTAAAATTTTGACATAATAACACTTCTCCATGGTGGCTAGTTTTGTATCTGTAGTACATAGCTTTATTAAATGAGGGATAAAATTACTATTATTATCACTATCGGAGTACAACCTAAAGAAAACTAGGGGAGGTGAGGTCCCAGAAGAAAATGCAGAATTACTGACACTTGCTGTTGATTATTCCTGGTGAAGTTTAAATGCAGAATGAAAGACAAAATATGAAATGGTATTTTTGATGAAAAAATAAAGCAGGCTTTATAAAAGCAGGACAAAATATAAAAAATGTCAATATTGATTGTAGAATGTTATGGGTGACGTTTTGCTTAACAAAATACCGGTTGTATAAACATTATGTTCCACTTCAGATATTACACCAGCTTTTTTTGGGTTATTTCTAGCCACATCTGGAACCTTTAGATGTAAGAAATATTTCTTGTACCACCATTCCTGGACCATCAGCTCAGGCTTCAGTTCAGCAAAGCACATGTCTGCCCCAGAGTCTGCGTTTCTGATCCGTGAGGCACATGAGTGATGGCTGGGGAGTGCCTCAGCCCTGGGCTTGCCTTAGTCCTGTAATCAGCAGTGTGATTCTTGGCCATGCAGAGGGGAAAATCCAATGTCTCTGTTTGGAATGTAGTGAGAGGAAACTGTGAGCAAACGAAACCTTACCGTCTGAGGGGCACAAGGAGCCATGGGGAGACCTCCCCTGCTCCTCGCTGTGCAGCCAGACAGCCCAGAGCTTCAGGGTAACACTGTTGCGCTATCAAAACATGAACTTGTCGTTTATCTCACCGACATAGTTTCAAGCTTCAGCCACAGTCAGTACTCCACACTGTCTGCCTGTTAATCTGCTTTATGCTTTCACAGGCGGGTGACATAGGCCCTCTGCAAGCAAAAAAGAAGCGCTGATTGCTTCAGTCTCTTCCACTGAGCAGTCACATTTTGGCTTGGATTCCTTCTCCTTCCTTAAGACACTGCTGTTTTTGCAGTTTTTTTTTCAGTTTGCATTGTATGTTGGTCAGCGTAAGTCTTCTCCATATATATACTTCCATCCCTCTTTCTCTCTCTCTTCCACCTCTAGACTGCACTGTCAATACAAAACAATATGAATCAACTTACTAGTCAAAATACACCTCCCCATCTTTTGGTGAAGCAGAGGATGATCCATGTTTTTTCAAGCTTTACAATTATGGCCAAGCTATTTTTCATAGTGTGTTCAGCATGTCATTTCCACAGGTAACTGCACAGATTTTTTGCTTTATCATGCAACCAAATAAAAACATTGTAAGTACCTCAAAGACAGAGACATTTATGGAAGTTTGAAGTAGAATCATACCAACTGTATCAGTGTTGGTTTGCCTGAAGAGGGAAATGTTTGAGCAGCGATTAGAGCTATTCTTAGTGCTAGCTCTTATTCAAGCTTGCAGTCAATCAGGTAGAGCTGGGTAAGCACCAGGAACAAGTTCCAGCAGATAACACAGAAGTCAGTGGCTACTCTCAATGTTTCCAGTAGCACTCTTGTTTTCTTTACTTCATGGCAAAAGAAACAAGGCTGAGTGACAGCTGTCATTAAACTATTTCCTGATAGTGTGCAGGATAAACTTATTTGGGAACAAACACTATTTAATCCTTGGCTAAGAAAACTTGACATCTAACCCTGAACATGACATGATGTAAGATGTTTCGGTGGTGTTTGGACGGTCGGGACGGATGGAGACGAGAGATCTCTGAAGTCAGGTTTTAGAGCATGAGGTTTATTATGAAGGGCGTGGGTACAGGGGGCCTGCTTAGAGCTGCCAGCCGCAGCTCAGAGCAGGCCAGAAAAGTAAAGGAGTGCAAGAGAGAGAGCTGAAGAAGAAGGGTGAGAAGGATGTAGTGTCCTAGAAGTCCTTTACAATACAATAAATCTTCTTCTGTGTTGAATATTCTAATTTTCATCAACCAACCTAGTACAAGATATAAATCCTATAGCATTTACATACAGCATATAAGAATCATTGCATTACCATACTGTGTTACATTTTAAACTCTAAAACTACTCTTTGGACCCCTTCTGCCAAGCTAGCAGGGTCTGCTCTGACCCTTGGACCTGCTTTCAAGCAGAGGGTATTGTTCAATCAAGAGGGGATTACCTTCAGTGGCCATACCATTGTTTTCCAGTTGTTCAGTAACCAAGGCCTGGTATCTCAAAGTATGCTTTCATTTCTATCTGGTTCATAGTTTCCATATACTCAGCATCTTTTGCCAGGCAATCATACTTATAAGTCTTTCCTGTTTCATCTTCCCCAACAACATGATTTCTCCAGGAGGCTTTCCTACATGTGTTTCAGCCAGACCTGTTACTGCACGTATGGTTGTAAACAGATTCTGGTGGTCCTGATCTGTTTCTTCTTCCTTTTTATTTTTCCCTGGTTTGCTTGTGCCTTCCTCCCCTTTCCCTGTCCACCTCTTGCCTATAGAGAAGTGTTGTAAACTTATGCATGGAGACAATGGGGTATATCTATCTATCTATCTATCTATCTATCTATCTATCTATCTATCTATCTATCTATCATCTATATCTCAATATCTTCCATTTTATTCTGGCACTTCTTTTCTGATCCCCAGGGAAATTCTTAGTGTGAAGTCACCTGCCTGAACCTGAGAGATGGTATACATTTTGGCACTGACCTGGAAGCACCAGGCAGTCTGAGAAAAAAATTCCTCCTCACTGCCTTCCACGACTAAAACTTTCATTTTAACAGCATGTCATCAGAACATGTTTTACTCATAGTTGTAAGATTTCACTATGTGGATGAAATAATTCCATTTTAATTCCCTTCTGGGAGCTGGGCTAAAATACCAAGCCAAATAAACAGCTACCTATAGAAAATAGGGAAAATGCTTCCCCTTACAACAGCCTGTTCACACAGCTTTTAATGCATAAACCTGTAACAGATAGGAGGTTTTGTTTCAGATACACATTATTGCACCAGTAACATACGACAGTTTCTTAGCCTACTGAAATGTCATAATTGTTCCTTTTCTTTAAGTTTGTAGAATCTTCTTCCTCTGTTAGCATGTTCCTGATGGACTATTTTATTAGCTTATGTTGTTGTTGCTTTGTGCTTGATTGCTTGATAAGGAGTACATTTACTGTCTGACTAAATGAGAAATTAATTTCCTAATTTTTTTAAATGTACGTTTTAATATATATTACCATAAATATTTATTTTATAGAAACATGTTATATATTATTATAGTATAAATTAACAAAAAGATATAGTTCTTATATTTCTAATTTCTAAAAAATATGTTGGACTGCATTAGACTTGCAAGGTGTAAGTAGAGATGATCATTCATGAGAAGCATGAACAAAGGCAGTGTACAGAGAGCTTTTACCCAGTAAGAGCCAGACAGCTCATAGACCATCACCTCTGTGGCACTTGCCTAGCAGCGTGCTTAGGAAAAACCCATTGACTTCAGCCGCTATTGCTTTGGTGCAGAATTGGTCAGAGTGGCTTTTTCCATCTTGACTATGAGATATGTTTGCAAAAATATTCTGGAATTCTTCTCTTCTGGCCTAGGTTTGAGTCAAGGTTCATAGAAAGGGGTGGCCCAGGCCCAGGGGTGGTCTGATGAGTGGGTTTGGGCACGTCACAGTAAACCACAGGGCAGGATGTCAGAGACAGGCCTGAAGGTGATCGTGTGAGTTTGCCTGCGTGATGGAGCTGATATGAGGCAGCACTGGCAGTTGCTGATGTGGCAGGGTGGACTGCAGCCCTGGATGCTTGAGGCTGGGACAGCCAGCAGCACTCAAAAATTTTAAATAAAATACAGTCTTCTATCCGGAATATGTCCATCATGAGATGTACTTGTGAATGAGTTAAAGTGCTCTCGCACTTTTGACCAGGTCCTGAAGCACTTCCCGATGCAACAAGACAGTGGAATTTAAGAGCTTTTTTTATTGATGTACCATGCAGTACTGGTGGCTGAGGGCTCCCGTTTCAGCCAGGACACTCTAAGAATTTGAGGGCTTGTGGGATGCCTCTGTATGTAAATACCCTTCTTTAATCCTAATCAACCCTTCCCTCTTCTCCACCCACCAGTGTCATCTCGGGCAGATGTTACACAGAAAGGGACCATTTAATGAGCTATAAGAGCTGCGTGTATATTCCATATATTTACCCAGACCTCTTTTCTGCATAGTCAGGGTTTTGGAGATCCCGCGTCTCCAAAGTGCGTTGGGGATTTCTATAACGGGAAATGAGTCCTGGTTAACTCAGGCTCAGGCTTATGTCAACTGTGGCTGTTTTACATGGCTCAGTCACTGATGCCACTTGTATGGGTCAGTCTGTCCTGTCTTGACTACTGGCTACTTTGTGCCTGTTTGTTCCCTCTGTGTGCAGTGGTTAAACCCCAGTGGTTATGCCCAGAAATTAGGATGCCAAACTGTTGTGTGTTCTGAAAACCCCTATATTTCTAAGAAAACATGGAAAAAGCTGAGTCCTTTCATGGACAATGAAAAATTTAAACATAAACTACAGGAACCCCTAGACTGGCAATTGCAACAGCAGTTGTTGACCCTTCCAAAGCAAAAGCCTGCAGATCAGAGACTCACTCTTCAAGACGGGGATATGCCTTGCATTGTACCTATTTGTGGTACAAGGTGGTACAAGGGAATGGGAACAAAACTGTGTTAGAGCATATGGCATATGCAGGATTCCTTTGTTCTTGATTTACTGCGTTTTTTTTCTGAAAAAATAAATACACAGTGTGAGGACATATATATGTGCATTTTCATTTAAGAAGAGAAGCACAAAACTTGCTGGCCACTGTGAGTGTGTGTGAGAGAAGGAATCACCACAGTGTTTGCCTCCCTCGGTATTAAGCTGTTCCATGAATTTCGACACAGGTTAGGTGTACCTAGAGCCTTGGGTTAAGGTGTCTCATGGAAGCTGCCTGTGGTGCTGTCAGACGCCCGGTGCCTTTCCGCCTCCTTGCTTAACAGAGGACAACCCCTTCCTTGGCTGCTCCCTGCGGGAGGCTGGCGCAGTTTCCCGGCGGTGTCCATGCGGTTGCCCGAGCCGTGCGGGAGCGCCCCTGCATTGCCCCGCTGCGGACAGCTGTGCCTGGGAGCGGCTCGGCCGCGCTGCCCCGCCCGGCTGCCGTCTGCCCCCGCCTGCGGAGGCCTGCACTGCCTTTCTCGCTCCCAAAGCGAGCGCAGGGGTGATGTTCCCGCACGTCCCGCAGCCAGGGTTCCCTCGGCCCGAACAGACCTTTCCGCAGGAAGGGCGGGCAGGGCCCGACCGCAACCTGTGCCCGAGCAGCCAGGCTGGGCAGAGCCAGCGTTGTGCGCCAGCCCTGCTGCAAGGACGTGTGTTGCACTGTGCTATGGCCGATTCCCCGGCCAGCAATACCATAGCAGGTGCACTGGTTTAATGCCCAGGAGCCCTGTGAGTGCCCAGAGGGCTGTGCAAGGTGTACAGCTCACCCCCCCATAACTGGCCTCAGCTATCTCCCCCCTTTCCCCCCTGTATTTGGTTTCTCCTTCTGGAAAGTTCTGTAGCCCTCGGTCTCCCGTTGGCCCCCATTACCCCTCTCTTCCCCATTGGTTCTGTACGCCTTGCCCGCGAGAATTTGAACCCCGCGTCCCTGCCTCATTGGTTATCTTGTCTTCTCCCCTCCCACTGGGGATTGGATAAAGTATCTGAGTAGCGGCCCCCCGGCGGGTTTCGCGTGGGACTTCCTAGTTCATTAAACCACTCCTGGTCTCCCACACAGAAGCCCCTCCGCCTCGTTCTTACCTCCTCAGCGCGCCTGGACCACAAGTGGGTTGGGTGAATGTAGGCTGGAACCTCGCCAACCCTCCTGCACGCCCGCGAGCAGCCTCCGCCACCCTCTCCCGCGTGGGTGGGTGCCCGGCACTCGAGGTCACCGAGCTAGCCAAAACATATAGTGCCATGGCAGACGTGAGTGGGAGTGAGAGGCTGTGGCTGCCTCGGGGAAGTCCTGATCCCCGCGGGGCACCGCGCAGCCCGTGATGGCAAGCCCATGGCAAGCGTAGTGCTGGGGGACGGAGGTTGAGTTCATCCGGCAGCACGGAGCTGCCATGGGAAGGAAGGGCTAGAGCCGCAGTGCTTGGGCGTGGGGCTGATGTCCCGAGGGAAACCTGCTCATCGCTGTGACCTGTGGATGCCATTGCAAATGCTACCAGGTGTGCCGCACTGCCATTTCCCCAGTCTCACCTGCTTGTTACGTGGGGGTGCAGGGTGCTACTGCTACACATAAGCAATGCCTGGATTCCCCAAATCACAAATGTGTCTGAGGCGGGTATGATTAATTAATTGGTAGAGCATCTTCCTGCACCGCCGTATAAGAAATGCAGAAGGGCTGGGAGAAACCAATAATCTGTTGATACCAACCCAGTTTTTCCACCTGTGTGGGAAACCAGTCCATACGGGTATTAACAGAGGAAGAGGGCATGCAGGCGGGGAGCTTTGCCGGGGCTGGGGAGAGAGCAGTGACACAGGGGTGTTTGGGCTGGGTAGCACCTGGGGTACCCAGTGACTGCTGTGGGGTGACCACACGCCTAGCTCTGGCAGCTGGAACGTGCTGCAACAACTGCAGGTCTCCTTGGGAAAGAAAAGCCGTCGGGGTTACAGGAATGTCAGCCAAGGAATGCCTAGTAGTAATGCATAAAAACTGTCCCCTTTATAGTTAATCACTGGTAGCAAATTTCATCTTCTAATGTGTTTCCCCTTGAAGTCACCAAGTCAGACAAAGAAATAAAGCTCCGTAGTTCACAACTGCGAACGTGTAAGTGTTAACTGAAAAGCCAGGACGTGGTGGGGGCTACCGCCGGTGGGGGACTGTCCGTCTCCGCTGACCTGGGCGTAGCCGCCTGCCTTTCTCAGCATTGTTCCTCCTACACTTTGAGCTGGGGGGAGAGGAACTCTCACCCCGCAGCTCCCGCTGCCGGCAGCCCCCCGCCCGCCCCTCCTTCCTTACCCTCTGCACGAGACTTGCTGCCTTCAGTCACAAAATCTGCTGGGCTTGGCACAAACGCCTGCTAATGTAAATATCAGAGGACTACAGAAAGCCTCTCTGTTGATGCCGGTTCTTCTGAGCCATGCTTTCAAAATGCTGACTGTGTTGGTTCTTATCGTAAGTCAGTCTCAGCAATTAACTTTCTTTTGATTACTTGGGCGTGTGCTTTTTTTATTTTCTTTTTAAGTGCACTTTTAATAGCAGATGAATGTAGTGACCAAATACACAACCAAGAGATTTTTAGTTTCAAGGAAATGATCCTTAAGCAGATGTTATCAAGCTTCTTCATAAAAAAAAAAAGAGTTTCAAATTACAATTTTATAGATGAGAATAGTAATGAGGATTATTACTTTAAAATAGGAAATTTAGGTGTGTGTACGATCATAAGAAATCGGCACGAAGATTTTGGGTAGAATGTATTGAAGTCTGATGTAGTTTACTATGCTGTTTCACGTAAGAAGCTGTAAGAATTATTGATGAATACTTTTCCCCATGCAGATATGGCAGCTGGGTGCTAACACCGCTGAATGTGTAGCTAATCAGGTGTGGGCAAGTACTGCACCTTGTTTCCAAGAGTTTGTACTCCTGGCAACCCCATGCAGCCATCAGTCTCTGCTATTGAGCCCCAGTGAACGCAAAAGTTCTTACTTGTTAGAAGACAGGTGCTCAGAGGGACTCACTCCCTCTGCTTTTGTGTCCTGGACTTCTCTTTGTCCCCCTGGACAGCACTGCATGTCACAGAATGTTGCTGTACCAGCCCAGAAGCGTTCTGCTCTGTGGATTATTAGACCCATCCTGAGTAAATATATGAGTGGATTTATGAACAAAATTAGAGGTTTTGTTTTAGTATGAAGTTTAGCTCGTGCTATTAACGATTTTCCTTTTACAAACTTTCAGCAGACTAGAGAGCATGTCCCATTGCACACAGTGGTCAGGAATGTCTGTGGTTTGTTTTGTTGAGCAACATTACATTTCTGGGGTTAGCCCTCGTGAGTCACAAGACATGTTTTTTTTGCTGTAGCCACGAATATGAACACACAGCGCCTCACCCTCGCCTCCCCATTTTAGGGACTTAGTCCACAACCTTCTTGCAGCATGCAAGCAGGGGTAAGATAGCATGTGGCAGAAGTGTTGCTGTAAACTTTTTGATGAAAATGTGACCAGAATGCTCAGCTTTTCATGCTGTTAGTGGCAGCACAAGGACAGCACAGCATTTGCTGGTGTCTACCCCTGTTTGAATTCTTGGATACACTTACTTGGCAATGTTTTTGGTATGTAGAATAGTATTTTTGTCATTTGATGAAGCCTAGACTTAGTTCAGACTCATATAATTGAAACTAGCGATTATTCATGTCTAGCACTCCCACTGCTCCTTCTTGGAGTTTTTGGGTAACCTTTGGCAGGTATGTTCCCTAACTGTTGGAAGTTCAGCCCAGATATAGGTCTCCATTTGGCTGCTGCTCACTGCAAAAGGAGATT
This sequence comes from Rhagologus leucostigma, assembly GCA_013397725.1. Classification (NCBI taxonomy): domain Eukaryota; kingdom Metazoa; phylum Chordata; class Aves; order Passeriformes; genus Rhagologus; species Rhagologus leucostigma. The sequence continues at coordinate 115,420 of VZTD01000356.1, forward strand.
TCTGTCATGCAAAACTCAGGGTTTCCTTGATGTAGCATCGCTCTCACAAGCATATAATTTGTAGCTACTATGAATTTTCTCATGCTATCCTCAGAAAATTGCGTAACTGGGTAACTATAGAAATTGGAGAATTTGATTTCATTAGTTACTTGGTGGTGGCGACTCACCATGTGGCGACTCACCATATTTTCTGGCACCACGGTAAACGCAATTTGACTTAAGACCATAACTTCTATATAAATCGATTGAAGGTCTAGCCAATCCAGTGTTCTATTGCAAGCAGTGGCCTGCAAAAAGTGCATAAAGAGAAGGATGAGAAACAGGGGATGTAGGAAGTGATTATCCTCACCTCCAGTAACTGATAGTTTAAGAATTTCCTGTGCTAAAATTTGCATCCGGACCATTGTGTCTAATAGCCACCAGTGGGTTTATCCTCCGCAAAGTCCTCCCCCCGTTTTTTTCAATTCCTTTTATGCTGTGGCCTCCACAACTTCCTGTGGTGATGAAATCCACACTCCAATTAAGAAGGTATGTGGAAAAATCATTTCCTTTCATTTAAACTGGATCGTTTCTTTGGGTGCCTCCTTATTTATATATTCTGAAGAGTCATGAAAAATCACTCTTCACAAACCTTCTTTGTGGCGTTTATCATTTTGTAGTCTTCTACCATATTTTCTTCATATTTTGCATTTGTTTGTTTTTTTATTTGTTTGGTTTTGTGGTATTCAATTTAATTTTCCTCTCTTCTTGAGCCTTGCCAATTAGGCCTCTTGAAGAAACATAAGACTAACTTGATTTAGTCACAATGACAAACTGGAAAGGTCAAATAAAATAAAATAAAAAAAGGAATTCATTTAGAGAATTCAGAGTTTAGAGAAACTCTTCCAAAACCTGTCATCATCCTGGACTTCTCTGTCTGTAACTTTTTCAGTTCTAAATATATGATGAGGTGGATTGCTATGAACGTTGAGCTCTGATAGTTTTTGCGTACCAGATTTGCTACACGGTCTTGGCTAACCTAGTTTATAATTATGCATATCTGTGTAAGGTTGTGTATTCATCCACGTATAATATTTTGCACTCACTAGAATTTCATTCATTGCTTTCTTTAGGTCACCCTACTGTTCTCTGATATTCTTCAGCACATCTCCATAAGCAGTTTTAAGCTGGATAAGCCTATTTCAAATCAATATTGAACAATTCAAGTCACAGAGACTGTAAACTGGCTTCTTTACTGGTGTGCTGACTGCATCTGTGCAGTAGTAACAAGTATTATTTAAACCATCACTTGTTAGCTTTTTGATACAGACTATTACTTTAGATATAGATTCACATGAAGACTGTGAAGTCTGTGCTCGAACAGAGCAATCATGTGCAACTTACCTGCGTTGTTCAACCAGGTCTTAATACCAGCTACTTCCTGAGCAAGGCAGAGAAGCCATATGAATGCAACTTTTCCTCTATCAGGCAATCCAAATGCAGACAGGGAAAGCATATGATGTCTTAAAAAGAAAAATATCCTATGATCTGTGTATTAGTGCACATAGCATAGAGGAGACACACTTCTGCTGCTCTAAAAGTGTTTTTGTATGTGAAAAATGTTGTTTTCCATAGCTGGGTTAGACTGTGTGTCATTAGATGTATTCACAATTGGCCAGCCAAACAGGAGGAACTGCAATATAGCATGATGACTCTTGGTTTTTTTTTTTTGCTTGTTTATGGGTAACTTTTATAACCCTTTATTATCTTTGTGGTTAAATTTTGGGAGTTTTAATTTACTTACGTTTATACCTGTGGATGAGGGTGTATGGCGGGCATGTCCTTTTCTGTAAAACATTACTGTGTCCTGGAATGGGAAAAAGAAGTTCTGTCAATATTAATGCACTTACCTTTGTTCTCTGCCTGCATGGTTAATACATCATTAAATCCAGTGAAAGAGAAGTATTGGTCTCTCTCTTTTAAAGACCAGCACATAAGAGAAGTGCATCTGAGCTATCTGCCATGCTGAGAGAGCGTGTGCTGATAGAAGTTACTATATTTCGGCATTCAAAGCAATATAGAAAGTATAACAGTCTGACTGAAGAGGTATTTCAAGATGTTTTTCCTTCTAGTGGGTAATATTTACTTTGTTTTTAGTTGAGCAGGTTTTTAGAGATCATTGTATTTAATTACTGCCATTTAACTCTTGTACTAACATTGCATTCAGATTTAAAAAAAAGAAAATTTTTATTTTTTACCATAACAGATAAGTGTGTTCACTTATGTATAGAAGTGGAGAATCAAAATCCTTCAGATCGTTTTTTTGTTCCCAGGGGTATGTTAAATACTGAGCATATAAAAATAATTCTTCAGTACCCACAATGTGCTGAAAAATTCAGGGCAAAGCTCTCTTTTAAGGGAATGTTTACAATTATTTACTAAGATCATGACAGCATCATTGTGACTTATGTATATGACAATATTGGTGGACATCACTGAAAAAGGTATTTTTGCAGAAGAGATGTTAATGAAGACAGAGTGGTACATATTGCATGACTTTCAGCTAGGCAGGTTTCCTAGGTGGCCTGTCCAGTACATGCGTAATTTGCTTCCAGTTTCTACCCGCTAGAGAAACCTGTTCAGTCCTCCTATGATCCTAAGTGTATCAACACTCCTGGAAATACCAGTTGCTAAGAATAACAAGAGAAAATAGAGCCAATGGGCTTAATGTGTTAATTGTTTGCAGAATGTTCCCAGTGCCAATTTCTTTACTTTCTCCATGAGCTGAGGCTTTTTGTTAAATTCATTGAAATTCTCCCTACTGTTTCCATAAAATGCAGGTACTTTATGCGAACTGAAACTCCTTTGCAGTTGCAAGATGTGGGCGGCAGAATGCTGAAATGCCTTTCAGCTAATCTCCCCACAATCGTGTTTATGGGATAATGCAAAGGCACAGTTTTGGAATTACACTTTCAGCACAGCTGTCATGTGGGAAATCTCTTGCCAGAAATATATTTATGGGAAAAGCATGGAGATGGTCCACCCATGCTGCTCTTGTCTGAGGTCTCTTCCCTGCTAGCCATGGGTCTCCTGATGAAAAAGATGACATGCGGACGAAAAAGATGTGGAAACTAAAATCCTTTGTATCGATGGTAATAGGGGCCCTGACAGCTCCAGAGGGAGAATTGCTTATTTTATGTAATCAGAAGGGACTGTAAAAAGCTAATGGCAAATGAAAGAATTTTAATGGGAGAGAAAACCAACTGTTTTTACCAACTGTAGAGGTCAATTTACATGACACTGATGAGATGTCTGCTTTATAGCTTCTCTTAAACCTGAAATTTTCTGCCTTCTAGCATTTTGTGTATGTTCCTTGGGGTTTGTAAACCTGACAATGTATTAGTGTTTTCAACAAGAACTCTGCAGAGTTCCAATTGTAAGCAGTCAATTTTGCTCAACATAAAAAACCCCCTAGAAATTGCTACTTGAGCTTGCTGCTTGGACTTTATTCAGTTCCAGTCCAGATTCTCAGTGGCAATGATCAGTGCCGGAGGCTCTGAAAGAAACTGGCCTCATTGAAAGATTTGAGCTAGCATGTCTTCCTTCTCCCAACAGTTACATGTGGAATCATAACATTTTATGTAATCTATAAAAATAAGTGCATTTTTCAAAACTATGGGCTTAGGTTCTTAGGGCTTAAGTTGCTAAGCAAAGCCTAAAATTGTTAGAATATGGCAAGCAAGTGCTTACCTGTGAATTTGTATGTCCACCCCTCACTTTTCAGTACATAGAAGTAGAGGACTTGTAAGAGCAGCCATTGGAGAGTCACCCACGTGATGTAAAGCTTATGGCACAAGTAATTCAAACTCCAGCCCAAGGCCATGACCTGTTAAGGATGAGCTTTGAAACTGGCACATTTTAAGGCATCATGTCATATACATGAGATAAATAAAGTGACTTAAGTCTCTTGGAAGTCATCAACTCCAACACTAGGTTGTTCAAGGTTTTGCTGTTGTTACTGTGTCTTGTACAAGGCCTCGCTTTTTGCTACTCCCTTTTACCGCTTATTACTGAAAAGAAACCTTTTAAGCTGTACTTATTTTCTAAGTGAGATTGAACTTCAGGTATGAACAATAAACACCCATGAGGACGGCAAATCTTGATGAACCCTGTTGGCTGCCTCTTCCGGGCTCTGTGCTCTTTGTCAGTGCTGCACCAGTCAAGGACAGCTATTGGAACAGGTCTCTGTGCTGAAATATCTGGACTCTGGTAACCTCGTTGTTGTCTTGCCTGATCCACATGCATGTTCATCCTGGTTATGTTTACAGTGAAGGGATTCTTCTTGTCTTGTGTGCATCAAACCGTTTCCCTTACCGTCTTCACAGGAATGAAACAACTGTCATTATCTGATTCTCTCATGGAAATAAAGTTGAGGTGCAAGAGGGCAGCAGTCATAGCCACTGACAGGCCCAACAAGAAAATGTAATGGAGTCTTAATGTAAAGAGGGAATAAAACTGCATCTGTTACCATACCTGAGGAAAAGTGTGTGTTGAGAAAACAGGGTTCAGAGGCTAAGTAAATATGAGACAGGGTGAACAGACCGAAATATTTGTGGGATGAGCAGGAGGGGAACAAAACAATTAAGTTTTGTACACTTAGAGTATGAGACCATGATTTAGAATTTTTTTTCTGTCTGCCAGTGGGTTATATTTATTTCCTTCTTGCTTGTGTCTCCTTCTCTCGGAAAATTTCTAGTCATATGGCTTCAAAGCTGTTAGTGCTTACAACACCAAGGCTCTGTTGGTGGTCTTAGATTTCCGTGAACAATTTACAATTCTGTGTAATTGCAGTGAGTGGTGGAGGAAGCAAGGTGAGAGAGAGGTGGTACAGGTACACTGTAGTGTTAAAAATAAGGTTCGACATTACTTCAAGTCAGTCAAGCAGAAAATCCCATTCTAGCCTGGAAAGGCCTAGTTTTGGTCCTCGTATGATTCTGCATTGAAATAGGTTTACTGGAACAAGAGGAAGGAAAATTTAAAAATCAAGTGTTCCTGTTACCTACATGGTCTTTGAGAAGAGTTTTGTTTGAGTGTGGCTATCTCCATCTCTCCCTCCTACGAGATCGATACTGAGTTTTTCAATCACCTATGTGTTGCGTGGGTTGATAAGGAGCAGTGTTTACTGTGCTGCTCAGCTTTGACCAAGCTGTGTTGACATTGCAGGTAGGTCACTGCCCACCCTGGAATGAAAGTCTTGTGGCCCCTCTTAAGAATTAGCATTTCTGCAATGGAAGTGGGAGACAAAGGTCATAATGTGAAACAGACTTGCCTATATGCTTTATCTTGTTTTCCTCTGTTACGTTTGTGTGTATGTGTGGTACTGTTTATCTTGCAGGTGTGTCACACTGAAAGGTGAAACTTATTTGAACTATAAGTTAGCCTACTTGCATTGGTGTCCTTTATTTTGTGATCTTCAGTTATCTTTGCGAGTAGGCAGGTTCTGACATCTCAAAGATTCTTAGAAAATTTTTCAAGTTCTCTTGTTTACTCATGTTTAACATCCAAAAAATATTTAAGAGTCAAAAAATTAACGTGTTGCCTTCCTTTCTACACTGCTCATTTGGTTGCTTGTCAGCTGCCTTGGTCTGTTTTTATAATCTTTGTGCCAATATGCTCTGTGAGCTACAAAACTGTTGGCATTGACTTAGTTAATGCTGATAAATTTTCTTTTCTGGTTGGCTCATTATTCTGTTTCCACTAAAGGTGGCCTAGTTGGGTGGTAGCTGCTGTGTGTGAGAAGTGTGGAGAGTAACTTATGCAGAGACCTGTGATGCATGGTACTGACAAGACATGGCCTAAAATAACCCTGACCTGCACTGCTCAGCCAGGAGTTGTTGCTTCGGTATTTCAATGAGTTCTCCCAAGAAAGGCAGGCATACAATGGATTTCTGCGGCCTGACAAAACATGTCCATGGAAGTAACATTTGAGAAAGTCAGCTTCATTTGTTCACTTGCTGTTTTGGCCTTTCAACTTCATTCAGAATTCTTCAATTCAGCAGTTCTGAATTTCCAGTTTAGTGTGTGTTTTGCTGTCTGGTACAAGTTACAGTGTTTCTCGGTGTTTCATGAAAATGCTGTGGGCATGGGAGGAAATGAATGAATATTTTCATGCAGTAAATGTTTCTTTTGAAGTCAGAGCTATACGTGATAGTTAAACCTCAAACACTGGTTTGATAACAAACTATCTAAGCCTATCCATAAATCAGCTTTTCTTCTATGAAGTGTTTTTTTCCCTTTGAAATTGTTTTACAAATAGTGTTGTCTCATCTCATGGTATAAAGAGAAGATAATGTTTATGCCAAAAACTTCACAAGGTTTCCTCCCTGAGTGCAGATGAATAGATAAATTAACTAAAGTACCTTTAGAGAAGAGCTTTTACATGGAATATGAGATGCCCTATCCTTACCCTCTATGATATTTAGAATCTGGAATCCTATTTCATTTTGCAGAGTGACGTATGTGTTGGTATTTTACAGTAAAATTTTTATACTGAGTTTATTTCTGTAAGGATCAAGGATGTTCTTGCAAAAGAACTATAAAGCTCTAATGAAGAGTCATGACCTTTTTCATCCTGCAAGAATGGGCCCAAGAATGCTCTTTCTCTTGCATGTCTGGGAGGGTAAAGGTCTGTAATATGGACTATGAAGAAGTCAGTGTGCCCAGAACACATTTTATGGCCAAAAACCTCTGAAAACCATGCTGTGGTAGGTTAACAGAGAATCCTCTCTGAAGCAAGGAGAAAACTACACATTTACCTGAAAATATACCCCCAGACATCTGAAGAGGTCACTAAGCCACTTAAAATTCCAGTACGACAACTATATGTCTTATTCAAGGCAGACCCTGGTCTGCATGATATAATTCTAAATTAAATGAGTTTTTCATGGTAACGATCTTTTTTCTTGAGCACAACTCATTTTGCCTTTAACAGAATCCAATAAGATGTTGTCATCTTTCATGCAGGGAAACTGAACCCAGAAGAGATGAAGAGACGAATCCAAAGAGATGGCTTTGTGAACACCTGCCTACTCTAAGAACCGTACAATGAGATCTGGCTCCATGTTTTCACAGTAAGTGCTTTACGTAAAGACTAATTTCTTAATTCCAAATCTCTTTCCTCCTAAAGAGGAAAAGGCAAAGCAAAAATCTAATCCTGCCTCTTGGGCTCACAGCTGTGCAGCTGATTGACATTATTATGTTGTGTCTGAGATTGAAAGTAAAAAAAGGCCCTCATAGAAATACCAAAATCATCTGATTAAGTCTTTAATGTGGAATCATTACCTGTTTAAAGGGAAGGACTTACTTTTGGCCATTTCATGGCTTCTCATAGGAAAATGCAGAGAAAACTCACAAAATCCAAATACTTTCAAAACATAGCTGGCTGTGTAACTGCCATATATTCTTCTTAGAGAAATAGCTGCAAGGTTATTTGCCAGCCAGAAAACACAAAACAGCCTGGAAGTCCTACAGAGCTCTGAGTTTCTGCTTACAGGCATAATCCAAACACTGGGCTTATCCACAGGATCATCCCCTAAGATGTCCCCAAGACATGAAGCCCTTTCTCTTCCCACAGGCCAGGTTTTGCTGTCAGTTTTTGGTATTCATGTCAAGTGCTTCTGGCAAGAGATATGTATGCTAGTAAATGACACTCTGCATTACTGAAGCTCTTTCAATCTTTGTTTAGGTTCTTCTGTGTCTTCTCTCTGGTTATGTGAAGATCCGTTTGCCATGTCCTATTTGCCTCATGAATCCTCAAACTGTAGAGAAAGCAAGGTTTGTGAGGGATAAAAAACATGTAGGCAGATACGGTTCTATATTTTTTCCTATTTTGACATTTTTTTAAGTGACGGAACAAGCTTCAGGTAATAGCTGAAGCTGAATATTTGTTCTTCATGTCATTGTCCATTGGTACTTTATTAACTTTGCTAACATTATTAAACATCTCATTTTGAAATATTTTCAAATTATGACTTGTTTTTTTTTAATGATGACCCTTTCAAACATAGAAACGTAAAAACCAGACAAGACCTAACCGAGCAGAAAAAGGACCTTTCAAGCCTTTGCTGTCTGATGTGCCTTAGTACGTGTCTGTAGAAGAGTCTTCACCATATTTTCCACCATTACTGTTAGTGAAGTTTCTATGCAATCAGTGATAGGCCTTGGTGTAGGCTCTGCTCAAACGTTGATGCAGTTCTCTTGTATTGTAGGGTAAGGTTTGAGGTGAGATGCTGAATAGTGTCCCTTTGAGAGTTATGCTGTTAAAAACCAACGAGGCTCACTTAAGAGGTGACTTTCGAAGAGGAATTACTTGGTGCACACTCTATTTTATAGCCTCTCCTCTTTGCTGGAATTCAGAAAGATGAAACTCATCAATCATCAGCCTTCCAGTGCAGTATGCAGGCTTTTGGCACCTGAGACCTTTAGTGTACCACCTAGCTTTCTGGAGAAAAAATTGATAGCACTGTGACTCATACCAGTGAAAGCTGCAGACAGATTCCTTTCCCTCAGGGAATATAAGTATATTGTGTGTGTATACTGGGAGGAAAGGGAAGGAGAGCAGGGGCAAGAGCACTGAACTTCTGTAGCCATACTGGTTCCTGACTTACTCCTGTAGCTGACTCTTGCCAGTATTTACAGAGAAGGTTACAATAAATATTTAATTCATTGGTAGTTTATCTTCATTTCTTTATCTTATTGACCATTTTAGATTTTCACTTGGAGTATGTGCCCTCGTGACTACCAGTGAAATACGTCACATCCCATGCTTTTGTCAACAGCCACTGCCACTGCTTCCTGTTTAGGGTACTACTCCGTTGGGAGCGTTCAGTATCTCCGATCTGCATGACTGCAGTTGCCACTTAGGTTCTGTTTTGACAAAGAAATTACTAACTTGACAGATCCCAGGAGAGAAAAGGCATGGGTGGTTTTAGCACTTAGGAAGCTTTGGTAGGTGCACTCTGGGCTCAGTACTTAGGGATTTGTGAGCATACATTGAAGCATCCTGCAACCTTTTGTGCACGTGGGATTTAACAACTCTGCTAATTCAGTGTAAAAAACAGCTTTTCTATTTAGCAAAAAAATCTCTCATGGGAGAGAGCAGAACCTGATACCAATTTGAGTGGGATTTGAACTCTTTTTTATGTTGTATTTGTGTTCTGTCTTATGTTACATAAGGGATGTTAGTCAACTGGGTTGTGTTAAGTAGCATCAATATTTCAACACAGGCTGGGGGTGCTCTACTACAGATGGAAGCAGTGTATTTTTGAGATCAGTGCATGAGTCTGTATCCTTTCATCAGTGCAAAAGTAATTTGTTTCCACTTTTAGTGTTGCAGTAGAGGACTCTCACAGCTGGGAAACTTTGTGCTGAACTTGTTCTTAGAATGGCTGGAAAGGATATTTCAGACAAAGTTTCTGAATTAGGGAAACTGTATAGCCATTCTTGGATTTGGGGAAGAGGAAAGCCAGGTGGGAATAAAAAGAGAATACTTAAATACTTTTGTTCCTTCCTAAAAAGAACAGTTGCTATGGTGTTGAAATGCTTCATTTTTGAGCTGAGAGCTGTGGGCTATAAACAAGAAAGGTCTTAATCTTGGTAGATTCTCAAATGCAATCCTCACCTTGTTAGAAAGATTTGGTAAAAGATGTGTGCCCTGGATATAGATCCTATGTTTTGGAGTAGATTATCTTCCAGGTATGGTAGGCGAAAAAGATAAAAGATACAATAATGAAGAAAGAACAATATTCAGCTACAAACTCTGTGATAAAGATTGTTTTGTCCCATAGTAATATTAAATCGTAAACTGTTTGAGGCCATAAACAAACTTTAAGGAGTGTGATCTGAAGGATTTGAACCTGAGGTTCTAACATTAGTAAACATGAGTTCTACTCCCCACACTGAAAACCTGAACAATTTGTTTACCTACATTATAGGAAAGGTTGTAGTGTAGGCTACACATATTCACCAGGCATAAACGAAATTCAGCTTTATCAAATTATCTATTTACATTTGCTGAGTGTATTTGTCATAGATCTTCCTTTAGATCATGTAATCCCAATATTAAGAAAACCTGGTTCAGTAGTCAGAAAAATTTTGTAGGCAACAGAGCAAGCTGCATTACTATCCATAATACTTGTGTGTTTGCAGTGACTAAGTAGTGTGCCAGTTTTCCTTCTAACATAAAAGCATTTTATTATCCTTTTTATTATTATCTCCACCATTGTTTAAAATTTGCCTTGCATAATTATTATATTTCTAGCTGAAAGAGAAGTGGGAGCTAGAAGCATGGAATTTTCTTTCCATGTCCAATCTTCTTTTCTGTCCTTGTTACTGTGTGGTGTTTTTTTAAGAAATGCTGAGAGGTTGACAAAAATTTCAATAGGACAAAGGTGTCATTGGAAAGACGACATTTTGTAATAGTTTAGATCTCAAAGGGTCTAATTTAAGTAATAAGTGGATCAGAACTCTTTGTGATAATGACTGCATGTATGATTCAAAGCATGTAGGGAAAGATAGGTAATCAGAAAAGCAGAATAACTTGTTAATTAATCTGTGAATTGGTGAGAGAGTGAGCTTCTGTACCAACCACTGGAGAAAATGAATGGAATACTGGCCTTCCTGTATTCAATAGCTCTATGGTTGTGGTGGGTTAACACTGTCTGGATGCCAGGTACCCACCAAAGCTGCTCTCTCACCTTCCTCCACAACTGGATGGAGGAGGAAAAAGTATGATGAAAGCCTCATGAGCTGAGATAAGGACAGAGGGAGATCACTCATCAATTACCATCATGGGCAAAACAGACTTGACTTGGGGACAATAACTGAATTTATTACAATCAAAATAGAAATCAGTGCAGTATAATGAGAAATAAAACAAATCTTAACCACACCCTCCTCTACCCCTCCCTCCAGGTTGCTTATGCTGCTGCTTAGGGAGAGGAGTCCTTTCCCTGCTTCAGGGTCCCTCCCACAAGAGACAGTTCTCCGTAAATTTCTCTAGCTGAGTCCCTTACCATGGGGTGCAGTCCATCCGGAACAGTTTGCTCCAGCGTGGGTCCCCCACAAAGTCCCAAGTCCTACCAGGACCCTGCTCCAGAACTGGCCTCCCATGGGTTTACAGCCTTATTCTGGGCATCCGCCTGCTCCAGAGTGGGTCTCTGCCATGGGCTGCAGGTGAATCTCTGCATCCCCAGGGACCTCCATGGGCTCAGGGGCACAGCTGCTTCACCATGGTCTGTACCATGGGCTGCAGGGGAACCTCAGCTTTGGTGCCTGGAGCACCTCCTGTCCCTCCTTCTACACTGACCTTGGTATCTGCAGAGTTGTTCCTGTCAGTCCACTCTTTTCTGGTTGAGATTACATCTGCATGATAACTTCTTTTCCTTCTGCAATACTTTAATGCAGGAATGGTTGTGACATGGTGTCTGAACTTGGCACTTTCTTGATGGGGCATTTTGTCTTGCTGTTGAAGTGTGTGTTCAGGTTTCCAAATTCATGGACACAGTCCTGTCATTGGAGTCTGTCACTGAGAAATGGCAACAGGCAAGCAGAGTGGCATGTTCTGATTTCATCATTGCACAGGTTTTGTGGCTATAGCTGTAGAATTCATTCTAACACTCAAGGTGGCTGATCACCATTCATTTTCTTCTTGTGTCGTGAACATCAAGCAATGAAGAAAACCAACCACATACAGGACTGGAAATGTTCAAACATTGCATAAAAGCTTAAGTACCTTATTTATCTAATGAGAGAATTGCAGAATTCTTAAGGCTGGAAAAGACCTCCAAGATCATCAAGTCCAATCTTTGAACACCAGATTGTCAATGAGACTATGGCACGAAGTGCCACGTTGAGTTGTTTCTCGAACATCTCCAGGGATAGTGACTCCACCACTTCCCTGGGCAACCCTTTCCAATATCTGATCACCCTTTCTGTGAAGCATTTCTTCCTGATGTCCAATCTGAACCTCCCTTGGTGCAGCTTGAGGCCGCTTTGTCTTGTCCTGTCACTTGCTACCCAGGAGAAGAGGCCAACCCCCACCCGGCCACAGCCTCCTTTCAGGCAGTTGTAGAGAGTGATAAGATCTCTCCTGAGCCTCCTTTTCTCCAGGCTAAACACCCCCAGTTTCCTCAACTGCTCCTCACAGCACTTGTGCTCCAGACCCTTCCCCACCTCCGCTGCCCTTCTCTGCCCTTCTCCCTCCAGCACCTCAGTGTCTTTCTTGGAGTGAGGGGCCCAAAACTGGACACAGGATTTGAGGTGCAGCCTCACCAGTGTCAAATACAGGGGGATAACCACTGCGTTGGTCATGCTGGCCATGGTCCTGCTGATCCAGGCTAGGATGCCACTGGCGTTCATGGCCACCTGGGCACACCCTGGCTGATGTTCAGCTGCTGTCACCAGCACCCCCAGGTCCTTTTCTGCCAGGCAGTTTCCAGCCACTCTGTCCCAGCCTATGGAGATGCCTGGGGTTGTTGTGACTCAAGGGCAGGACCCAGCACCTGGCCTTGTTGAACCTCATACAGTTGCTTAACACCATTTAATTTTCAGTACCAAAATGATCCTAATAGACTGTAAAATATTGTGGTCCTTAATCCACCAATTAACAAACGAAAAAAGAAGATATTTTGAGACATTTTTGTTTGATTCTGGTTTAGCAGATTTTTTCCCTTATGAGTGAAATACTATGTGTGCTTTATTTATGTTGAATTACTCTACGCTCACAAAGGTTTATAGGCATGCTACAAAGGATTTCCAGCACATTCCTCTCTAAGGTGAACGAGTCAGTTTCAAGAGGCTTTTAATGAGTCACAGAAAAACATGCAATGTTTTACATATGAGTCACTACAAAATATGATTAAACATTATTTTTACATTTCTTAAGCAGGAATATTGTAAATATATTACCATGATGGTGCATTTCATGGCATTCTGTCTTCTGGTTATTTGCTACTGGTATTATGGCTATTGCCAAAAAATAGAAAAAGTGCAGATAAAAAATTCTAATATATATGTCTGAAATTTATGGATAAGAATATAACTGAGTTCTTATTTTCAGCTAGTTAAGAATGGGCTGCTATTATATGACACTGAGCAAGTTACTATACATGTTTTTGTTGTCTGTTTTAATCACCTCACCTGTCTCTGATATTCCAGCCAAAACAAACTCCATTATTTCATTTCAGTTTTAGGAATTTATCACTGCTGTTGAGTTTAAGAATTCAGCATTCCTTTTATATATAAGCCAAGAACATTAAATAACCGCAGAGAATACAGTATTATCTCTTGAGCCCTCACTCCATAAGATGATGTTGAAATGTTTATAGCAGCTGGACCTGGGACTGACAAAAGGAAGGGCTGATTTCTGTAGAAATTACATCCTGACATCCTCATTAAGACCTTCCTTTCTGATATCCAGTGGTATGTGGGGCAGCTTCCTTTCTCCCTTCTCCTTGACACAACTTGTTGAAGAGGAATGTGAAGGCTGGGTGTGATCTTCCCAACATCAGAGTGAAAGGAAGTAACATACCAAACAGATGATGGCATAAGTGCTGCTGAATCTAATTCCACCTCCACCCCTCTGGGTCACCACTCAGCAATATTTCAAAAGGCTAAAGTCAATAGTCATAACAAAAAGCCCAGTCAAGATCTGTCAGTATTAGAAGTGGAGACAGAAGGAGAGCTAATTAAGCACTGGGTTTATTGATATGCTGCATGTTTTTTTCTGAGTAAGCTGTGCTGCCGCTTTGTTAAGTTCAAAAGGTAAGGGGAATTCTGCACCAAGTATACACTGAGAAGTGCAGACTGCAACCCCTCTTTACAGGGCTGGGTAAACCAGTTCAGCATGGATAACAGTACATAGTCTCCAGACAGGCTTTATTCTAATCTTAGTAATGAGAACGTCCCAATTCCTGATGGTACTATCTTTGAGGGAGAACATGGAAGCTGAGACGTTTACATGTTTTATTAATTGCGCCCCTCTGCAACTCTCTTACATGTCTCATATCTGATGTTGCATTCATTTATGTGTGAAACACAGCTACCCAACAGATAATACTTTTTGACACCACCTTCCTGGAAAGGAGTGATTAGTCAAACAGCACTTCTAAAGCATTCATGGAGGTAGGGATGTGGAGGGAGAGATAACACTGTCTGCCATTCTAGGCGGGTCTACCTCTGCACAGTTTTGTTGCTTTCTCACTGCATTTCATGTTAAGCACGTCTGACTGCCTTCAATTTGCCTTTGCATCAAGAATAGCAAGGGTATTAGGCTGAGGCTCAAATGCATTGTGTGGGCATCACCTAAATGAGCATCTATGTACTTGTGGGGGAAGGTGTGCAGTGCTGTCCACCTGCAGACTCACTCCATGTAGTGGTGGTAACCACTGAGCCAAGCTTGTTTAAATAACTGTCCCTGTGGCATGGCCTGTCTTTAATGAGTTATTGTGACAGTCGCAGGCAGACCCCAAAACCATGCCAGTGAAAACACAGGCCAGAAAGACCTCTAGCTTAAGCATCTCAGAGCAGAAGTTTATCCTGTCTGTGCAATGGCAGGAGAGATAGAAGTTGTGGAGAAAATAAAGACACCAAGGAGCTGTTACGTGTCCATTAACTGACTTCCTAGAGGAGACCTGACTATATTCCGGCCAATTGCTTTAAATGAGGAGCCAGTCGTGCCATGTAAAGAACGAGCTGCTAACTACCCCACAACCACACACACCAAGTGGTAATTCGCATTTACTACCTTCTCCATATTTTTCAGTACCATTTTTACAATTTTTTTCTCTGTTTCCAAATACATATTTTAGGATCCTGTATACCAAAGCTCAGAACAAGAAATTGTTTTTCACAGTGTTACACAAAAATCACAGCAGTAGCTATGCATTTTATGGCTTCTCTGAAGTTTTTTGAAGAAGAAAATTAGCTCTGCACTCTTGTACAATCTGACTATAATGATGATGACGTGTGTATGAGTGATGAAAGAAAATGATTTGGCAAGGAATTAAAAAAAATACAAAGATGAAAAGTACATTAAAATTTCCTTTCTAATCTCGAGAAGATGTATAAACCTAGCAATATTAAGATGATTGCTTTGGGTTACTATAATTTGAATATCATTTGATCTCCATTTAAAATATCTGCATATTTTTGTATGACAAGCTTTGATAGCAAAGTCAGTGATAATGAGAGTTTGATGCTTTACTTATGGGCACTTTTGCTCATAGCTCAGTGATACTGCTGTGAGATATCTTGTGATAATTTGTCTGAGAAGGAATTACCCTATAACATTTAATCATTACTTCTTTGGTGTATGGTTTGGTTAACATGCTTAACATACCTGATTCAAATTACTTAGCCTTGATATAGAATTATCTCTTCCTTTAACACATATTGTTTTTTGCCACAGCCAAAAGAGCTTGCACTACATAATGCAAATATGTAGACCATGAGGATTTATACTTGTCCACAGATATGCTGAAGTTCTCTAGAGATTCAGGACGAATAGTGATACATAACACCAAGAAATACTAATTAGAATAAGCATTTCGCAAACTTGCTGGAAGAAATATAGAAAGTAAGATGACATGTCATGAAGGTACAGCATATGGTACAAGGCCAGTTGCAGGAAATGCATTGTGTAATTACTGTGGGCTGAAATTCCAAATCTAAAACACATGATTTTAGAATCTGCTTTACAGCGTCATTTAACAGCTAAGATGATTACAGCAACCTTAAAATGGAAGGGTGGCAGACAAGGTAACAGGAGCACAGAAAACACAGTTAACTTTTTTTTTAATTGATACGGAAGGAAAGAAAGAATTACTGAGTTACTTTCAAGCAGTACACACAACTTGTTTCAAGACATAAGTAAGGTAGCATTATGGTGTGCTAATTTTTTTTAAGTTAGAGGGAAAACAAAGTCAGTTTGATTAGCCACAGATAGCCAAGGTCAAAAGGAGCCCTCAGGAAAAAAAGAGTCACTACAGAAAAGCCAGATTAATTGTGTCAACTGGTATTGGCCATGGAGAATGGGTCTGGCCCAACAGTCTCTCAGTACAGAAAGAAAGAATCTAGAGTTTTTCTGTCAATTTAGAAGTAAATTTTAAAAATAATGTTTTAGAAGACATTGTTAAAACCAATGGTTAAAAAAAAAAAGAAAAAAAAAGCTGTGATCAAAAGTACTCTTAATATGTCACTTAAACATAGTTCAGTAGGCACAGAAGATAATTAGCATGGTGCAAGTGTCTAAAAAAATGTGTGAAGAAATATTGTTGGAGACATATACTTTAGAAGGAGAAACTCTATCCTACTGATGGTTAGAGTATACAGCAATGACATATCCAGTGAAGCTTCCCCCTTAGTGAGACACCTTTCACTTCAAAGTATGGCTAATTCTGGAAATATTTGGTGCTTTCCTTGGTCCCTTATGTGATGGAGCTTCATTAGATGCTTTGATCTCAAGATGCCATCCTAGACAACACTGAGTGTGTATGCAAGGAAGCACAAGGGAGGCTCTTTCATTAAAAGACACCTGGCACCTGTACCCTGCAAATTGATAACTGTTACAAAATAGTAGAACTGAACATTAACCATCATAAAATACTGGAAGGAAATAGTTACTATGTATACATTTGACTTCCTTTTGGAGCAGAAAGAAATTTTTTTTGCAGGTAATGCCTCATGAACCTGCTAGAACTCTTTTATGGACCTGAAAAATTCTTCATATGTAGATTCAAATTATGAATCTGAATCTAAAAAAAGAGGCTTTGACATGGTTCTTTTTTGACAAATAGTGCACCCAAGTTTTCACAGGATAAAAGTGCTTTTTTGAGTGGAAAAGCAACTAAGTAACAGATAAGAAGCAAATAGTAACAACAAAGAGTCATCTTTCACCTAAAGATTGCTCTTAAGAATGAAGGACACCTCAAGCTTCTCTAGTACTCGCAAGTGTTGACCAGCTTGCTGTTAAATGCTCAGGTATGGGGATAAATTGTGAGTTGGGAAAGTTTGCAGATTACACGTAATTATTAAGACAGATCAGTCATAAGGTGGTGGCATAGGGTTTCAGAAAGATGTTTTTTGTTGAAAAACAAGGTGTTAAAAGGGCAGATTAAATTTCATGCTAGGAAGTATGAAATAATGCACATAGGGAAAAATAGCTATTGTTATAAGTTTGCAACAGCGTCTAAATTAGCACTCTAGAAAGATGTTTTTGAAAGCATTGTTTCAAATGCAGTTAGCCCACTGGTACTAATGTTAGAAATTATTACTCTCTTCTAGTTATATGGTGTAGGAGAAAGCAGGGGATGGTTTCCAGGCAAAGCTATTAGCTTTGTGAGTAACTTAACTGTAAGTGTCCTCAAATATTAACAAATAAATAAAGAATAACAAGGAAAAAAAAAAAAAAAGCTGCTCGTGCTACTTGAAAACCATGGTTTATCCACGCCTTGAATATTGCATGGAAACTTGGTCACCCTTTGTCAGAGAAGTAACAATAAAGGTAGAAGACAGATTGAGAATGTTGTCAAAGTTGAACAGATGTATAGAATTGCTTCTGTCTGAGGAGAAATAAAGTGGAGAACTTAATCTCAGATAATAACAGGTCCCACATAACTGTGGAGGGTCTGGTAGAAGTGCCAAAATGTAGAAACGGCACAGAGAAGGTGGTTAAAGCATCATTTCCCACCATGCAAGAAATTGAGAGGATCTGGTAAAACATCATAACTAAATAAAATGGAAACTACCTCTCCAAAAAGTATATGATCAAATTAAGGTGTCTGTTGTAATGGACTTGTTAAAAGCATAAGTGAATTAAAAAAGAACTTGGGCAGCTTCACACATTATAGTCCATCACTGGCACAACTTCCAATTTGACAAGTTCCTAAATCACGAACTGAGAGAAGCTGAGAAGATATATCAGCAGAAAGGTCACATGCTCCTTGCCCTATTTGTCATGTTCATAAGCCCTGACTGCTGGCTACTGTCACAGCCACTGTGGTGGGGCAGATGAAGTGGTGTTTTAAGGCCAGGTAAGTGAATGATTTTAAAATACATCCCTGGTGGTGAAAAACACAATCAAAGAGACCTTATTCTGCTGGTATTCTAGCAGTCTGACTCATTTTTTATCTAATGCAATCTTAATGCCAATTAATCATAAGGGTTTCTGAACAAATATTTGCATTTTAATAGGAATGACAGAAATTTTTATGTTGAACATGTTCTTGATTCTTCCTGTGCTCTGAGGAGCTGACTCACCAGCTGATGCTAATATCCAGTTTGTACTAATATGTTCAAAATATAAGGGTGTAAAATTACTCACATTGCCATACTAAATTTACATACTAAATATTCCTCATTTTACTGCTGTGAGTGAAAAATACAGAAAATGACAAATAACAGAGAGGAGGTGGTTAAGCTTTTCTGTTCCTCTATCTAAACCCAAGTAGGCATAGGGATGAGAAGATGTTGCTTTCATAGCAGGTATTTTAAGTGTAGGTATTAAGCCAATAGCAAAGATTTTGTTGGCAGATTTAAAATATTTGTCTTTGAAATCACTGAAAGTTTTGGCATTGGGAAGGAAGTGCAGCTTTCTACAAAGCAATATTTGTTTGCATTTGCCTAGTAAATCCAGTCCTAATAGGTCTAGATGTCATGAAATCAAAAGCTGTGGAAATGCCGTGTCCCAGTGCCATGCTAGAAAATCACTTGCTTAGTCACTGTCCTTTGGAGAAGCAGAGTACAAGCTGTCTCCTGGGAAAGCTGCAAACTAGAAAAGCCTGTTGTTTCATAGTGTATCTCTTAATGAAGGAGCCTCCCTTGTGCTTCCTTGCATACACACTCAGTGTTGTCTAGGATGGCATCTTGAGATCAAAGCATCTAATGAGGCTCCATCGCATAAGGGACCAAGAAAAGCATCAAACACTTCCAGAATTAGCCATACTTTGGAGTAAGTGAAAGGTGTCTCACTAAGGGGGAAGCTTCACTGGATATGTCATTGCTGTATACTCTAACCATCAGTAGGATAGAGTTTCTCTTTCTAAAGTGTGGACCTTCAGATTTTGCACTGGGCTGAATAACTTTGCAAGGTTCACAGGCTGTGCAGAATCATACCCCAAGTGTATAAAGGAGGAATGCTACACATGTACACACTTACTTACATGCCCTCTTGGTCGGAAGGAATGGTTGATGCCATCAAATTGCCTGCAGAATGACAGGGCACCCTGATGGCTGCCATTCTAAAATATGGCCAGGGCATTCTGTTGCTGGGTTGATTAGGGAATAGGCTATTCTCAGGAAATAGAAAAATCACAAGGAAATCTGAAAAATACAGTCCTTCTGAGAGAGGTGAGATGGTGATTCACAAGATGAAGACCTTGTGGTAGAGGGTGATAACTATCTCACACATACTTGCTTGAGCAGAGGTGAGTTTGCTCCTTTCAGATTCCTTCTTGTTCCATATTTACATTTTTTTCCTGTGATGGGTCACTGAGTGCAGGGTGGCAGCTAAGGACAGTAATGCAGGAGGGACTTGTGAGCATTTTGTCTTCTTTCCAGGCCCTTGCTGTAGTATGCCATGCCAAAGAAGAGAAGAGAAATCACCTGATAAAAAACTTATGCTAGGATTGCTACCAGCACCCCTGGAGGAGTGAGAAGGTGAGAAGTGAAGCTCATGTACTCTCAAATCATTATGAATTCTGGAGGTGTTCTTTGTATTTTATATTTCCTTATATAACCTTCTGTATGATTTTTATAGTTTAGAGCCTACATTGGGTTGACTAAGGGCGGTGATTTCATAATAATACTAAGCAACTTTGAATAGTTTCCACCAACTACTCTGAAAGCTACTAGTGTTTGTAATCTAGCATGTGCAACATACATATTGTAGAAGCAGATAAAATCAGCATCTCCTTACTATGAGAAACCTAGGCAAAGACCTTCAATACCAGAAAATGCCTCAGTTTTAGTGTGACCTGAAGAAAGGATCTTATGTCTTCATCTCCAAACCACAGCTCCTGGCTCTCATGAGATGGCTTTCATGTTAATTGTCTCCTGAAGGTTATTTCTCAGGCTCTTGGTACTTCTGTTGGCTTACTTGGCTTGTTTCTCAAGCCTGGCATTCTCTTTTGGTTATTCCTGGTATTCATCTTCTTGCTGCTTATCTTGGCCTGTCTGTTTCTCATCCTCCTGCAACAGCGTTGGCATTACTACCTTTCCAAGCTCTGCTCTTATAAGATCTGACAAATTTTTTCATCTCCCAAGGCATATCTATTAATTCCCTCTTGCTGTTTCCTTATCTCTGCCAAGTTTCTCACCTGCTCATTTCCCCAGAGCTGTTACCGCACAGCTCTTAAGTCTTCCGTGACATTTCTCTCTTCCCTCACCATACTACTTCTTTGTTTACTTTGTCATGTGTTCCATCTGCCCATGGATTTAATCTCTCATGATCTACTTCTTTCCTTTCCCAGCTGATATGGTTATAGCAGAGTTGCTATGAGAAACCCTGCTTTGCCAATTCTAGTCTATCACAGCAATCAGTGTGGCAGCAGGGATGGACTACACAGGTACTTAAAAGGCCTGCCATGGTCAGACAGTTTGTGGTGCATCCAGCACCATGGATGGGCAAGCAGAACACCACAGATTTGGGCTGTAAATATCAGTAGGACAGGAAGTAGGAAGTAGGACTGAGTTTATGGCTATAGTTTTGCATAGGGACTTTTTAAAAATGAAAGCGAAATGCATGAAGGTAGATGACTGCATTTGCATCACTGACAAAAGAAATCTCTAGCAAGGATTTCACATCTGTCAGACAGCCTGTCCCAAAATACACATCAGCCTGTGCTCAGGCCTGAACTTTGTTTTGTGATTTCACTGGTGGCCTTTGACAGCTCCAGAGAGTCAGGTGACTGCAGAGCTGAGTGCTGCAGGAACATGTGCCCTCTATAGCTTTGCCAGACCTGCTGGTGGTGTTTCTTCTTCTGTCTCGAAAGCTGTTATCTGTTCACTAATCACACCAGCATCACTAGCACCAGGCCCAATTACTCTGCAGAAACCCCATTTAGAGCCTCCCCAGGCTGGCAGGCATCACTGCAAGTCAACAACATGCAAGTGCAAAGAGCTTGACTTCAGTCTTTGCCTAGGGCCTCTGTGAACTTTGCACCTTCTCTCTGTAGCACTGAAAACTCATGTTGTTCAGAAGGGGTTGTGTACTGATTTATTCCTGCTTGCTGCACTGAGATCAAAAATCTCTTTACTTTCTTTTTTTTTTCATTCTGCATTGCAATTCTGTGCTCTGCAATTGTTTCTTATTACTCAGTATAGCCTTTGAGGGTAAAAGGTATATGCCATGAACAAAGGTTGTTAGTTTTAACTAGCTTTTTTTCAGGCAAGAGAAAAGATTTTCTGCATCATTTATTTTCACTGTAGCATGCACAGAGTCCTCATAAGAGTTTATCATGTTCAGATAACCAGCACTTGGAATGTACGTGGGTTGTGACTTTAATTTGCTTATTAATGAAAAAGCAGCATCACATCAATGTCATTCGTGCAGATGAATCCCTCTGCTATGATGAAAGAATTTATCTTCATATTCTAAGAATGCAATTGTCCTGGGTCAAGTTCTACTAATCAGAAACTATAAACAGTCCAGCTCTGATGAGCAATACCAAGTGAGGGGAATGCAGGTAATCAAAAGAATGTGGCTTTGCAAGTGAAACCCCTGAAAATACACAAAGGCTTCTGTGCAGCATACTCCCAATGTTCATAAAAATAAATAACTATAAATGAGAGTATTATATTTTTAACATGTAGGAGTTGCAAAGTACAGTGACGCAGAGGTATGATTAACAAATTTTATTATTGGAGACAGAAATAGCATGCAATTATCCAGCAATAAGAAAAACATTTGAAATCAACCTTTTCTTGGTGATCTCCTACACACTGTCATTTCTTGCTTTGAGCCATGTCAGAAACCTCTTACTAAATAAACCTCTTCTGGAAGAGCAAGCTTTTTATCTGAACAGGAGATCTCCTAAATTAGAGGCAGAGCAATAAATTTCCACTTGGAGGCTTTGCTCCACATTTTCTCTGATAGTAAGAGACTAAGCGAAGTCGTCACTGAGAAAGAAGCAGAAATGAAACCAGATGGCTGGAGATGTCTGCTGTGCATTGTGGTAACATTAGGACTACTTTTACAGCTAAGTGTTAGCTGCAACTTGATGCTGTGTTTTGTAATTCTGTTTCTTTGGCAATGCTAGGTGGGCAAGTAAAGAAAGCATAAGGGCACAAAACAGCCACTCAGCATCTGACTCTAGAAGGTTTTGGAGAATTTTTCAAGGCCCCTGAAACATTTTAAAAGACTGCTCTTTCAGTGAATATCCAAGTTACAGAAGCCATGACAGTATGGTAAGGCACTGAGTTCCTTTATATGAAAAGTGGGGACTTTTTGTGCTTTAACAGCATTTTCAGTTGGGATAGGATGGAGAGATTGTGAAAAAAAAAAAAAAATCAGATCTGCGAATATATTGTTCAGAGTTTGCAAAGTTCTCAAAATTTTGAGTAAAACTGAAAGAAAATGGATTATCTGTCTTTTAGATCTAAAGTGCTTCTACCTGTGCTACATATGCATCCTAGACAATCACAAGCGATGGGTTAAAATTTTTAGTGATTTGTAATAAATCATTATCTTAGGCCATTGTTGAACAATTCAGAAAAATTAAACTTTTTTATGCCTTGGGGTCTAATTTTCCCCACTCACAAACATAAATTGGTTGTCTTAACTGATAATATTAAGCAGACAAAAAGAGCAACATAATTCAGGATGACATGCAAAACAAATTCATCAAATCTATCCATTTCACAGTCCTCAGCTTTGCAGAGGCTGTGGCTGAACCAGCATCTTGCTCTCCCTCCTCCAGCCGCCCTTTGCCATGGGGTCTGCAGATCGGGAATTGCTCTGTCCCCTCTCTTTCCCTTGGGTCTCTGATCATCTGCAGTACCAGGGCAGGGATTGTCCCTCTGTACTGGGCACTGGTGCGGCCACGCCTCGAGTGCTGTGTCCAGCTCTGGGCCCCTCACTCCACGAAAGACATTGAGGTGCTGGAGTGAGTCCAGAGAAGGGCAATGGAGCTGGGGAAGAGTCTGGAGCACAAGTGCTGTGAGGAGCAGCTGAGGGAGCTGGGGGTGTTTATCCTGGAGAAAAGGAGGCTCAGGGGTGACCTTATCACTCCACAGCTGCCTGAAAGGAGGCTGTGCCCAGGTGGGGGTCACTCTCTTCTCCTGGGTAGCAAGTGACAGGACAAGAGGAAATGGCCTCAAGCTGCGCCAAGGGAGGTTCAGAATGGACATTAGGAAGAATTTCTTCATGGGAAGGGTTGTCAAGAATTGGAACAGACTGCCCGGTGAAGTGGTGGAGTCACCATGCTTGGAAGTGTGCAGAAAGCTTGTGGATGTGGCACTTGAGGACACGGTTTCAAGGTGAATGTGGTGGTGCTATGTTAATGGTTGGGCTTGATGATCTTAACGGTCTCTTCCAACCTTAAGGATTCTACGATATGCAGGCAGACCCAGCTGGCCTCTCCTTCTTGGAGGCAGGGAATTTCTCAAGTGCACACATCCGAAACATGCTTTAGATCCCAGAAATAAACTCTAATGTAACACTTTAAGTTTCACAGAGGAGTGATTTTGAAGGACTTCCATGGCAGAAGTGTTGTCAGTTTGGGTTTAGTCTTTTTTGAACTCATGACTGGAATGTCTAGACCAGGTTTCTACACTTTCCCATGATCATAAAATTATCTCACCAAAATGCTGTACAAACACAGAGCTCTCTTTCAGCTGCAAAGAGGAGTCAAGACTGCTGAACTTCTGTCCGCAACTTCTGAATTTCCACTCGCACTGAACTCCATGATTTGTTGCTGGCGAGCACTGCACTTGGCAGAAGTACATAGAGGAAATATATCCCTGCACCTATCTTTGAACCAAGTGTCTTCCTGCAGTTTACAACGAGCCATTGGTTCTCAAAGTCTGGACTAAGCTGCCTCAGTGCTTTCAGAAATGGTGTGAGCTTTGAGGCGGGGTCAGTGCAGGGGGCATCCAGCAGTGATCTAAACTCTGATGGGCAGCAGTAAGAGGTACAGAAGGCTCACTGTATCAGTTAAAGGTAGTGGTTATGGATGTGACAGCACAACACCAACGTGGTTTACAAAGGGAAGAAAAATAGCTCTATAGTTTGGACAGCAGAAACTATCATTCTACAAGATAACTGCTTTTGCCTTCTTGTAAATTTTGTCCCTGTTTTGGAGTTAGTAATATTATTGCAACTTTTTCTTAATGAGTAGTTCACCATCTCCTGAAGTCTTAGGAAAAGCTCTCTGAGCACAGGAAATATTTGGTGCATTTGTTCTCATGAAGAGCATGCTGTTGGTTTATTTTTCTGTTTCGAAGGACTTTGAGATATCAGCCTGGTAAATTCTGCAATTCTCTTTTCAAGAAAAATTTTTTTGAAAATTAATAATTCAACACACTGGAAAGCAGGGCTGCCAAGACTGACATGATCTGCAATTTAGCTGCTTGAGCACAGTTTACAGATTTTCTGCAGTGGTGCAGGACCCCCAGGTCAAGAGAGTTTATGCCCAGTGTAATAACTAGCCCTAATATGGGTTTGCTATACAGAGACATCAGTCTTGACACATAACCTGAGGTGGGGAGGATGGGCTGCTGTAAGCTCAGTTTGACAATGTAATATACTCTCATATAAGTGGTAAGGAATATATTCAGCCTATAAAAATAGCCACACAGGCATCTGCTTAGTTTTTCCTGTGCTTGATTACTCACAATCCTCTGTTGAAATTAGTTATGAGTGTGCATAGTGGGGCTGTGAAAGGGGAGATGAGCAATCCCATCTTCCTGACGAAGTTGTTTGGTGAATGGGTCTTCAACAGAGGGCTCTTACAGTTATTGCCCAGCACCACACTTTCTCTCTATGTTCTCTGAACCTGCTCTAACTCCCTAGAAAACAGATGTGGCATTGTCTTGTCTTCCAAATGCATGGGTTCCCAGCAGAGGGCTACAGGAATCTAGACAGCAGTAAAGCAGAGTGTGTTCTGTAACTATTGCGTGAGAAGGGCAAAGGGATTGCTCATGTACAGAAAAATCCCAAGCACCCCAAGGAAGCCTTTCCAGCAATATTCAAAGACGTGGTCTACAAGCTTATGTGTTATTATGTGCACCAGCAGTAGCCACCTGGCCATTATTTATTTTTGTTGCATGTGTGTGAGGAAAAGCTTAATACCTTTTGGATATTGTGGTTTACACCAGCATTATTCATGTCTTTTCCCAGGCCTGTATAAGCTGGGAAAGTCACCTTGTGTTCAACCAATACTGGGCGTATCCCTCTTTGGCTATTGTCAAGGAGCCAGCATTTCATCTCTCAGCAGGCACGTTGCAGTCACATAATGGAGGCAGGAACTCAGCTGAAATAAAGCAATGCTGAGAGCTTGTCAGAAATGTAAATGACATTGCACCTATTGTCAGCGACGTATCCTCCATTGTTCTCACAGTTGTTTCCCAGCTGAAAAAATGCTGGGAAGCTTGCATGATGAAATCAGAGCCTGTTTACTCTAACATGCTCTGTCAGGAACAGCTAACTGATCTCATGCTGCAAGTAGCATACTTCTGTGGAAAGGAAAACCGAGTACTGAAACCCAGTGTTCACAGTGCTGCAAAGCTGCAGCCTCAGAGTTTCCTCTGGCTGTGTCAGTATTTCAGGGAAGGCTGAAAATGAATTTACCTTAATCAGGGCTGGGAAAGATGGTTCCTGCTGACCTGTGCTGGAAGTAAAGCTAGAAGGATCTCACAAGGTCTGTTCCAGGAGAGGAAGGATTGCTCTGCAGGGGAAAGAGAAAGAACAGGAATTTACATGAGAGCCAAGCAAAGAAAAACTCTAACCCCAGGAAGTTCACAGGGGATTTCTGTACACAGTTTGTTTAGCTGTCCTTAAATAATGGAAACCTGAGAAATGGTGGTATTCAGAAACTGAAAATAAACACACAGCATGTCAACAGAAGAGTTACAAAGAGACACAAGGTACAATAATTTTCCATTTCCTCTTCTTCCTCATAATCACACAACATGAAAAATAATGCCACAGTTGGTTTTTTTTTATTCTTTACCCTCAAGGTTTCTTTGGTACATTCTCTGTACTGGTGGCTATTTCAATGTAGCTCAGAAAATTTAGTTCCATCTATCTCATTGGGGCAACAGCAGTGGCAAAGTCAGATACAGCTAATGACACCATGTATGTACATCACAGAAGTACTGCTCATCACTTTTTAGAGGAGTTTCCCATGAGGTAATGACATGAGTCAGCATGGAGGCTGTACAGCACAGACACCATGAAACAGGTAATTTGAACAGGGATAAGTGTAATTTGTTTTGTGCCTCTTGCCTTTTTCCAGTGTTCTGATCATACCAAGTCTTTTTTTTTTTTTTCCCTACCAGTTATGCTTGCAATAATGGTGAAACTGTAGGGATACGTTTCTGTATCTGCACATCCCTGGAAGAAACTTCAAGGAATAAGGTAAGAAAATTAGTTGCTTGTAGGTACCTGCCAGACAGTGAGTGCATAAAGTCAGTTTTGTTCTGAGGACAACTTTTAGTAACTTGGTAGAGGTGACATATTTGTTCCTGGTTTGGTAGAAGTTGGTCTGTATTTTTGAAAATGGTTTTTTTGCAAGAAGAATTCTTTTTTTCTTAATCAGAAATACATCCTTAATCTAATAATAAAAACATATAAATATGCAAATAGACTCTGTATATAAGTTAGGTCGTCTTCCCTTTCCATTTAACTGCCTTTCACCTTGCTGGGTGTAAATGAAACCACTCTCCTCTGAGATCCCCTCAATTTTGGTCTCCTCGGAGGCAAGAGAACAAAATGCGAGTTTTGCATTCACATCAGCTTGTTATTGATCTTCTTGAACCCTCACCTTCCCGCTCCTAGAGCACCAAAATAAAATAGAGCAACAATTTATTTCATGGTAGAACTTCCATGACCTTCATCTTAAGCCTGAATAGCAGAGACACCATAGAGACATGTACTTTATTTATTCACATAAACCTTGATATGGATTACTTTGTGATATCATGACATTAATTTTTTTTGGTGTAGAGCACATTCTTCTACTCATTTCTAAAACTCTGCTCTGTCACTTGGGTTCTAGAATTAGTCACCTGTCTGTATTTTGCATTTTAAACCTGTCATCAGAGAACAGCTTAGCAATACCTGTTGCAGATATCTTTCTACCTCCATCTCACCTGCCTTTAATCCACTGAGTGGGTGTTTGTCTTTGATTGCAAGAAAGTTCTCAGGTGCATCATCTTTCATTTCCAAATACCTGGAAGGTAACTTCCAGCCGTTTGACCATTTTATCTATCCTGCCCAAATTTAAGGCAAGGTGAAAGGGAGACTCTGCAGTGTTCCCTATGATAATAGGATTTTTGGGGCATTTACTGGCCTGGTAATATTGCATAAGGAATTTTATGAGTGGATTTTCTTTTAGTTGGTGTGGATGAAATTGCCAAGTTGGAAAACTATAAACTCAAGAAAATATGAGAGTTTATTTCAATGTTTGAACTAAGAAAGAAATCTCCAGTCTCTTGAGGAACTATTAATAAATCAAATTGCTTAAGACCTTGCTAAACCTGACTTTTTCCACATTAAAAAAAATGGTAATTTTTTTGATTATTTGGACATTATTCTGTGATTAGAACTTTTGGTATATAATGGATGGAAGAAAGGAGGGAAATGACCACACAGAAGCACAGTAGTGTGTGAGTGCACAGTAGCACTAAACACTTTTGTTTAAATGTGTCTAGGTTTGGATTCATATCCTTGGACAACCCCAAACACATAGTCCTCCTAATTCTGGTCAAAAGGATCCTGTTTCTCTAAACTGAAAGGAAATGAATACTATTAATTGAACACATATGGAGTTTTCTTATATGAACTAATGTAGAAAGAAAAAGACAAAAAGGCTATTGAATTAATGTAGAATGATTGTAAGTATTACACAAACAACAAACATCACTACTGTGTTGTTTCATCAAATTTTAACCACCCCCCATGATCGTGGGTACTGTCGAGCTGCTGTTTAGGGGGTGCTGAGACCTCCTGTTCAGCTCTCAGCTGCCTTTTTGCAGAGTTGTAGAGCTTGCTTTATGCCGTAGTCAGAACAAATGAGACAGAAAAACTGCACTGGGCCAACCACAACTGCCAAGAGGTAGGTTTGTGATTCAAATACTTAACATCCTTGTATTTAAAAACAAACAAACAGCTTACAAATAGAAGGAGGGAAGAGTGCATTAAAAATGTACTTACTGTGAACATGCCATTCAGCCTCCTGTTAAAGTCTGGGTGTTGGGATTTGTTCATCTCCAGTTGCTGTGCGATGTTTTCTTCAGACCGGCAGATGAGGCATTTTTTTCATGCCATTGTGTCTGGACCCCATGCAGGAACGTGATTATGTCAAAAAATCTGATTACTAGAGCAAAAATCCTCTTGAACCTGAAAAAACAGAGACATGGGTATCTGATTGCAGCTTGAGGCACAAGAGTCATCAGGGGGCTCTTTGAACCCAGGCACAACATGGGATATGTAAGGATTTGCACAAACTCATGAATTTTGATCTTTTGTACTTAATCCACTGACACTGGAATAATTTACTAGCCAGAATTAAGGTTCGCCCCCTCACTTTGTGGTGAGCAGTCCTGTGCTGTGCGGGGAAACTTCTCCTCCCCTAATGGCACCTGTGCCTCGTCTCTCTTGGCCCCATGGAAGGCATCCCTTTCCTGCTTGCCTGCCCTTGCTGCTGTCCAGAGGGAGCATACCCTCTTCTTCCCTGTTCTGAATTGCTCACCGCTTTTCCCCTTGCAGCAGGAGGGGGGCCTACACTGCCGTTTAAGAGGAGAACCAGCTCAGGACAGCATGGCAGGGGGCATCGTGGACTGCGTCGCCACCAGTGTCGGTGTTCGGGAGGACAGGCAGCTCGAGGGGCAGCAGGCAGAGGAGCAGTGCCCTTGGCTGCACCAGGGTGAGCAGGACACATGCAGGGGATCCCAGAGTCAGCTAGGCTGAGCAGATGGCAGCGTTCCTTTCCTGGAGAGGCGCTGGATAGTGACAATAGAGCAGTGTTCTTGTAAAAAACTTGTGGGCAAGGTGGTGTCTTTTGCACTGGCTCTGCACTGAACTGTAGGATCTGCCTGACATTTTCCCTTGAAAGTAATCAGTCTAAGGAATTCTGCAGTGGCACTTACCTTATTATGAAAAGGATAGAGCAAACCTCAATTGAATGCCATCTTTTGTTTTACTGTTTCTATACCTGTGGTACAAAAAACATCAAAAAGTGGCCCACAGACTACTTTTCAAAAATATAAATAAAACACCACACTTGGGCTTCAGATTTTAATTGATTGCACTTATTTTATTGCTTTCATTTAATTTGCTGCTTGTATACAAAGAAAGGAAAGAAAGAAAAAATGAATGTGATATTAGAATATGTCTTTTTGCTTTCTTTTCACATAAGACATTAAATGAATAAAGTAAGGTCAAATAAAATTAATAAAATTCAAATTTAGCTCTAATTTTTATTAACAACATAGACAGCTTTTCTTTTATGCCACTGGATTTTTTTCCTCAGAAAAATAAATATTTAAATCATTGCAAGGTGTGGATAAGGACATTTCCTCTGGAATGCTGGCAGAAACTATTTAAAAGTTCAAGGGAAGAAGTTTCTACAGCTTTCCTGGTGAGACAGTCCTGAAGCTCATTAGTGCTCATTGAGTCTTTCCTGCTCTTTAGGCCCGCCCTTCCTTTATATTCTTACAGTGAGCTGTTAATTTGTAACACTAGAATATAACAGGAACCAGTCATGTTCACAGCAAGTCAAAACCCTATGTAATATTGCAAACTCCTACTAATGTTTTCTGCTATAGCATCCAATAATTCTTGCTGACTAAATTGCATTTTTATCCTGCTCCATACGGCAGTGCTTTCTTAGGGAAATGAAGTTGCTTTACTTGGCTTGAAATATAAGTAAAACCTAATAGAAACCTTTCCCTGAACTTTTTTCTCTATCTAAGCCTACTTGTGTTTGTAGTAATTCTGTATAAAGGTCACTTCCAATTTTCTTCACCCTGAAGGCTTCCCAGTAAAACCTCAGAAGATGTCCTGACAAGCTCTGCCTGACACCTTCGCCTCCAGTTTCACAGTGTTGATGACACCACCATGCTTGCCTCCCTGGGAACCTGGCAGAAGAACCTGACTGTGCACAAAGTGAGTCTTCACTCATTAGAACATAGAGACATTGCACAAAGAAGCCTTTTGCGTTTATGTCCGGATAAGATTTTAAAGAACAGAAAAAGGGTGAGAAGACAGGAGAAGACCTTTAATGCATTGTCTTTTATAATAATGATTTCCATAGGACATCGAGCATAGCAAATCCCAAGTTTCTGAAAGTCTTGGACTGTTTAATCAGACATGTGTGTGTACTATCACCTGTTAACTGCACAGAACCTGGAGACCCAATTAGTGCAGGTATACAGAGTTTGTGAGCTGTGGTGCTGTGAAGTGCAGTCCTACAGTAACCTCAGTGACAGGGGTCACAAAATGCTGGCACTGCTGTCGGGAATGAAAGTCATCTGACTTAAGTGGAAATGCACTGACCTGTTTCCCAAGCCAGTTTGGCCTGGAGCTGGGTTCCTCTGCAGAGTGCACAGACCAGTTTGCACTGTGTGAACCATCGCTTGGGAGCAGACGGGCCCTTGCCATGCTGACCCCTGGTCCCTGCGCACATGTCCACGCCTTGCTCACCACCATCCAGCCTCTGGCACTGAAATACACTTCCCACAGTTGTTTTTTCATATTCTGTTTAACTCTTTTTTTCAACAGAGCACCTCTCTAAGTCAGATTAATGAAAGGAAACAGTCTGCCAGTTGGCCAGTTTTTAGCACATACTGAATGCTGTCTTGAACAGTTCCCATAATATTAATGTATAGTGTCTTTGTCCTCAGGGCATTCGCTGTTATCAGATGTTTCTCGGTCTTCCTGCTGCATGAAGCTCAAAATTGCAACATATGCTGCAAAACACATACCTTTGTTTCTTAACTCCTGCACCCACATTTTCACCTGATATCTATCAGCATAGCTAAAATCAGTCTGGGGCAGATATTCAGCTCTTCTGAAGGTACTCTGCCACACACCTGGGTCTGCCTGGTTGATTGCTCCTAAAACTCTTGCAACAGGATAGATTTCCCTGCAACCCTTCCTTCATCTCCGCAAGTATGCAAAGCAGTGCTTATGTCTTCAGAATCAGGGATTTAGCTGCTGGGGTGAAATCTGCCTAACGACAAAGTGAAGTGGATTTTGTGCACTGAAAGTACCTGAGCAGCAGGCAGTGAGACATCTGAGGCAGTGTGCCCACATGGTCTTTGGGACCACAGATGGTCTCTGGGGTGCCCTGACCATGGAAGGGTCACTGCTGCCAGTGGCTCACCGCTGCTCTTCTGCCTCATGTTGCTGCACAGCACAGTGGCCTGCTGCTCCCTTGCCTTCCACAGTGTCCAGGAAAACCGAGTGGGACATTAGGAGCAGCAGACATTACTGCCAGGCCCATCTACTCACATATAAACCCCTCCACCAGCAGAAGACTGGAGGGAGGAACACTGGGCAGGGTGATTGTGAGCCTCAGGAGGCAGTCATGTCTCCCACTGGTACACCAGGATCTGGCAGCGTGAGTGATGGCCCTAAAAATCTTCTTAATTGGCTTTTCTTAAAGACCAGTTCTCTGCAAAAATTCCAGCACTGAGAAAGGAAAATCAGTGCGGGTCTGTGGTCATGTTAGGATCAATGGGTTGCTTCAAATATGTCCTGTGACTGAAAGCAATCACATTTCAGCACTTTTGTAAACCTCAGATGAACACTGAATTTTAATGTTTTCTCTTATTTTATCTTTGAGAACCAGAGATTACCAAAGGTATGGTTTCTCCTTCTCTGTAAGTGGTCACTAGCTATTTCAGTCTAGGAAGAAGAAAAATTCTTTAAGAAAAGCAATGATAAGTCATTTTTGATGTCTCTTTTTTAGTGGGTATCTAAAGGCAAGTCCTAACTGTGGTCCCCATAATATCTGGAAAACTAATTGCTTATTAATCCAGGTACTTGGAAATAGAAAACGGTATTTTTGCTGTTTATTTTTTCCGTTTTGAAGGGTATTGTCTGCTTTCTGTTGCTAAATAAGAGGTCTTTCTGTTCAACAGACTGAAAGTGGGGCATTGCACCAATCTGTACTCATAATAAAACGGAACGGCGTAAACCAGATTTTAGCAACTCTTGTAATAGCTGTAGGTATTGCATTTTGCAAAGCGGTGATTTTGTTAGTACAGTAACACTTCACTGTGTTTTAAACAAGGTCTGTGGGGTGAGATGAGGACAGATAAAATAACTCTTTATAACGCTATGTGGGCATAGAGCGCTCACAGAACATCTGTACAACTGAAGCTCCTTAACACTCAAGGAAATTAAAGCCAAGTTTCTGTCCTGAAGGGAATCCTGGAGTAAAATATTAATTTATGAGTTTTATTGTAAATACGTAGGTAGCTAAAGATGCTAATTTTTTTTATGGAGTCAATGTTTTTACAATGGTCTTTTATTAGAAGTAATGGGAATATTGGAAAAGCACTGCTACAAAGTCTAGACAGAATTATAAGAAATTTTTCTGAGCTGTGCTTACACATCCTTCTCATTAATTTCCAAGGAATGTCAGGACCCCTGAGTGTATTGCATAAGCCTTCATTGAAGCAGTAGGAAGTAATCTCCTTCCAAGTCCAGGAGTGCTAAAGTATAACTCATGACTGGTTGTAGGCAGTTCCTGCCAGGGCAGATGCAGCTGAGCCTCCTCCTTCCTGGGGTGCAGGTAACTGGGGCAATGGGAGGCAATGCACCCTCAGCGAATTTGGGGGTGAGAGCCAGCTGAGAAGGGCTGGAGAACACTGGAGAGCTGGGCTGTGCAGGGGTGGCTGGATAGAGAGGGGAATGGTTTATTGTATTGTTGTGTTTTCTGTTTTTATTAAACAAATAAACACAACTCCTACCCTGTGAATTTTTTTGCTTACCTCTCTGACTGGGGAGTGAAACCTAAAAACATGATTTAAGAGACCAGTGGCCATGTAGCTACAGCATACAACTCTCAAGTTCCAGTTATTGACTGAAAGATGACATAATACAATTAGAAATATTTTAGCTCTGTGTTTGAATAACAAGGAGGAAAGTACATCCTGTTGGAAGATATTTATGGAGAGAAATTGCTCATTGTGAATTATTTGCTTGATTCTATATAAAATTTTATGCCCATGTGGAATTTGGGATCATAGAGAGCAAGGAAACTAATACTTTCATCTACGATCGATTTCTGTTACTGGCAAAATCCTCTGTGACTGAGAGGAACTTGGCACAAGAAGAGCATTTTAAGAAAAATTATTTATAGCAGAGTGATGAACTCTGTCTTGTCCACCATTGTTGCACTATGCAATCCCACTAATTCCTGTGACATAGCATGAATGAAATGCCCAATACTGGATTACTCTGACTTGCATAAAACTATACCATGCAATAGGGAATGTCCAGAATAGGAGTATCCAACTACCCAACCTCCGTTCTTCTGTGCATAATTGATTATATGTGTAACAGGGAAATATTTCTTACCTTCCTCAGACTATTTTAATGAAACACTTTCATTATATTGGTGTAACCATGTGCATGTATACTCTTTTTTATTATAAAACAGATTAATGTGGATTTCTGTGCTAAAACAATATTACTGTGTTAAAACAATATTTCTGTTCTAAAAGAGTAATACTGGCCCAGAGTGAATATTTGGTTAACTAAAAGGTGATTTCATTTTCAGTGTCAAGATGTTTGGAATGTGATGCTGGGTCAGATAGGAGATGAAACATGCTGTGGTCCCTGTAGAAAGTGTCACATTTTTCTGTGCATCCTCAAGGGTGGTGGGTTGCACTGATTTTGGTTGAAGGGTTCTCTGGACCTACTGGATACTCTGAACACAACTCTTTGTGCGATTTAAACTTCTGCCCATGTTGGGATGAAGCAAGCTGTGTTAATAGAATTCTCTTCAGTGAGCAGTTATTTCCCAAGTAAACATGTATGATTTATAGTTGTAAATTACAGTGTAATTCTTTCTTATCAAACAGCAAGTTTTGGTAAATAACATGACTTTCCAAAAAGACAGTCAAGGCCAGAGGCTTGTGTGGTTTGGGGTGTCTTTTCCTCCTGGAGCCCTGTTCAGCATGTAGTAGCTGACTGACTTTTTGTGTTGCTGTGATGTCTACCTGGACCTAAAGGTAGAACATCCACCTGCACCTGCTGACAGAGCACTTCCCAAGCAGGACTGCTATGCTTAGCCACACTCTGTTGGTGAGTTTGTCAACCATGATTATGCTTATGTTTATGTGTTGCTTCTAAGCAATTTGGCCATTAAGAAAATTACTAGCAAGCTCATGGTAATTTATATAGTTGCATAATATTTCTCTATCGCCATGTAGGTGTTGACGGAGAAGCTGAAGTCCTCGTGCGGGGAGCCTTCTCGCCTCCTTTATCGCCACTGTGTTGTGGAGCAGACAGCTAGCTGGGACAGCATGGGCAGCCCGGAAGGGGCTACGGGAAGCAGCATAGCTGCTGTCCCCAAGATCACCCCGCAGAGCTCTCGGAGAAGGCTGCTGCATGCCTTGCCACGGCAGGAAACCCACACACCGCAACATTTCTTGTGTACATAGTGTAATTCACCTTTTTTTTAAAATATAATATTACCTTTTGCAATGAGGGAAATTATTTTATATCAGCTGAAGTTGGCAGTGTAGAGCCACTGGTCACAAGTTACAGCATTTTGAAGAAATCCAGAAAGTCCTGGCTTTTTTTCAAAGAAATATTTCTTTGACCATTTCTTGCCAAGAGCAAGATGACAATGGGAGTTTCTTCTTCCCAATCACACCTCTGCTCTGATGTCCACAAAGGCTTCACCCTGCCCAGGAAGATGATTCTCCAAGTTCTTTTTTATCTGCGTAGAAAACTGTTTAGCAAAAAGTTTCTGCTGCCTGCCAATGCTTTTTTTTTTTTCCTGTTGAACTGATCTTATCTTGAATTTTGGAGATGAAGCTGTGTTTCTGCTGATTTTCCACTAGAGACCTCCATCAGCCCAAATAACCAGTTGTTTTGTAGTTATGATTACTGGGCGTTGCTTGAACGGCTGAGGAGGACATGGCCTTGCCAGTTGGCCTCAGGGAAAAGGTGGAGTCCCAGGTCAAAGGAAAATGTTTCTGTGAACAATTTTTTTTCTCAGAGAAACTGAGGTTTATCCAAGCAGGTGTGTTGTGAGAACCTGAAGAGGAAGGAATTTTTATGCCTTGAAGCAATTGCACAGAGATGGCAAGAATGATATAACCTAAAGTATATCTACCGTTTCCATAATGCGCCCATGGAGGACTTGAAAGAAGGCTTCCTCCTTCTGAAAAAACCAGTCTGTGTACATCCAGCCATCTAACACTGATGAGCTTAAGTGCAAACATGTTCAATTCCTGTAAACTGAAGAATCTGGAAATAAGATTCCCAGTTTAAAAGAATCTCAGCAATAACAGGGGGAGGCTGGCTTCCAGCAGCTGAGGTCAGAGCAGAAGCCTGGACTTCTTGGGTTGTTTTGCTGGACTTCTTGTTTGACTTCAGGGCCAAAGTCACTGCTTCCTCTGATGAATGAAACCAGCCAAAACTGCAAGAGCTGTCATGGCTCAGTAAGAATTCTGGTTCAGGTTTTTGCAAGTGATTTATCCCTTGAGTTTAAGCTCTTGGTTTCTTGGGGACACACTTGAACAGTTAGAATAGCTTTGTGCCTTTATTTTGGCGTGAATCTCATCCGCTCTATTATCAACGCCAACACTTCCTGTGATTGAAATTACTTTTGTGACATTCTCAACAACACTAGCATTACCTTTAAATGTGTGATAATGGAACAAAACAGCAGTTATATTTTACAATCCTTAATTCTCTTGAGTGAAAATAGCTAGGAAGCCAAAAGTACCTAAAATATATTAAAATAACACTATAAAGTTGTTAATGCTTCACTTTTACAGTAGTTTAATTCTCAGCTCCTATCCTTGCAACGATGGTTGCTACTTGCTTGAAACCATTATATACTTATTCTCCTAGGAGTTTAAAATGTAGTTAAATCAGGAAACTATAGCTAAAGCCATTGATTTTTTTCTCTATGTTTCTGGACAATATATACTCCTCTTGCTCCAGGTAGACCTTACTGCAAAATGAATATTTGGCTGTTTTACATGGATTTCTGTTTCATATAGCTTCTTCTGATAATGTGCAGCACTATTCTGGGAAACAAAACCCCAAAACCCTATCTCCCTATTTTTAACTGCTGTGGTGCAATGTTAACTACCTGCATTATGCTGAATAGAGGATAAAGGAGGAGGATAAAAATAGAGGATAAACACTGAAGACAGTGTTTGTATTTATATTTTATGCATGTCTGTTGTTTAACTGTGCTTTCTGGTACTGACTCCCTGCTGACAGTCAAATACGTGTTTCAGTGCAGAAAAGACATGATTTCAGTGAGATGTTGGAACAGAGACTTCTTTAACTTCATAAGCTCATAATACTGTCTTCTATTTAGGCAGCTGTCTATATGGTCTATATTCTTTAAAAATCAATCATGGCTTATCAATAAATAATTATTTTCTTAATGTGCTAGTGAACTTATGAGGTAAAGATCACTCTTAGAAAGAGGTGAATTGGAAAAATACTTTTTTGCCTATGGCAACAAACAAAATTATGACAAGGTGTTTGAAAGCACAGTACTGATTTTCGGGGAAGACTCTTTCAAGCAATTTTAAACATCTGAAGGATGATGACATACTTTAGCCAGATATGCTAGGCTTTTACCTAAGTGAAAAAGCAACTGGTAAAAAACGCTATAAAAATACATTTCTTGTTTCACAGAGTTCCAGAATGCTATATAATTTATTCTCAGAAGTGTCCACGATCTAGATTGTGAGTGATAGCAAATGTGAGAAATCAGGTTGTTTTGGTTGAAGTCCAAATTTTTTCTCATGTTTTGCTTAAAAGGAGAGTGGGCTCTTGACCTCTAC
The DNA here is from genome assembly GCA_013397725.1 of Rhagologus leucostigma. Classification (NCBI taxonomy): domain Eukaryota; kingdom Metazoa; phylum Chordata; class Aves; order Passeriformes; genus Rhagologus; species Rhagologus leucostigma. The sequence continues at coordinate 152,668 of VZTD01000356.1, forward strand.
AATGTGTTTTCTGAGGGAATGTTTATACATGTTTCCATACAATTTGTTAACATTGGTTGCTCTCAAACGGGATTTCAAAAGAAGTCTTACTTAAAAGACATATAGTAGCCTGGGGGAATAATTTGGTGGGTTCCTTGTCAAGGATATTTTGTCTTCTCTTGGCAGGAATTAAAACTTCTCTTGAGGCTGTATCAAACAGGTTGTTTAAACGCAGGGAATCCAGAAAGTCTGTGCCTTTCAGGTAATAAGTAGGTACCTCTAACACTGAGAACTGGGACACATGGTCTAGCACTGCCCAGCTATCACTTCTTGAGTCCTTGAGTGCTACACCGCTAAAGACCCTGATGCTCACATGGTCTTTCAAGAGTGTCTGCAAGGGACAGAACAGGCATCAGTTCGCTTCACAATGATCTTTGTGGGAGCTGGAGGTAATCACTGTGTGCCAGGAGAGCTTTATCACCTCTGCGAGGCTGTTGATTACAAAGACTGCAGCATTCCTCTGCCTTGGGAATGTGTGCTGGCTTTGAGAGAGGTTCAGACATCAGCAGAAAAACAAAAAAGCCATACAATTGGTGTAAACTTTAAATTGCCAATCAAATTATTCTGACAGTCAACATCTAGTCCTTGGGAGAGACGAATATAAACTCCATTAATTCTGGCAGAAGTCCTGTACAGAAATAAAGTCTCACTAACAATGAAACAGGAGTGATGCCAAGTGCATGGCTGACAAAAGCCCTCGAAAGTATCAGCTCTTGCTAAAATGCTAACACTTTGAGTACTTACTGAAGTATAAAGAATATAGTGTGTAGACCTGGCTGAGATATATTTCTTCTGAAACAAACACCATTAGCAAGAAGGCAAAGGAGACTCTCACACACCTGAAGTTCTGTCTTCCCCTTATTTTTATGCTATTTTGTGTGGAAGTCTCAGAAATTTCATAGCTACTGTGGTGCATTGCATAAGGCAGGTGCCAGTATTGTGGCCTCTTTGGTTTGGTAGGTTAAGCAGCACACTTCATACTGCTTAAAATTTTACTCTCTGTTGCGCTCATAATAGTGACAGAAAACAGTTACTTTAAGTTATTTTGAAATCTGCAGCTGAGTGGTCAGTGATACAGCCTGTGATAATAATAGGAAAAGGGATGTTTACTGTAGACTATCAACCCCATTCATCTTGGCCCAGAAGCTGCACGGGGTGCCAGCACTGCCACCAGTTCACACAGCAGGGCGGGAAACCCTGCCTGCCCAGGCAGGTGGGCAGACAGCCAGGGAGGTGGCCTTTGTCTTGGGGGAGAGAGGTTGAGCTGGAAAAATTGCTTAAGCAGGCTGCACATAAAATAGACGTTGTTTTTCTTAGAACTGATGAATGCACTTAGGTAACCAAGTAATTTCAAAAGCATATGTAAAGCTCGACAGAGCAGTTGAAGTGCTAGCAGAGGGTGTATTATACGAGATCTAATCCTGCAAAATGCGGCCATATTTTCTGGCAGACCCACTCCTGATGGACATGCAAGTAAAATAAAACCTGGGGCAGTGCAGTGGTTTTTGTTAGTACGCATGATATCTGGCACAGCAGCACTGTCATTTTAACATCTGAGGCGTCAATGGGCAGCTACGCCTTATCAGCCCCCAAATGTGCATTTCAAACTTTTTCCTTGGGTCTGGTGTTTACCATAGCTGGGGCTCTGGACTGTTTCTGGAGCTCCTGACTGAGTGAATGTAGCAGTGAATTATGAGCTTTGGAAGAGCTTTGGGTACAACACCCTCTCTAGTGTAATCTCTGGTCTGGCACCAAGTATGAGCACAGGGTTAGGGAAAAAGGTTAAAATAATTTCATATAGAGCTGGAGATTGCAGAACATTGCTAAGCACCTTCCGTTCTCCTGGTTGCCAATCTAAGCTAAGCTTTAGGGTTCTCAGATGAGTTATTAAGCGGATGAGGAGAGCAGTCTCACTACCTACCCCCTGGGTGTTCAGCTGCGTGCTGATGCCTATAGGCTGCAGGCAAGGAGCAGCAAGAGCAAGCCTCTGCTGGAGGGCCATCTTGGGGAAAGTGAATTAAGCACCTCACCTGAAGGAGATGCATTCTAGGGACTGATTAATTGTACTTCTGGTGAAATTACTTTTCTAACCTATACTATTAGCAGGCAGTTTAACCATCTCTAGTTTCCCAGTCTTTTCAGACAAGGAAACAGAAAAATTGTTGATTTGGCTCTCCAAAGACCTCACGTGGGGTGGACATTTTTTTTGTACTACCATTATGCATTCCTGCTTCTCTTCTGCTCGGTGACATTAAGAGTCAAACAACTCACCCGTTTTTTTTAGTTTGCTTATAATGCCTGCTGATATTTTGCTCTGTGAAAAAAATAATTTCAAAGACCTTGAATTTTTAAAATCAGGTCTCTCTAACTCTCCCTTTGGAAAGTTCTTAAACTTTTCTCTTTCCCTATAGATATCTTTTTAGATTCACTTGAATATGACTTTTGTTTCTCAGTCATTGCATGTTTATAGTAATGTTGTAACTTGATGGCACATAAAAGCTATGCGGTGTACTAATCTGTGTAACTACAGAAATATTTTCTGAAAATCATATTCTTAGGTTACCTCAAACTATCACAATATATCACTCCTTCTAATAAACCTTAAATTTGTTCCAAACAGGACAACTAAATTTCTTTGCAATAAAAAAGTTTCCACACTAAGCTGTGAATTCTATTCAGTAATAAATGTTTTCTAACATGAAAATTAGATCACCTCTTTGCACAGATCTTAATGGAAGGCAATACAGTATTTTAAATGAAAATGTAAATGATCAGAAGGAGAAATATGAATTCTTTTATCATAGCTTCAGGCTATGTTATAAAAAATGATTACATTCCATTAATCTTTCTATATTTTTCAACATGCTTTTAAAGAATAGGTTTCAGTAAAACGGATTTTTTTTAAGCATTGAAGAAAGATAGTTTATATAATAGAGTGGACATTCATTACTTTCAAAAAGTGATGTGGCTGCTGATTGAACCTGTCAGGTTTATTCTTGTTCATGTGTTTGACTCTATATTTTGAGTCATTTTTTAAAATGTGAGTTCAAAAAGGTATTTTTCTATCCAGAAGCAAAATGTACCATTTACAGAAGAAATTGCATAGTTCTGGAAGTGTTAAGTGCATTAAGTGTTTCAGCAGCACAAGCAAGAAAAACTTTAAATGACAGAGCAGTCATGTCTAAGTAGTTTTTTCTTTGAGAGATAAAGTCCATCTCTCTTTTCAGCAGATCTCTGATGTGCTGTGAAATGACAGGTTCCAAGCACTTCCTGTCACAATCTACCATTGTGACAAAATTTGATTTCTGATACTAGCTTTTTACTGTGCTGTGATATTTTTCCTTTCAGGCTAAAACTGTAAGAAACAATTTTGTAGAAGTTCTATTACCAAAAAATACCACTGTTGTAGACAGGAATTTCTGAAAGAAACACATTGCCTGTTTATTCATTTGCTGCTGGGAGATATCCCCAAATTATCACTCTCTTTTGGACAAGTGGGATATCAGAAAACATACTTTGCTTAACTGCTGCATATGAATACCTATTTTCCCCAGAATAAATGAATAGGTAGAATGAAATGAGGAATGTTACCGTCTAACTCATTTATTTAGCATTTTAAACTGTACAAGTTAAAAGAACTAGTCTAGATCTACTGAGAAATATTGAGTTATTTCCCATATTCCTATGAAACAAGTACTCAAAAACATGGAGAATTTTCTGCACTAAGTTTGAACTCAGTATTATGGGATTTTTTTCTCCATTTTTCCCTATATCAACACCTGAAGATTTTCTGACAACTCAGATATTAACTTTTGACTAATTAAAAATTTTTCTCTATTCTCATGAGGAAAGTTGCTGAAGTTGTTCCAAAAGACTCATCTGAAAGTAACCGTTTTGTGCACAACAGCACATTTAGGGTCAGTGATATCATTACCAGTTGTGTCTCAGTTGAGGCCTGTATCTGAGTGGTAATTACTGACAATTTATCTGAGGATAACCTGGTATGGATTTTGTGCATTTGTCTTACTCCGGTGCTGCTCCAGTGCTGCATCTGTATGTCTGGAGTCTTTCAGAGTGTAATAGATTACTTCCCTGGGAAAAGCTCCTTGCTGTTATCTAGAGTGAAGAGCATCTTTTCTTGTTTTGCAGCTAACTGTCTGCAGGAACCTGGTGTGAGAAGGATTTTGGAAAACAAACTACATTATAAAATCAAGGATTCTTGGTTTTAATCCTTTTCTTTCATAAAAAAAACTACCATTGAGCACAAAAGAACACTTTTAGAAACCTTGAAGCAACCGTAAGAGATATTGATTGGTTTTGCTTTATCTCTCTGTCTCCATCATGGCTGACACTTGAGCTATATATGGCTCAAGAAGTTTCTTTGATAAATGTTTAAGAATAAAAATCCAAGACTGATTGAATTGAATGGGAGTTTGCTCATTCACTTCACTCAGGCACTGCCAGTGGTTTATAAATCTCCAGAGAGGAGTTCAGATAGAAAACCCTTGCCAGTCTAAGAGCAACATGTGAATTCAGCCATGAAAGTGTCTCTTTTCCAACTCCCATGCCTTCATAAAGTGGGTACCTTGAGAATGCATAAATCCTGGCTTTGGGGCTCGGGACTCCTCCCATCCTCCTAACCAACGTGCAAAGCACAGCCTTCTACCCCAAGAGCAGGCCTGATGGCACTCACATGTCTGAGGCTGCAGGTGCCTCAGCACACTGCTCACCTCTGTGCATCCATCAGAGCCAGAAAAAAGGGGTGGCTCAGGACTGCATGACCCAGGTGACTATACCCACAGAGGCTCTGGAATATCCTTTTGCTTGTAAAACATGTGTGAAAGATGAAAATTAAGGAATTTTGGTATATTCAGATAGTGTACATATGTTCCTACAGGCATGTGCACAGTAGAATCAGTAGTGCAGGAGAAACAGCACAGTCTACAGGCTGCACCATTCTGCAGGTGTGGCTGACCAATAACTGTTCTGTAGCACTGACATGAGCAGACAGCCCTTCCAGAGCTAGGTGGGATGCTTAACTGGTGTCTGAGAGCCTCAGAATATAAACAAGAGAAGTCACAGAATTTCCAGAAATTAGTTGCTAGTTTTGTTGCCAAATTGCTCAGCACTGGTCTCTAACGTGTTTTTGAACATGAAAGACCAGCTGTCAAGGTAATGATGGAGGAGGCATAAAACAAAAACTGCTATCATTAGTAAGTTGGGTACCATGCTGTGCTGTAAACAGGAGCTGGATTTCAGGCTTTGCTATTCTCAGAACGTCTAGGATACCAAAGATATTGATGGCATACATGTGCTTGAAGGTCTCTTGGAAGAGCTTGCCAAAATGTTTTCATGGGTGATCAAAGTCACAAAGTCACAAACGCAGATTGATGGATGTGGGGTGACACCCCACAGGGGTGTTGGAATATGACATTGCTCTGCCTGGACAAGACAGAATTTTATTCTCACCTGATAATTTGGCTGCCAAAGTTTATACATGTCTTCTGTCGTTTAGGGACTGTCCTCCCTTTCTGCTGCTTCTGAAGCCAAAGCCAGCCAGGCAGACTCACTCACAGCAACAGCAGTGGTGCTGCTGATGGGGGGTGTCCCGCAGATTAAAGGTTTCGGAGATGCTGCTGCAGTCCTGTGCAACAGGACCTTGACCATACCTGACTTTCACAAATAGAGATCACCCTAAACCTCTCTGGCTGATATTTAATGGAGGGCAGGGAAATTACTGGTCCATATGTGCTCCTATTTGTTATACCTGTGGCAATTCCCATGATGTTTGTCTGTCAGTGCTCACGGTGAGCTGTGGATTGAGGGAAATGTTATAACATGGTGCCTCAGCTTGCTACAGATCTTGGAATTACCTGTTGCTAATGCTGCCTGACATATTTTCTTCCTCATGAATTGTACGGATTGTGCTGTATAAGGTTTTGATGTTTCTTCCAAATCAAGGATTGATTTATACATAGCTTTCTCTACTTCCCAGCTTGAGATGGTAGATGGTTGATGATTTCTGTTATAAACATTTCAATAAAATCTTTCTATGTGTTAGCATTTCCCCTTCATTACAATTGGGTTGGCAGCCATAAGATTTTTATCCAGCACAGAACACTATAAAATTGCAAATCTCTACAGTGCAAAACTTAACATGCTCATGGTCAGAGCTGCCAAGTGCTAAGAGTAAGTGGGAGTTTTGGTCACTTTTTCAGAACAGTGTGGGAACAAGTATCAGCATGCACATGAAAACTAGCTGCATTAGTAAAAGGGTATTTGGATGTTAGTTACAATTGGAAAGACAGGAGAAGGTATAAGGTAGTACCAGTGACAGAGACCTGCAGTTTATGTTCTCCTTACTGATCTTTTTCCTGCCTCTGCCTGTGCAGAGGGAAGGGAAGAATTTACTTGGACCCTTCGAGCTCCAGAGTTGTTTGCAGCCCATCACTTCCACATCTTTGTCTGCAGGTTGTTCTCTCTTTCAATGCAAATGGAAAAGAAGGAAAGTGGAGATCCTGTACCTTTGACTAAATATTTAGAGAGAGAATTGTGAGATAAAGGCACATACAATCTTAGCCAGAACACTGTGCAGTGCTGTGACTGTAACAGAAATCTGGAGCTGACCATGTGGAAAATGTGGAATAAATATAGAACAGCTGCAAGGCAGGAAAGTGTACTGTCTTGAGAGGAGATACAGGACAGAAAGAAATGCATGTTTAATCTACGTAGGAGTTACTGATGAGATCAAATGAATGTTGCACGCTCTTGATTATCATAAGGCTGTCATTTGGCTAATTCATGAATAGTTCTAAAAGGGACTACTGAGAAACTGAGTTGAAATATTTTAACATTTGAAAATTTCCATATATTTCTTTGCTTTTACTCTAAAAAAAGTTTCTGGCAATTTCTATCTACCCAGGGAATATCCTTTCCACAATGTCACGTCCTTTACAATAAAAATTAGAATCTGTAATTTTTCCTGTCGTTTTCACAAAAAAATAATGGTCTTAGTTTTGCTAGCAATATATTGGTAGCAAGAGACAAGTTTCCTTTCCTGAAAGGGAAATTTGAATCTTGGAAAAGAATACACACAGCTTTTATTTTGCTGCAATTAGTTTTTTTTCTCCCCATCTTAATTACTTGTACAAAAAAAGTTTTATTGACCTCACCACATCAAACTGGCCTTTTTAAGCATGCTTTCTGCTCTGGTGCCTGAATGGGCATACCTCATTGTTAAGAGAGTGCTTAAAGCCTCCTCCCTTGGCATTTCTTATTGAATGTAGAAAGCACTGCTCTGGCAGAAAGCCACAGAGAGGTATTTGGGAAGAGAACATGAAGATGAAGTATTCTCCTCAGTCTCCTCCACCCCTGCAATCCCCATGCTTATTCATTATCAGAAGGACTCTGTTGAATACAAATCCAAATGGGGACCCACACATCCCTGTCCTTCCAGTGTTCATAAAGGCATTATAATGGAAATTCATATAAAAAAATGAAACTCTTGATTTCATCAAACCATGGGTGACCAAAGGTATTTTTTTCTACCCAAAATTCTGGCGCAATACTGGAAATATGACATATGCTATTGATTTCAGTAAGTGTGGTTGGGTACTATAATATAAAAATCCTTGGGTCAATATTTAACCAACAACAGCTTTGAGTATCTGATTTCAGTGAGGCTATATTTAGATGTTTCTTTACAAAGGAGTCACAAAGGAGATTAGAAACACCTATTCATATGTTGATGTGAGGAGGTAGAAGTAGTATAAAGTGAGCTTAAGCTGGTATGAAGGCAGAAAATAGAATAAGAACAAAAGGTCTGTTGCAGGCAGCAAAAGGAAGAGGCCTGAAGGAAAATCCAAGAGGATGTCATAAGCTTCTTTAAAGGACTATTGAAAAACAGGCTTTTAGGAGAAATAGTACATGAAATGCCTGGCAATGCTGCAGTGAAGATAATCTCTTTCTTCCTTGGTTTAACAGCCCTAGAGGAGAGGACAGCAAAATTTGACCACTGTTCTTAAAGAGGCTTTTCTCTCCTCTGGTCTTGAGTGGCAGAAAAAAAAGATGGATGGTGCCAACAGATGTGTCAGTGGGAGACGCTGCCCGTACCAGCAGTACCCAGTACCCTCACCCATTTTGGTGCTTCCCAGCAGTGCCTGGTTTATGCAGATGTATCCTGGTCTGTGGATGAGGTGCTGTACAGCCTTGCTCCAGAAGACAGGACCTAGGCATGGGCTGCTGCCTGAAGAATTGCTGAAACTCTTCTCACAACTTCTTCCCCAGCTCCCAGTTTGTCAGATGATTGGATGTGATTGGGTGGCGGAAGAGTCAATGGGACATTTTTGGAAGGAAAGGAGCTTTCAGATTCGGAGAAGTTCATCTGTCTGAAGGGTGACCCACAGCAATTCTTACAGCAAGGAGTCTGCACATGTGATGTGTTTCTTGGGCTACAGGTTGTAACATAATACAAAGTTATATAAAACTAAAATGAAAACCAGTCTGTATCATTATTTTTTATCATCTGGAGAAGGTCTTCAAAACACTCTAATTTTTAACAGTGTTCTTGTTGCTTCATAGTGCAGTCTCCCTAGAGTTGTTGCCCTGCTATGTGTGCTCAGAGTGATTTTTACTGTGCACTAGCAATCCAGCACTTTCAAAAAGTCATTTAGGAAAGTATGAAATTCTGAAACCCTCTCAATTTCAACTTCCTAAGTGGAATTGCATAATTAGCAGAGAAACTGTCTGAGCTGATTTGAGTACATTCAGTGTACTCAATCTAATACAATGAATGTTGGGTCTTTGCTTATGATATAAGACTAGTTATTTAGAAAGAAATTTTCTAAATAGGTGCGCATTTCTACCTCCACCACTTTGGTATTTCCACTTTCACTGCTTCACTGATAGAACAAGAGGACACAGTCTTAAGCTGTGCTAAGGAAAGTTTAGGTTAGACATCAGAAAAAAATTCTTCACTGAAAGAGTAATTGGGCACTGGAATTTTCTGCCCAGGGAGGTGGTGGAGCCACCGTCCCTGGACATGTTTAGAAAAAGACTTGGAAGTGGCACTTGGTGCCATGGTTTCGTTGATGAGGAGGTGTTAGGTCATAGGTTGGACTTCATGATCTCAAAGGTCTTTTGCAACCTAGTTCATTCTGTGATTCTGTGATTCTGTGATTCAGAAAGAGCTTGTCATACTCAGACCGACAGTTTGCTGTGAAGCCACTTGATGAACTCAGCATCGTGCTCATTAGGAGTATGTTTGAAGGAAACAGACTTTCATAACCACATTCAGCCCTTATTTTTACTTTCTCAAGTCCTCTGAAGTTTTTACACAGTATATGAGTATGAAACATAAATTAGACTTCAGTTCAATAAAGTAATGAGCAAACTTCAAAATTTGAGAAGTTCAGTTTAGGCAAGTGTTGAAAATCCAAAGGTTTGCTTAGATCTTCTCTGAGCTGGCGTGGAGTTGAATGGGAAATGTCCAACAGCCTACTTTCTTGTCCTCCTGAGATTTTATACATGCTCTCTTCTTGGCTGCTCAGGGAACAGAGAATGCTGAAATACTCAGGAAAAAAAATAAACTTCAAAGTACTGAATCTGACTCTTTTAAATCTCAGAAAAGGTTATTGGCTTTCAAATGGTCATTTGAATCTCTGTATCTGACCTTAATAAATATGCTGCACAGCTGCCTTTGTGTTATTTCTAGAAAATCTTCTCTTTTCAAGATGAAGACATCTAAGAGGAAAAATGATAACTTCTACAGATGCTAAGTAGGGTTTGGTTTGCTAATATTTTCTGGTATTCTTTGCCTTTTGGTGGGCAGCTCAGTGCTGTGCTGAGGGCATCCACAGCCTAGGATCTCTAGCCCAGCCCTAAGTTATAATGTAGGTGTGAGTGCTCACAACCTTGATCCCAGCTGCTCTCAAACTAATGTTCGAACCCCCTTGATTGGCAGCAGACTTGCCTTGCTGCCTAGCCCTTGCCCACAGCTCCTGGCTCACCTTCCCTGGAGAAACAACCAGGGAAGTCTGTGGACCTGAGGGATATCTTCCCAGCCTGACCTTAAAGATGTTTCTTGATTTCTCTAATCACTGAAACCCTTTAGGGTTTCATCCATGCTCAGGTGCTTGATACTTCTGCTGCCAAGTGTCTTATTTGAAAGTCACTATTATCTTTACGCTGTCTTTTCCATCCACTAATGAGCAGGTTGTAGATAGGAATAACAACAGTCCCTGCAGTGTTGGACAGATGCAATGATAAGGTCCAAGAGAAAAAGGGTCTGAAACATTTTGTAGAGAATCTTTTCTGGGTCACAGGGACATATTATCTTATGCTCCTGTGGTTTTATCTATCAGTGTAATAATTGCTATGTCTTTGGAAGAGAGCATGACCAAATACTTCTTTCCTGGCATACTGAGCAAAATTTTACACACTCTCTTGAATTTTACATCTGCAGAAGCTATTTGCATGACTGCTTTTTCTTATTTCAATAAATAATTTGATTTTTTCCCCTACTTTTTGTACAATCAGTATTTTGTTAGAATTGTTTCAGAACTGTCATCCTAAGTGCTAGTGATGATCTTCTTTTCCCTTTAAGTAACTTTCTATGTGTGTGTGTAACAAGTGTTCCAGTGATAAGAGTTTTCATGCTGTCTTTCTTTGATGTACAACAGACCATAAATGCTGTCATGGAGCATTTCTTTTCACTTCTGTGAAGGAATGGTTCATTCTGTACTAAATTCTGCATTTGGGGAACTTTAAATCAGATGAATTCTTCCATTTGCAATGTAACTATAACAAGCAATTATTAAGATATTTATTAAGATCGTGGAATCTTGTTTTTATAAAGAAGATAAACATACACAAAAATGCAATTGATTAGCCCAAAGTAGAAAACATAACATCTGCTTTAACAGCGAACATGTATGCCTATTTTCAAATTAATGCTTCAAGGAAATCAGGCTCCTAACCTCCTCAGGTTCTCATGTTTACTTGTAACACTCTTGGTTGCATTGAGTTTCAATAGAGAGGATGCGTGTGACAAGTTTATAGAGGCAGGGGACTTGAATAGTACTATGACCTAGTTAAATCATCAGACTCTTATATATTCCTGTAGTCTTCCTTTTCTTCAAAATTATTATTTGCAACTTTATTCAACTGTGTTGTTTTCAAGAATTCTCACTGATGAAATGTGCCTGATCAGGGGAAGAAAGAAGAGTGACTGTGATCTTAAAAAGTCAAGTCAGATCCAAGTAATTTGAGATTTGAGGCTATGAGAGCTAAGCTCTGTAGAATCATGGAACATGACCCAGGTGACTCAAAGCTTTTTAGCTGGTGGGATCCTTAGCATAAAATTTTGAGGAAGACATTAGTGTGAACATATGCCTGAAAAGGAGGTTTAACGTGAAAAATTTAATACAAAGCAGAGTCATAATTGATTACCATTACAATTATTTATTATCCATATTCGTTAGCCATCACCAAAAAAATGTTAACAACATGAGAATACCCAGTTGCGATATTTTGCAATATTTTGAAAAATGGAGAAAAGGAGCTACTCCTTTGTAAAATACCTTTTACATGCCTATCTCTGTGAGCTGAGTGATAATCACAGACATCCCTGCTGTGGTTTCTGCTTGGGCACACAAACACACAAGTAGATTGTAGCATTTTTACTAACCGTTTTCAACAGGATCTGTGGGAACAGGTTTCATTTTCGAGTTTTCACTGCTCATCCATGAGCTTGCAATGGTGAGCGTATAGTGAGATGGCTTGGAGTGAGAGAGGCAAAGACAGGAGAAAGTTACAATGTGCTTTACCAGGCCATGGTAATTTTTCCCTCAAGGTGTAACCTTTTTTTGGTCTCTTAAAGCTCTCTTGTGCTGACAATTCATGTCACTTAGGACAGAAACATAAAGAAAACCTTTGAAGAAGTTGTAAAATTCTGGTGGAGACAGACTTCCACCATCCGTAAGGAAAGAGCTTCTCACTTGACCTCATGGTTAAATCCAAATTCTGGTACTGTCTTCTTAACTACCAGTTCTGGTCTTGTTCCTAAAAGTCTGAACTCAGATGTACTCTGAGGAAATCAATAGACACTTTTTAGTTGAAAATTGGTATAAATGCCCATGTTTGATATCTGATATGTTTCATATTCCACTCATTTCACATTTTCCCTTTGAGGAAAAATTTATCCCTCTCCATTTCTTCATGTTAATGAACTTGTTTTCGTATTAAGAATAAGAAAGGTAATGAAGCTCTTCTATTTCCTGCAGAATAATTAAAGATTCATTGGGGAGAGGGAAGCACTGTGGAACCCATTGAATAGCAGATTCACAAAGAAAATTAAAAAACAGAGTTGAAACCTCAAGTCCAATTAATATTTATGTATTTTATGGCAAAAAAGAACCATTCCCACTGGGGAAAGCCCTATTTTAGACTATTCATTAGTTTTGCAGGGTTGTTAAGTCCCTGCAGGTATCTAAGCCCTTTGGGCCTGAAGTTTCCTCCTCTCAGATGAGAAAATTCACTTCAAATTAAACAGTTGAGGTAAGTGGACTGCAGGAGATACATCCTTCTGAGCTGTTTTACCAAGGCAAGCCCCAAATGGCATTCTGACATGCAGGCTGTGTGGTCGTACTGTCTTTGGGGGTAATTTGAGCACCCTCCCCAGGGATGTGTACAGGCAGCCTCTGCCCCTCACACTCCCTGGGTTTTGGTGGCTGCTCAGTGATGCTGATCAGCACGCTGGGGAAAGCTCCTGAGCCTCTCCTTGGGTTGCTCTGAGACCAGAACTAACAATGGTGAAGCCTGGAGCAGCTGTGGTGAACTGGGTCCCAGACAGAGGCCTCCTCCCCTCAGCTTTAGGACTGTTCTCTGTTTGTACCCTAGTCTATGCAGATATCCTTCACCCAAACATCACACACAGCTCAACAGAGAAAGCAGGAATGCTGGTTCTGCTATGTTCCTCCTCTCAGAGACTTGCAGAAAAACATAGGGAAGCAAGGGGTGGTTAGAATATCATTTAAGTAAACTCCTTCATTTTCCCTCCTTTTGCTTCCACTCATCTGCACTGAACCACAAAAGTTTGAAGTGAATTATAAACACCTCTTTAATGTCCCTTCATTCATCTGGGTGCCAGGATACCAAAACCCCCCTCAGAGATGAGCTGTGATCTTTGAAGTCTGTTTTTAAATGCAGGTTTATAATGCTACGTGAAACTGAAAAACTGCATTGCAGATTATTTATTAATTTCACTGTAAATCTGCCTGACTTGTGAGTAGAAAGAATTTTATTCCCTATCTGTTAGTGCTGAAAATCAAGGATCTGAAATCCAAATGGATCTCTTTTCTACCTTAATGATAAAAGTTAGTACTTTGCAGTCAGTACTTGCATAGACAATTATCTCTCATTCATGTAACATAACATGTGAAACAGAGGATTACAGTCCATACTTCTGGAAGCATTTTAGCTTTTCTTGAGAATATATTTCTTGTATTTGTAATGCAGAGAGATGAAATACAGGTAGGAAGTGTGTTGGCAGGGCTGCTATTTTTACATAACCACTTTCACTGAATAAGATTTCTAGATTACTGAGAGTGCATAGATGTACGTACGGGTCAGAAAGACAAACACATTTACAACAGGCATTTAAGACTTACAAATTTTCCTCTGTCTAAGATATTAAGGACTTAGCAGACCTAAGATTTTAGCTTGAAATATGCTTTCAGCTCATGCAGCCCCAACTATGTAGAGTTTTAGAACTCTGAGTCAACTCAAAAGTTCCTATTGTCAACACAGTGAATAGATGCATGTGTAACTAACCTCTGCTGCATCACCTGAGACGACTATATCTGATGTTGCTACCCCAGACCAAAATCTAGATCTTGGCATTAAAAAAAAGAAATTCTTGTTTATACAGGCCCAAAAAATATCTTTATAGCGTGACTCATGATCTGCAACTTGATAATGACAAAATATCTCATAATTTATCCACCCTGAAATATTTGCCATTTTTATTGCATATTTTCTCATGCATTAAAGATCTTCTGTGATTAATAGCTGAGCCTTGCTCCCTATTATTTGAGATCTATTTGCTAAATTGTCGAAATCCAAGCCTAATTTTCAGATTAAAAGTAATCTTGGACTTCTGCTTCCTGAAATGAACATTGATTGTGTTGGCGATGTCACGCCGGTGTACAGTGGGTACTGGTAACAAGTCAACACTCACCAGCTGTTGCCATGCAACAGGATCTCAGATAATGGAAATATTTCCTGCTCGCCAGGGGATGTCATTGTGTGGGAACTACCCATGAGGGCTGGCTTTTGATGCCAGTCATTCCAACCGTTTTTCATTCTGGTATTTGAGATGCCACTCATAGGCTGGGCCCTGCTCCATTCTATTTCTGGCTTTTCCATTGACTCAAGGACAAGGAAGTCGGTTAGTTTTTTCTGTCCTTTGTTATCTTAGAGTCATAGAATGGCTTGGGTTGATTATCACTAACATTTTAGCAGATCTGGTATTTAAAACAAGTCAGCAACATTTTAATAAATATATAATTTGTCTGGAAATAATAATCTTGCATACAAAAAAGAATTCAGAGCTGTGAACATTTTTTTTGTTTGTTTGCCATAGCTTTTCCTAGAAAAAGAAGCCACTTTTGTCTAAACTTGTTTTAAAATAAAAAACACTTATGTTCCAAAATGGAATTATTAATCAGAGAAATGAGTCTTCCAGGAAGACTACTCCTTTGGGCTTCAATGCCCAGTTACTTATATGAACTGTAAATGCTGCAGAAAAAGAGAGAAGCATAAACTTCCATGAAGGTTTAATGCTGTTCTTTGCAAGATCAATGGTCAGGAGTTTGTGTCTCTTTGTGTCTATGAGTATAATAGAATTGAAAAGCCCTCAGTTGCCTCAAAACAGAAAAAGGGAAATAGTAAAAATGTGAAGTTTCAGAGTGTAAAAGAACTATTTTCTTTCACCTATCTTAAATATTTATTTTGAGAGGTAATTTGTGAATTATTTGCTGATGTGTTCAAAGTGCCAGGGGCCTGATTACCACATTCACTATTACAGTACTACAACTAGAATAAGCTGTAGATTTTGGTGGTAAAATAATTATTATTTCAGAAAATATAACAGCATCTTTTGTCATCGTCATCCTGAAGCAGGAACTGTTCCCCCAAGCACAACTGAGAAACAGGACTCTAGATTTAAAAGCTGGTGCCTAGTGGGAAGCCAATTGCCTTGTCACGCCAATGAGAATTAGATTCTTGGTGTCAAAAATCCAGTTGGTTTCTTGTGTCACTTATGTAATCTACAACACTTTACTGAATTTCTTAGTCAGTGAAGTAATCTGTTGGAAGGAAATCTATCTGAAGGACTCATATCCACAAGCTAACCTGCAAAAGGACTGAGAAAGCTAATTTAAAAGCCATTAAGCACTCGTGTGATTCTAAGACATTGGCTTTTTATAGTGAGCAATTTGGTGCTTCTGGAGCTGCCAGAAATTTTGCTGAAGCAAGAATAGGACCGGATGAGGGAGATGAATATTTGTATTATTCTCAAAGATTAAGTGACAGATGCCCTGGGATTGACAGAGATGGGCTGGGTGGGCTGCCAGGGTCTGAGGCTAAAGTGGGAGATCCCCAGTCCTGCCAGACCACAGGAGCCGTCTGGCTGGGCATTATGCTCCTCCCCATGCCACTGTCACCGCAGGGTGGGGTGCTGGCACAGGGACGTTTTCCATTTGGGCATGAACAGATACAGCTCATGCTGAAAACAGAACAGAGCAGAAATTTTTATCAGTGTTTAAGAGAGGACAAAATACTTTTATTTTAAAATTGAAGATTTCTCCAGGGAAATGCTATTCAAGGTAACTAATTCAATTTTCAGTATTCCCGAGAAGGAATTTCTGCTATTCACTTTAAAAACCTGTTTGCATTTTTTTTTAATCATCATTCGTGGTTTAATGATCTCTTCTCTTCTCTCTTCCATAATACAAATCTGTCTAAACTGTGTAGTTATACAGTGAATGAAGAAAAGTAGAGGAAAACTGGAGCTACTAGTACAAACAAATGATGTTGAATTAATTTGAACAGTTCAGTAAACTGAAAATCAAGAATGACAAATTACATAATTGGATTAAAGATGGTTGATGTTCCCATACTTTGAAAACCAAGTTTTCCAGAATTTCTATTTTGTCACATTTTTTGGGTTTTTAATGGTACAAAGCCAAAAGCTGAAGTGCTCACATGGGTTCATTGTTTTAAGAAAGAATTGTTTAAGAGTTTAGAAGTTCCACCATAATTAATAAACCTGCTTTGTACTACACTGATGTAAGAGCCATTCCTTTGAGTATTTTACAGCCAAACATTCACGTGTCTTCAATTGCAGACAATAGCCCCAGGCTCTCTGCCTCTTCCCAGCAGAGGTGCTCCACTCTGGAGCTTGAGTGCAGAGATGAGGTAGTGGGTTAAATCAGTCTAATTTGGGAACAATGTCCTTCTGAATAACACTGGGAACAGAACTGTTTCTGTGGCATTTTGGCACAATTCACCTTTCAGCAGGAGTGCTGGGTGTTGGTGCTGACAGTGGCCTAGGATGGCACGCCTGGATGAAGAGACAGTCCCTTTCTCAGTGTACGTTCTGTGCCCAGCACAAAGCACCCTTGTGCTGCTTTGGGGATGCTGCTGCAGACCTGCCCTCTGCCTAACAGCAGCGTGGCGGCTCTTGGCAGTGCTCATTGCTCACAGCCTCGTGTTTGTGGGGAGGTCTTTGCTCCTTGGTGCTCAGTGTCTTCTGTGTTTTGTGTTACACTGCACAAGGCACGGCTGCCGGCAGCCCGTGGTGAGAGTGCTGCACCACGGCTATTTAGACAAACACTTCTTCACGTGCCATGAGCATGGCAGCCTGTTAAATCCTATGGAGGAGGAGCAGAACTTTTCTGTGCCATTTTAGATAATTGCAGCAATTCAGCAGTTCAAAATGGCTTAACAAATATTCCTGCTGTTCAGTAAGAACCTTAAAAGTACATTTTCACATCCACATGTCTGAGTGGGAAGAAAATGATTTACTTCTGATTCAGTATAATTTACTCATCACTGTGCCTATCTTGCTCTTGGAAAGAAAACTGGGGTTCAGAATGGAATGCAAGTAGGGGGTTGTTGCAAATGAAGCCATTCATTCATCAACAAGAAGTGGAATATGAGATTATTTTGCTAGAGTCTTGCAGCACATAAAACTGGATAGTGAAGGAATAAATAGTTCTCTATATGTGACTTTATCAATGGTGGGTTTTCACTTATCATTGCTTTTTTTTCTCACAAATAAAACCCATCAAAGTAGAAAACAAGACTAAATGAAGGAGTTTCCACCTGGCAAATGTTTTATCAGTTCCAGACTATTCAGAGAGTTATGAGAACATACAATGCAGTAATTAAAGGAAAATTAGCTCGCCTTTCTATCAAGGAAACAAATTTTGCAGGAAACAATGGGCTTGTGTTTCAGCAAACACTCAGAACTTCACACTAGCAGTTGAAGGTAAGCAGAGAAAATAACAGCTAGTAGCAGATGTTAGAGAGAGGCAACTGGCTAGGAGGAGTTCTGTCTCTGCTATCTGGATGTAAGAGATTTGTGTTGGGTTAGTCCACCACAGGCTTGCCTCAGCATACAGTGGTTCAGAGTATCACTTCCCAGAAGGCATTGTTTGGTGTTTGCAGTGTAGCAAAGACATTTCTGAATTGTGATACGCTGGTCTGAGTCAGCCTTCCCTTGTGTGTGTTGATGCACAGAGGAATTTTGCACATTAATTTCAGCCTGCGCTGAGTCTGACCATGAAGCTCACAGAGGTTCAGTTTCTGTCATTGTTACTATTTGATGCGCCTTTTTCCCAGTTTGTGGTGAAGAAATGAGAGACCTGTGTCAAGCCCACCCATACTGTACCGTGTAGCTCACTGCATGTAGGATCAGCACCCAAAGTGGTGTGCAGAAAGGCACTCCTAGTACTAACTTATTCCCAGCATCCCCCTGAAGAAACCGTTCCCAGCAGTATGTTTTGGATTCATGCTGGAACACACTGGTGTGAAAGACTGGGGACCAGAAACTGAGAAAGAAAAGAGCTAATTTGTCTGTCTTACTGAAAGTCCCCTCTGTTGGTTCACACATAGAAAACTAATATTTTGGGTTCCATCACTGGCCTTTCATTTTTTTCACCTTGTATGACGTTTTAGCAAAGTCTTCTGTTTCCTGTGGTGACCCTATCTCAAAAACACCAGATGTCAGTTCTAAATTAAAATGCTGCAGTCAGCTCTGTGAGCAGCTCCCACTTCTATGATGGTCAGACTTCAGGATCTGATGCCACAACCTATTGAGAAAAGTGGAATCTGTATGGGATCAGAACATCTGCACTGGTAACTGAAACAGTCGTGTATGCCAGGGAAATAACACTATCATCAGGAGTTCCCTGTAGAATAGTTTGTGAGCAATCACTTTAAACTCACTCTGTTTTGGAGACACAAGGAAATACCCTAAAATTGAAGCAGGCTTTTGTAATGCAACAGTTCAACAGAGCCTCCTAGGCAGGAGCAGGTAATGGGTACAACAGGATCTCAGCTGAGACTCACAGCAGAGTCTTTCAGGAAATTGCTAAAGACTTTCCTGCTTAAACCAAATGAGAACCTCTTGACTGTGAAGTGGTATAGGCAATGCAGAGACAGTAAGGATACGTGAGCTTGGTTGGAAAGTGGGTAAGTGTGGACACTGTGTCCCCTGTGATGCAAGAGGGACAAGGCCTACACAGGCAGTTTGGATGTGTAGCAGCAATGCATTTAAAAAAGGACAATTTGATGATAGCTTGGGACAAGGTTTTTAATCTCCTCCCCAATTTCTATTACTGTAAGGAAAACAAAACATATAGATTTAATTTTTTTTTTTTTTTTTTTTAATACCTAAAAGAATAGTGGGTGCTTAACCAAAAAAACCAGTACCAATGTTTTCTCTGATGTATACTTGCAACAAGAGGAGACATTTGGTTGTCTAGATGGGAGCTGCCAACTTCAGCTTCAGGTACTACAGCAGAAAAGAAACCTGTGGGTAATTAATTTATGTGGTTGGTCTGCTAATGATATTTAGCCAAACTCACTGAAGAAATAACCCAGTGTATTACCTCTACCCTCTCGTGCAGTGATGCTGTTATATCTGTATTTGTTTCAGTCATTGCTTCAGCTCAATTATTTGCATGAAACGATTTCTCATTTTTCTCAGTACATTGGAGCTGAACATCTCCATAGCAGTTTCCACTCTGTTTTGTATTAGTATTGTGCAATGTCCTCTTTATTTGTTTATAGTTGTGTACAATACAATGGCTTTCAGTGAGACTATAAGAGGGAATCTAGCAAATATCATTTACATCTGCTTCTTTCTTCACAAATATAATGGCAGAAGAAGTAGAAAAGGAATGCTGACAGCTCAATATCACTTATTATAGAATTGCTTGTATTTTTCCAAAAGCATATTAATTTTCCACAATTTATGTAGATCATGTGAACTCTGCATGGCCCTTCAGCACCCTGCAAATGCAGTATACCATGGAAAAATACTAACTATGGCTCATTAGCACAGGTTGCTAGATGCCCATTCAGTTTTCAGTATGACATTTTGTTAATGATGCCAGAACAGTTTTATATTTCAAGTAGTGTATTTTTCCTAGTATATTTAAAAAGAAATCCTTTATTTTCAGGCAAAGTGCAGCAACTGAAACTGGAAATAATGGTTAGCAGCTCTGGAAAATAACTTGTCAAAATGCCCTTGATGTAATTCTTAGGAGTCTTAAACTTATGAATACAAAGATATTTTTAAGAATGTAGGGCTCATGCATATAAATGTGAAATACAACTGGTTTTCTTTTAGATATTCATTGGCTATTTATTCAGACTTGAAAAAGGTGTCTGTCCCTCAGTTTTCTAGCCCTAGGGTTAGACTGGCTCTTGAGAGACACATAGTAGAAACCACAAGTATGAGACAAGGACACATTAATGCCTTAAAGAATACAGTGTTGTCAGCAAATATTTAGTATTTTCAGCCGTTGGACCAGTTACATAAATCAGATAATATTCTCTTCTGAAAGATTCACTACTGAAAACACACATCCTACATGCTAACAGAAAAACATATCTGAAACCCTGGATGTGAAAGTGTAAGAGAAATATAAAATAACTACAAAAACAGATGATCTGCTAGCTCTCTGAATAGTTCTACTATTAGTGCAATGACGGCTTTTACAGTTTCAGAAATACAGCAGTCCTCTCGTAAGAGCCTCTCTTAGTGCCTCCTATCAATTACTTCCCAAATCCAGTCTTCTGAAACATCAGTTCCTTAAAAGGATGGTGATTTCCAGGCTGATTTCTTACGCTGCAAAAAGATACTGAGGGCTCAGGCGCTGACACTGACCATAAGTGTTGCATTGACTTTGAGGGAAAAAAACCCCAGACAGAGGATTAACTATTTCTCAGAAAGTTAAGATAAGTAGTTTTTGCACAGTAACATAAAGGCATGTGGATAAAGGAGAGATATCATGCATAAAAGCCTTTGTATTTAAATGGAGATATGAATGTGCCTGATAATACACAAAATGATCAAATTTTTTTCTGTCTCTAAGTTTACGGTGGAGTGGTTATGACACATTTTTAAAAGTTTCAGTAAATTAAAAGTAAAAAATCAACTATTTGTAAGAGAGACCTGCTCAGAACATTTCCAGAGAAATGCAGTGCTCTTGAAAGCACTAATAAGTGAAAGCTTAAATGCTTTTTTGAAGTGAGCACATTCTGGTGTAGTTTTGGGTGGAGAGGAAAGGAAAGAAGGGCTGTGCTCTATTATCCCCATGCTACAAGAGTAGAACTACAACAGTGAAGTCTAGTAGAGCTTCTGGCTTGACCTCCTGCAGAAAAATGATCAGTCAGTGGTAGGTCTTGTGTTTGCAACAGCAGTTTAAAAAATATCATCTCATGAAAATGCTCAGAGATAAATCTGAAATGAATGGATCTCAGCTGCTGACCAGGAACAGGCTTCTCCAGTTGGCCCCTAAGATTAAACAAAGACAATACTCTTACAAAAGAGCTCTTACTGGTCACAGAGCTCAAACTACCAGTTAGATTCACAACTTGGTATTTGGTGACAAAAAACTTCAGCATGAAGGAACCAGTTAGCATGGGAAGACACTAATGCTTGGTCATGAAAGAAGTGATCGCTCTCTGTTGAATGTCACATATTTTTAATGTTGAGCTATACTTGGTTTTTTTGATAGACACACTTTTAAGCTAGAACCTACACAAGATTTTGTCAAAAGCTTTTGTCAAAAGCTTGTTCATTTGCATTTCATTAAGAAAATTACTTATTTTAAAAAATATAATGAATCATTACGTATCACAGTTGTTAGTAAGAACTGGAATAGTTAAAATATACAAATCCTGATGTTGCAAAAACTAATTTCTCCTTTCTTTCTTTTTATTACTGCAGCATTTTTTAAAAATAACTCTGAATTTAATGTATAATCCTACATTGTGGTAATAACCCTTTGGTTGGCCCTGTATGTTTGTCTCATTTTAAATTTAATTGTGTTAGTTTCTAAAATGTTAAGGAAGTGTTTAGGTAGAAGTGGGACCCAGATGGATTAACGAGATCTACAGCTGAAATCTTAGCATACTAACATTAAGAGCATCATGACATCTCGGCATTTGGCGAGGAAATTTAAAAAAACCCCAACCTCTCACTTGCTGATATGAAATGAAAATGTTATATCTCCTCTCATGTATCCAACTGCACCAGCAAGTGAAAAGGTGTTAATAAGGAAGAGTATTGAGCAGGGTGACTCTTCTAGCTGAGAAAAACAGGATGTATTTATGCATTGATTCCAAATGGAGTTCTAGAGAAAGAGTAGGTAGCAAAAGAGCCATATGTTCTAAAAAAAAAGAACTGTGAGATCTCGCATGGCACAATGACAGCTGTGGGAAGACATATTTATTAGAAAAAAAAAAAAAGAGTAAATATTCACAGAGAAGAGTGGATTGGTACTGTTCTAAAGGTTATAACTGCCTAGGGTATTTGTCTTTGGTTTTCTCTGCAGCCATTTCCCTTTGAAACGCAGTGCCATTTGTCTCATTTGACTTTCAGATTGTGTTGGACCCAAGTTCATGTGAGAGTCCCTGTTAGGTCACTCAAAACATAGGCAAACCTGATGGAAGAGAGATGGTTTTGGTTGGCAGTACTTCTTCTGAGTAAGTAATTTGAGTGATTCATTCCTAAGCACTGTCATTTTTATTCTCAGTACTGGAGGGGAGGATTGGCATGACAGCGTGCTGTGAATGCAGAGTGATGAATGCAGCTTCAGACTGTGTCATAATGTGCATTCCCATCAGAGAGAGAATAAAAACAACTTTCTTGCATGAACTGTGGAAATAAAAGCCTCAGGTTTTTTTACTGATGCAAATGGATACAAAATTTAATATTGAGCAGCTCTACTAACCCGTGTGAAATGACTTTGCTATCTTATTCCCATCCTTTCTGAAGACTTTATACTTCTTTGAAAATCTTGGCAAGAAGTGAAATCAAAAATTATAGCAGTCAATGGGCAATGCAGAGGGGTGGTATGACTGACTGTAAAGTATTGTTAGGCTAATCTGTACAGGTTTGAATTGCAGTTACTTGTGTTCTCCTGTCTTTGAACATTAATTAAATATATGCCTTCTTTTTCTTTTCTTCTCCCTATTTATCACCAACATTAAACTTCTAGGAGGGCAAAGTTTGATGCCTAGCTCAAGGCAGTAAAACAAATACAAAACAAACTGTGCAGTCCACAGGATTTCAGTGTTTATTTACTGGCAAAACAACAGAAGCTAAATCTAGCTAGTTAGCCAGCTAATTCAATTCACAAGAAGATGCAAATCTATTTATACAGAATTATATTTATGACAACAACCTATTTTGGAGACAGAGAAGCTCATGGAAGTACATGTCTTCAGTGTAGCAAAGTCCCAGTCTTCAACTATCCTTCCCGAATCCAAACCAAACAAAATATTACATCTCCCCTCCAAACTAGATTTCCAAAAGAGACAGCCTATTTGTTTAAGTGAAGTGGAGGCCAGAAGTCTTTTAATGTACATTAATGAGAAGGTAGAAATAATTCTTAATGGGATCCTGACCTAATTAAGAAAATATGAAAAATTCCCTTGGGTACCTAGATTGTATGTAGGTTAAATATTCGTTCTCAGTCCCTCATGTCTCTTTCCACTGGGAAGAATATGAAATTATACTTGGATTTGCATTTTGAAACTGAGCTCATAGAAGAGAAAACTCCTTTGACCTTTTGCAGGTGAGGGATCCTCACTGAGCTGCTGACAATTCATGATACATCAAGCACTATGAAACACATCTGTCTCTTTCATAGGAATACTGCTTCTGCCAGCTGTTAACCTGGCTTTTGATTAGTCAGTGGAACAGAAAAGACTGAAAACGCAGCAAGAGATGAAATTGGCATCTGTGAGAAAGCAAAATAATAATTTCTGTTCTAATTATACATAATGAGTAGGTTGAAGTTCAGCCTTTCCTTGCAAGTCTTATTTCTGAAAATATTCCCAATACTGTTTCCTTCCTGCTGTTTTTTTCTTCATTTCTTCTGAAACATAAAAATCTTTGTGAAGATATGCTTCATGTCCAGCCTTACCTATGGGAGCAAAGGAAGGATGCATAGTTCATACTTTTTGCCTTATTAAGCATCTTTCAACAAGATGGAACTTCATCCAAATAATCAGATTTATTCTTCAGTAATTTATAAATATTCACTGATTATGGATGTTATTCTGAAGCTTTGAAAAGTGAAAAGGCCTCCTACTGTGTCCAGAGAGTTTTTATTCTGGTTTCCCACAGGGCAGGCACTGACATTTAAGGCCAGATCAATAATGGTAACATAGTTGAGTCTGGTCATGTAACACTGGATAACACTACCAGTCAGTTCTTACAGCTTCTCAGCAAAACATATCTATAGAGATGTTTCAATAAAATAAGGTGCTGTTGGTAAAAAAATCATTGCAACAAACTTTGGACAACTTGACATTTTTTAGTTGCTCTTTTTCTTGACACATTAGCTTTTATGGTGAGTTTTCAATTTGAATTGTGGACTGAGGAACACATAGGGAGCTTTAATATTTCAGCGTTGTTACCAGCTCTTTAATGGAAGTTCTATGAGGGTATGTTATGTTGACAGCCTGGGGATCAAATGTCAGTTGTGTTTAGTCTACTCCATGTGCTAAATGTTCTTCTTGTAATACCAGTACATTTTTTAACCTGTGACATCTCTTCCAGCATCAGTACCCACCAAAATACCAAAATAAAGAGGAAAAAACCCAGTAAAAACTTCCAGGTGGCAAATACATGATGACAGAATTTAATTTTAAGCCAACTTCAAATACCACTTCAGTGCTTAACTGCACCCTCTAAGGTATGGTCAGGCTCTTCTGAAGTGTTAACGGAAGATACTATTGTAGGTGAAATATTAATAATGATGCATTTTTAACAATCAATAAGAATTGTTTATAACGGAGAACTAGGCTCCATGTGTAACTATGTTTTCATGTCTAATTTTTAATAAAGTGTCTTTCTTTTGAAATTTCAATGCTTTTTTAAGTGACAAAAAAAGAGAATGAAATAATATGGCTGGATATGCTTCAGTGGTGACTCACCAGAGCTACTGTTCAGTTACATCATGTCCTTCTTCTCTCATGGGCACAGGATTCCCCACTGGGACTTCAGCTTCCAAAGATGAAAGGTTTCTACATATTTCTACATATTACTCACAGGAAAGCTTATGAGTTGTCATAGGACATGGAGTATGAGTTGGAACACGAAGCTTCTGTAATGTAACTCATATGAAGCACCCAAGAATTTTTCCAAATAAAAATATTTGTATTTTAGCTGGAATGTTTCAGTTTTTGAGTCATCATCTAAAAGTTTAGGATTTCAAGAGAAATAAAACAGTACTGGTCACTCAAATGCAATCACTTATTTTCTTTCTATATCACAGCAGCTTGCTGTGATCCAGGCTAGAAGCTTTGCGCAAAAGGCAACGTACCACGGCTGGTATGTCTACTTTTTTTCACTACTCTGCTCTTCCGCATTTAACAGGACACAAGGTTGATCTGATTATGTGCCCACACAGCATGTACAAGTTTTACTTTCTATTGTGACTCCCTGTAAAAATTTGAGTGTTACAGAGGATACAAAGTTCCTGTATGGAAGTATGGAGACATTCTCTGAAATGGACTAGCTTATTTAGCACCTTTTGTTTGCTTATTAATGAGAATGATTAAAGCAAGAAGTGTCAGGAAAAAATGTTAATGATTGAGGCTACTTATTCAAAATAGAGTCTCTGGGTAACTGCTGGTGCTAAAGATGGGATTCATCTGACCCATTTTAGAAGTTTACTTTGATGGGATGAGTTGTGCCCTGCTAGTGTTTCTTTATTCACACTGAGCAAAAAAGTACAACTATTTCAGATGTAAGCCTCTGTATTTTATCAGTGGAATCCCACTGTTATGTTGGAAGGCTAAAGATTTTATTTAACGTGGAATGGAAGAGAATAACCACTCAGGGTCTTTCTCTCGCCCTCCTCCTCTCTGGAGAAATAATAAGCTGAGGACTGATGTGGGCTGTAGAGATAAAATCAGTAGCTTTTCTTACAAAAGAAACTGAGGTAAATCACACTGGTCAGATTGTGTAAACAGCTACCACTAATAAGCAGTCACATTAACTACTACAAACAACAACGGGAATGTTTCTCTCAGCAATGCTTAAAATCTGCCCCTGAGATTTAAAGGGAATGTTGAAGGGAAAAAACATAAAATGAAAGCATGGATCTGGAAGGGTGAAAGTAAAAGGAAAATGACAAAAAATGGGAGAAGCGATAGAGGAGAAAGTCTGAGCAAATGGTAAGACTGAATTGAATTTCATGCTTAAGATCCTGAAAAGGTTATGAGGCTCATCTGAGATAGGAATGGAAAGTAAAAGAGAGGAGGTTGATTGAAATTTCATGGTTATAACATAATGCAAATTATGATAATTGTCTATTCTTTTTCCTTTGGAAAAATTTTATTGAGCCATATCTAAATTAAACTTTTATAACGACTTTTCTGCATTGTAGCAGAGACTTTTGGATCAAACTATAGGTATAGAGACTATTTACTGGTTAACACTTACCTAGAGTATTGACGACGTGCCCAGTCTTCTTAATTTGTGTTAGGATTTAAAGCTCTGCCACATTCACATGTGCCTTGACAAGATGATTTATTTATTCTGGCACAAGATATTCATGGATAATCACATGGTTTGACTAAGGCAGAAGCATGCAAGAGGTATCACCAGGAGACTCCTTGGACTAATTAAGCCCTCTGATTATTATCCACTGCTGGTTCTCCATGTCAGCAGCAATAAACTAGACAAGACCTAGGGCAACCAAAAAGGACTTGAGAGCACTGCGGCAGCCAGTTGAAGGGACAGGAGCACAGGTGGTATTTTTCTTAACTCCTTTGGTAGGAGGGCAAATGCCAAAAGGAAGAGGAAAATCCACCTGATCAACACGTGGCCTAAAGACTGGTGCCATTGGTGAAATACTGGGTTTTTTGATCATGCAGTGGTTCATACAGCACCAGGCATGCTGGAGAGAGATTGGGTTCACCTGTCTAAAAGAGGGAAAAGAATTCTAGCCTGTGAGTTTTCAGGGCTGATTGAGAGGGTTTTAAACTAGGTTCGAAAGCGAAGGAGATAACACCAGCCTTGGCAGAGATAAGCGTATGGGTGGCTACTGGTGTTGGGAGTGAAATTGACACCCAGGGAAGAGCAGCTACACCCTGCTGACTCTGAGCTGTGCTGGTCATGCTGGAACACACTTGCAATCTTATGGACATGACCCAGCGACTGCTGAGGTAATATAAGCCAGCGGGGAAACACCAGAGAATTATTTCAAAGGAATTAAGGTGTGTTCTTCTAGGAAGGTGTCATGGTTGACAGCCCAGCTGAGGTGCCTGCACAGCAATGCATGCAGCACGGGCAGCAAACGATCAGACTGGAAAACACCATGTTGCTGGAAAGCTATGACCTTGTTTCCATGAGTGAAACTTGGTGGGATGAGTCCCATGATCGGAGGGTGACTATCAATGAGTACAGGTTGTTCAGAAGTGACAGAAGAGGAAGGACACTTGATGTAGAGGAAAGGCTGAGAAATTTGGGATTGTTCAGCCTGGAAAAAAGAAGTCTTCAGAGAGACCTAACTGAGGCCTTCCAGTAACTGAAGGAAGCCTACAAGAAAGATGGAGACGGACTTTTTATAAGATCATGTAGTGACTGAACAAGGAGGAATGGCTTCAAATTTAAAGAGAGGAGGTCAAGAAGGACAGTTTCTCTTTAATGTTGTTTACCCTCATCCTTCCATGGCTCTTGAAGACTTGAAACCATGCAATACACTAAACTGGGGTGCCACATTCCTGGAAGGAATACAGAGGTCTCCAGGGTTTGCAACTTGCCATCAGCAATTCTGTACTCCATCTTCTCTCCATTTCTAGGAAAATACTTTTTAACAATTCACTATAAATTTGCCCTATAAGCACTTTAATCAAATGGCTGTGGTGGACCATGGAATATGAATCTGGTGTGTGCATGTATAAACAAAAAATTATTCAACTAAAGGAAGCTGAAGCCTAGTGAGAGTTTGGATGATGTGTTTTAAAACAGAACGATGCAATTCAGCCTCTTTCTTAAAGAACGGAAAAAAAAAAGGTTCTTCCATTTCAAATATTTCATATTCATCTGGATTGATTTTCTCTTCATCACTGCAATTCTTCCCACATCTTTGATCCTATGTGGTTTTTTTCCCTCCAAGATTACCTGTTCTCTATACTCTCCTCAAGTAGTCTGAGCAATGAAATTTTTAAAAAGGCTATTTCTGTATGTTTAGTCAGTACCTGATATTTGGAAACTGTGTGCAGTAGATCAGGAATGTGTCTGACTTGGAAACCTGTATGCAGGTCCCAGTGTATGTACATATTCACGGTCAGGATTCTGGCCTGTAGGACATCTCTATTTCAACAACTTCTCTATCCGAATCCAACTGAATTTCAAAACAGACACAAAAGTAGCTGGATAAGTATAATAGGTTAGCTTTCTGTCATTGTTAACAGAATCTTTTTTCTTTTTTCTTTTTCTGAGTATGTGCATTCTGTTGAAACTAAAATGAATTTGATAATCATCGAATCAACTCAAATGACCATAGCAGGATGGAAGACTGATCCAGCTGGTAATGCTCCTCACTCTACTCTGTGTGACTGATGTAAATTCAACCTTGTTGCATTTTCTTCCTTGCTTCATTTTACATAATTCTACCCGAAGCAGAACAAAGCAGGGTATTTCCTGTAAGGTTGCCTTTTTCTGTGAAATATGTTGGATGCAAATGAAGCTATACAAGGTATTATGTACATCCATCACACAGCTTCTGTCAATTTATCTTCAGGAAAAGCCAAAAAGAGCAGCATGGAGGATTCACAGGATATGACAATGTACAAGTAAGATAAAGGCTTCCCTAGAGCAGCAGGGTTAACTAGCTCCTGTGAGGGTTAGTTTTCCAAGAGTTCGTCCTTTTGGTATCTCTTTCTAACAGTTCCTACTGAAAATTAAATCAACATTATTCATGAAAATTACCTCATTTATCGGCTTTTTTGCTTACTTTAATACCTACAACCATATGCACAGCAGTGAATAAATCTTCTACATTTAATTACTCTCTCAAAAAGTTAAAAGAGGTTTCAGAGACAGCATTTGATTTCTGCAAGAATAAAAAAAATCATGAAAGAGCTTTAGCTCCACAGTTTATTCTTTTCGAGTTCTTTATGTCTGTTTCTACCCAGACTAAACCTAACCACTGTGTTAAACAATAGAGAAACACTTTTTTGACCATGTCATAGATTTTTATTTTACTGAGACTTAATTGATTATTTTTCTGGGGTTTGTTTTAACCAATTACAATTTTGTTCCCTTTTACTTAGGAAATATCCCTTTGCTTTGTCTCTTAATATGTTACCATGCAAAGAGGTCCAATCTTCATTAGAAACTGATTCTGAGCAGACTAGAAATAAATGAGCAGTGGAAAACTAGGTAGGAAGAGGATGTAACTACAGGCCATGGATTTCCAAGAGTGAATGCAAGGATGAAAGGATTTGGTTTTTCTAATCCATAACATGAGTTCCCTGCTACTCCTCCTTTAGGCCATTTATTTTTCTCAGGGATTTGGAGGAGCTACAGACCTTGACTCCACAGTTCTGCATAACTCAGCTGTCCATAATCAAAACAGTTGGAGTAGAGACCCATCTAATCAGCATGAAAATTAAGTAAGTGAGAAAAAAACAGGATTGAAGAGGATACAGACCAACACAATTCAAGGTAGATGCTTGGACATTTTCTCTTCACTCACTTCTTTGTGCAAAAGACAGTTGCTACCAAAACGAAATGATTTTTCAGACATTGTACAAGAGATGTAAGATCATAAGAATACTAGGTTTTTTTTCTTCCAGTTTATTTAATGGACTGTTTTAAATTACAAGAAAAAAAACTAGGTGTGCATTTATAATTTTTTTTATAGTTCAAATCAAATTTCAGTTTTATTTGTCATGGAAAGGAGTGGTTGCAGTAGCACCTAAATTCTCTAAGTATAATTGCTAGCAAGCAAAGGAGAAAGAGAAGGGACACTAGAGTACCCTCTCTGCAGGTGAGTTCAGCAAGTAGAAGCAACACTTTCTTAAGGGGCCAGAAACAAACACAGAAGAGTAACACAGCTTGAAGTCAGCCTCCAGCATTTCGACAGGTGCTCAAAAGAGTAAAGGTGAGTTCAAACAAAAAATTTGAATTAGAAGTTCACTGTGAAGTGTAAATAGTGGTGTTCAGAATTTCACCTATACTAAATAAAACATGACAAATTTCAGAAAACTTCAAACACAGCTCAACCTTTCATTAAGGCTGTTGAAACTTATGTTAGCATTTGGAACAAAAATAAAATAATATGCTTGCTATTAATTAACTGGTGGGTTACCAGTAATGGAATTTGTTGGATTTGTTTGGGAGTATCAGCAACATTGTGTGATTATAATTACGTAAATTATGCAACAACTATACAATAGTGTCCTCGATTTCATAGTTCAATAATCAGTGACTACTTTTATCAGCATCCCGTGGTGACTTAACTGTTTTTCATCAGCCTGTCCTTTATGATGCAGAAAACAGCTGCGTTTCTAGATTAATTTTCAACTTTCATAAAATTAAATAGCTGATTTAGAATTTATTTGTACAACATCTCTCAGTACTGTGACAGTTCAGGGACAAACTACAAACTCTGCTTTTGATAAATAATCAAAATTTTTTTCACCTTCTGACTACACTACTAGCCCAAAATAAATTTATTAATGATGAACATAGGTAGAATCTGATTTTTTACTGTACTAACTGGTCCCCTTCTCAACTTTACTCAGCTGTGACTGAATTATTTTGCATATATGTCCAGCAGATAACACCGCTCTTCGGAGAGGTTGTGTGCTTGCTAGGCAGAGGAGAGTGGACTAATGATTGACCTTTTTATCTGCATTTCCATGACTCTGAGGGTATAAAAGATCTTTGAAATGTTACTTGTCCCTGTATGGAAACACCATCACAAATGCTCCTGGCATGTGGGCACCATAGGGTGAGAAGGAGCTGCAGGGTGACAGAACAGCTTCTGGGAGGCTTTTCTGACACACAGAAGCACCCTCACAGTGTTTTGGTGCCACAGCTCACTCTCCTCTTAGGGCATAAGGAAATATTGAACAAAGGAGGAGAAAGTGTGAAAAAACAGAATTAATGTATAGTTATGCTCCTGTCTCTGGGGAGAAGATGATAAACTTCTATTTTGCCCCATTTCTATTTGCTTTTCCAGACCATGTCTTCTGTTCCCACACAACAGCAGCTGCCCCTTGATTCTCTCAATGACAGATCAAGATTAAGTGACAGGTAGGCCTGCCAGTTAATGAAATAGATTTTAATTTTAATCCCATGGAATGCAACTTGATTCAATAACCAGAAGAGATTCCTTGGGAATTTACGATATTACATTGTTTTGGGAATTTAGGATAGGACATGCTGCCAGTCACTGAATGTACCAGCTGGCTTAGAGAATTTTGCAATTATTTCAAGACTTAAAATTTTTTATTGAATAACTTATGTAAAAATTCATAAGCAATTTTTATTAAGTAATTAATTCTGAAAACCTGAACCGTTTTTGGAAATCAGGATTCTGTTTTCTGTTCACTGGATGGATTAGAAGAGATCATAAGCTAAAATGACAATTCTAAGTGATTCTAAAATTAACATTCTCTTGAAAATAGTCTCAAATTTTTCACTTAAACCACTAGCTTATGCAAATGTGTCTGCCAGTAAACTAAATAAGTAGTATATTTATAGAAAGCTGATATTACTGAATTATTTTTTTTATTTGGGGTGAATATCCATAAGCATTTTGAATCAGGCACCTCATGCTGATTGCATTGCCACTTTTCTTACAGAAAGAAATAAGATAGTATGACTGGGTGTGAAAGTTATGTGAAGAATTTCTCACATTGCAGCGATTCAAGAAATTAATAATGTGCTTGAGAGTTTTTTCAAATGAATTTACATTCTGTCAATTAATGTTGAAGTAATTTTAAGTGACTGGCCCAACTACTATGCAGGAAGATGCTCTGCCACTGCTTGATATGGCACTTGGCACAGTTTGAGCACATACCATGAAACATATTTTTTATTACTTAAGAATCTGAGAAGGGCCTCTGAATAATGAAGGAGGAGTATATTTATTCCTATGTTTTCAAGTGTTTGACAGCTTTCTAAAGCCTTATGTTCAGTAAGCAATCTGTAAAGCCCTATTTATATGTCATATTAACACTGTTTAGAGTTTCCTTTAAAATATAGATCAGATTTTATAGCTGGGAGACTCTATTGTATGATCTGGTTTCCTGTTCAAGATTTTTTTGAGGAAATTATTGCTCCTTGATCACAAATCATGTTTTAGAAAAATCTGCTGCAATTAATGACTAATGAATGTGATCAGATTAATTGCTGATGCTTTATGAAGCTGCAGTCCTGCACTATTTAACAGGTCATTTTACCCCAGCAAAACTAAAGTTCAGGAGGAAGAGAAACAGTGCAAATAAATAAATTTTCTTTGTTATTAATCGAATCTCAATTTTTAATATTTTAATGTAAAAATTAAGGTTGAAATAAAACTGATTCCTCTACTTTTCCACTTTCAGTAACCTCAAGAAGAGTTAAAGAACTTTTAGTCAAATTTAGGGTGTATAACAAACCCGATTCTCCTCTCAGACCAGAAAGCATACACTTTTCTACAGTCATGTTAAGCTTTCACAATGGCTGTAGTAGATAAACAGCACATTTGAAATCTTACATGCAGAGTTTCCAAGTAAAACCAATACTTTTTCTGTTCTTTAATCAGGGCAGTCCTTGAAGCTCGTGCTGCAGATCAAAGACTGTTAAAAACATTACCCCTTTTCATAGCTTTTAAAATTTGAAAATAGACTCCCTTTCTGAGTAGCTCTTCATAGTATGTCTATGAAAATAATACACTACTACTAGAAATCTGTTTAATTAAATTAGTAAAGATAGTATGTGAAACCTGTAAGCAAAGTGACACATGACACTGCTGGGAAATATTTTTTGAGTCATTGGATAATGAAGAAGTTCCCTTCTGACTGTTCTAGGTATCACTTATATTAATGATATTGGACAGGCTTACTTAGATCTCTAGGCAATGTGATCCATGATGTGTCTGTTGGTTACTTGCTTGTTCTTTAAGAGCTACAGCTTGCAGTGCAGGCAGCAATGTATATTTTGAGAGCTGATGTTCCTTAAGCACCAAAACCTTGAGTCTAAGTTACATAAAGAAATGAAAGCTAAAAATTTGTCGCTTAAAAGGAAACTTGATGCTCTGCAAATCATAAAGAGAAGCACAGAACTGAAATGCAACAAAAATATTCTAAGGTCAATCTCCTTGCCCCAACTCCTCCTGTTATCAAAGTGTCATCCATTGCTGAGGAGCTTTGTCTTGCTCTCAGAAGCCTATGTCCAAAAGGCCCTCCAGAAAGCTTCTGAACAAAGCACCGTTTACAGAGCTTGTGCAGAATTTGTACACCCTTTTGGAATGATATAGTGGGGAAGGAGATTTGATCCTGGCCCAGTTGACAGAAGGTATAATTCAGGGTGCAGAACTTACACTTCGAAGTGTAGTAAATTGCAGAAGTCATACATGAGGTAGGCATGGATTACATCACAGGTTACACCACCAGGCTGTTTTTTATGCTGGCTTTACTCAGCACAAATCAGCTTTCATTCTGCAACCATTTCCTTGAAATGAATGTATGCACTTCAGCTACCTCTGCCAAGACATCATGGAGTACGTTCTCCTTTTCCCGTTGAGGAAAAAACACCACGAAACAAATACAAAAAGCAAACCCAAACTTTTTGTTCCTAGTTCAATTAAATTCGAATTAGTAATATGTTTTGAGCATTTGGTGATGCTCAGGGTACTCTGTACCATGAGATATTCAGAATCTTGCAGAACACCTTAGTTTAAGAAGAAAAAAACATCTTTGTATTTGACAAAAAGAGAAAGAAGATACGAGATGTGAAATGTCACACTGCTTAAAATAAATCAGAAATCTCAAAAAAAGGGCAAACTTAATAAAGATGGAAAGATTAACATACTTTTTTTCTAAATGAAAAAAAAGTGATGATTTTTCTCTATATTTGAAATCTTACTTAGAAATTCAGCAATACTATTTTAGTCCAAAATTGCAGAGGAGATCTGTAGGACACAGAGGTTTCACGTACAGCAAATTAGAAAAACTGAGACTGAGGGGCTTCAAAATTCTTTTAAAACAAAATTTTACTCAGGATCACAGATAACAGTTGTGTGTTGTAGCTTGTGATGTTTGCTAATGAAACCAAAGGTGTGGAGTCCTGCTTGAGCTACCAGCCCATTAAAAAAGGCAGACAAAACATATCTATACAGTTGTAAATGCTTTACTGGGCAGAGACACCAGCAGCACAAGCAGTAGAAAAGGAAATAAAAAATTACTAAGTGAAGACACTGTAGATTAAGCCAGACACAAATCAAATGAGGACTGCATTTTTTTCCTGTCTGGGTTGTAAACCTGATTAATCAGTTCATGGTAGGATTTGAGCTGTCTTAATTCATACTTGGTAAAAGAACTAGAAGGACTGCAATTATAGAATATTGGAAAATAGAATATTTTCAGAAAATAAAAATTCTACTTTGGCAATGGCAAAGCCTAAGCTGAAGATGTTGAAAAAGAACAGTTTTAGAAGCTAGGGGGTGAAGAGCTGCTACCTTCTTGCACCTGAACTTTGGTACCATTTGCTCATTTCCTTCATTTCTTTGAAGCTAAACACTGATTCCATTTCTAGCACAGCCAGTTCAAAAAACTTGTTTTGCTGAAATGTTCCCCTTAAAAGAAAATATAATCATTGCTCTAAGCATAAAGCAATCAGCAAAAAAAATTACCCTAATATTTGCATTATCATGGCTATGGCTCCTCACAACTTTCAATACAGAAATTTTTGAACACCTGATTCTTGTGCTGATGGGCCCCTGTGGAGTCAAGGGGCAGCAGGGCCAACAATGGTAACCGAAAAGGGCAGTACAATAGTCTTATTGTCTTTATCATTTGGCAAATCAGTTTTCATTGAGGTCCATCTCATAGGAGTCCTCAGAATAAGACAAAAAGAAATTGAGGAGAGAAAAGACCTTCAAAACACAGAGAAATTGAGAAAAGAGACCTTCAAGATAGAGGAAAGTCATAATGAATTTTATGAAAAAGCACAGTAAATCACTAAGAAAGACCAGTTAGAAGATGATATCAGGAAGAAATGGAATTTTGTTTCATATGTTTCCCTCTCTTACTGCTGAAATGGCAATAAATGAGTGATTTATTTGAAAAATAAATGCAGGAAAGTGTGGAAATTAATAGGCTTAGTCAGAGATCTCTGGGAATAAAAAGGGTAAAAGAGAGAAAGAAAGATGACAGCATGCAAAAAAATTACTTCTCTAGTGGCAAAATAGTTTGCCTGTATGCCCAACTGCTTGCTGACATTCCAGGAGTGCTGGAGCCAAAAGGAATCTTTTTTGTGCACAGAATGTATTTTGCATTAATATTCTGTGTAATGAACAGAAAGCTTTTGGAGGAAAAACATGTGAGAAGAAAGAATTAGACTAAAATTAATAAAAAGAGGACATTGAAAATTCAGATCTTTGCAGGACCATGCTGCATATACAGATATAAATAGATACAACACTTAGACTCATACGGTTCACCTTCCCAAAATGACTTGTGAAGAGCTGAGTATATAGGACCAATTAAAAATAAAAATTGTTAAAAAATAGACTGAATGAACACAATTATAATGTTGTAGTGGAACAAAACAAACATAGCACTAGCAAATATTACCCTTACCATAATATATAACCTATTCCGTAGTGTAAACTAATGGTACTACTGTTTATTCTAGACAGCAAAGCTCTGTTCTTCATGTCAATATGTAGTATAAAACTTACCCCAAACTAAATATCATTTTTAAGTGAAAACTTTACTCACAAACTTGGGAGTATAAACAGAAACTAAAAATGGAACATCAGAAATCTTGCATTACTTTCACGGTGTTCAATCTCTTGTAGCAACTTTATCTCAGAATCTAAGAATCGCAGCGAGGCGGAGGCTGGAAAGGACCTTTGGAGGCCACCTTGTACAGCCCCTGCTTGAGGAAGACCACCTAGAGCATCTTGCCCAGGACCATGTCCAGATGGATTTTGAAGGTCTCCAAAGACAGAGACTCCACAATCTCGCTGGACAACTTGTGCCACTTCTTGGTCACCCTCAAAGTAATAGTGCTTCCTGATACTCAGAGGAAAAGTCCTGTGCTTCAGTTCATGCCCATTGTCTGTGGTCCCATCACTGGACACCACTTGAAAGAGCCTGCCTCTGCTTTCTCTACACTGGTTCTATTCTTGGTTTAGTTTTTGTTCCCAGATTTCTGTAATAATTTTCTAAAATTTTTATGAGTTGTTCTGTCTATCTTTGTATCTCATTCACTTAGATTTTCCAGCTTGTTTGCCCTGAAATTAGTCTTTGAAGAGTCAGTTTTTGCTACATGCCTCCTGAATCATCATATACTATGCATGCCTATGATACTTCTAAGGTAGTATTTTCAAGTTTTTCAAAAAGACTCTATTGGGATTGTATGATCTTGTAAATGTTCTGTGAATGAATTCAGCTCTTGCTTAATTGTGACCACCTATTAGTGCTGGATCCTGAGCACACTGTGTTTTAATAAAACAGAGACACATCAAGCAAACAAAAGTTCTCTTCAAGGAAATTCTGCAGTTTTCTTTCTTTTGCATGATGACCAGAAGTGAATCACTGTGACTGGGGAGGAGGAGGGGGAGGAAAACAGAGAGAAGTTGAGAGAAAACAGACTAATTCTGATTAGACTGATAGTTGAAATAACAGAAAATTATCATGCCAACATCTTTGTTGTTTTTAGAAATAAACATTGCAGTACTGGAGTCTGTAATTAACATTACTGTGGATTGCTTCAATGCAGTGTATTTAGCTGTGGTCTTAAATGGGAATATGACCAAAATATGGAGCAACAGAGCCTAACAGGAATAGATGTGCTATATCCACAGAGACACATGCTAGCATTTGGTATAGGCACTGTTTCTCTGATCTTCAGCGTGATCCTTCCAAAAACATTAAAGTTACTGATCTCAGTTTATCAAGTTAAAACAAGGAAATGGACGTGGTAACTAAGAGGCTTTTTCATTTTTATTTAAATCTGTACTTATTGCAGCAGCTTCCTGCTCACAGATTTTTCTTCGAGTAGAAAAAGGGCTCATCCTCTTCCCTATAAACTGTCATTTAGTACTTCAGTCTTTCCTAATGAATCATTCCTTCTAGACATTTTCCCATCAAATTCTTTCTATCTGTCTGTCAAATAAACAAGTATCTGGGCTT
Source organism: Rhagologus leucostigma (assembly GCA_013397725.1). Lineage (NCBI taxonomy): Eukaryota > Metazoa > Chordata > Aves > Passeriformes > Rhagologus > Rhagologus leucostigma. The sequence goes on from VZTD01000356.1 coordinate 189,880, forward strand.
CTCAAGAGAAGATGTTTATTTTCAGAATTACATGTCAACATTTATAAATCCAGAGTGTAGGCAGTGAGAGCAGAAATGGTACACCTTCAAAAACTTGTTTTGGGTCTGGATAGAGTTCATTTCCCCCATATCAGCCCCCCAGTGCTGTGCTTTGTGTTGGTGGCCAGAAGGGTGTTGGTAACACACCCGTGTTTTGGCTGATGTTGAACAGCACTGGCACAGCAACAGCGCTGCCTCTCCAGCATTTCCCCTCACCAGGAGGGTGGGGGTGGAAAAGATCTTGGGAGGGGTCACAGCTGGGACAGCTGATCCAAACTGACCAAAGGAATATAACATACTGTGTCTGGTCAGAAATAAAAAATAAAGGGAAGGACGAGAGGCGAGAGAATTCCAAGCAGGGTCAACCCACCACAGCACCATCCTTCCTGTTTGAAAGCAGTAGATAGTAGGTAACTGTTTTCTGAATAAGATGTTGGGAAACTTCAACTCCTCTGAAATAACTCTGAAACACAGGAGTGCCTTTGAAAGCCCATGAGTGGTAGTACAGAGGTTGTCAAAGTCTGGTTATCTAGACAGACTGAAAACAGAGAAACATATCATTCAAATTCTGGATTATCCAGTAGAAACAAGACTAGAGACACTAGGATGTGTCTATAATGTGAGGATAATAACTATTGATCAGTTCATAACTAATTGATGATGTAGAGAGAAAGCACTTCTGGTCCCTTCTTCAACTAAACTCTATGTCAAGCCATAAGATTTGAAAAGGTTTTAATTCCAAGAATGGTGGATTGACAGGTGTTATTTTATTTACTGATTACACCCGTATTTTAAAATAAGCATTAAGCCTTAATGAGTCTATTACCACTAGATGCTAACAAGTGTTTTCTTTCTAAAGAGTTTCTTCTTCCGATGGTAAATACTTACAGATTTTGAACAGTTCACGTCAACATATTCTTCCATTTGCTTTAGAAAGATTTATTTAAACTTTTCCTTGAATGCATATCTCAGCACTTATTTGTAGCTCTTTACTATTCAAGGACTAAACAAGAGAAACACACATATTTTTGAAGGACTGAAAAGTCTTGCTAGATAAAGGAGACAAAAACCAGAGAAGGTATCTCTATCTTTCAAGTGGTTCAGAAGGAAGAACTGGTAGCTGGAGGTTAAAAATAATAAATAATGAGATAAATCCAACCTTGGGTAAGCAAAAACAGTGTATTGTAGCAGTTGCCAGATCTTTTCACCTTCATGTGAGCTATATGCTAGAAAGAAAAAGCCCAGGCACAGCAGTTTGAACAAATACCAGCCAAGAAAGATGATTCTATTGACAAGAATATGGGTAAGAAAAAGGGTCATAAACCAGTCTGAAGGTAAAATCAGATGCACGCTTTTGTTGTAGACATTAGAAAAACTCCAGATGGGTGAAATTTGCACCAGTGCTGGGACCAAAAATGCAGGAAGAATTAAACACTTTTTGTAAAGCGAGGTCCTCATTATCCATGATCTTACAGTGCCTGGCAGCAAGAGTTTAATGAGGCCTAACCAGGCATTTCCTTCTCTCTAAGGTTTTTTCTCAGGGAGCAAAAGTTCAAGAGTTGATTAGCTACATAAAGGATTAACTTTGCTCAGTAGAACCCGCTGTCCATCTGGTCTTGATCCCAAGGGAGAAAACAAGTGGTATTTGGGACACTTTAACACAGTTACACAAGTTTCGAGCTAAACACCCACTGCACACACACATTCCTTGTCTTTACACCCACCCTGAGTCAGAATTCAGGAAAACTGCACAGGTCATGGTTGTCAGTTGTAGTGGAGAACTGAGGAGGCTGTAAAGAATATTTTCCTGGCTTATTTGTTTTCATATGGGGAAAATAAAAATCACCAGTGCTAGTGACCGTTCAAAACAAGACAGGCACAGTCTGACTGGTGTTGCAAATCAAAACAGCCCATTTTGAGCTTCTGTCAGGTACCTGGGCTGAACTATTAGTTGCCTCTAAGTTCCCTGCACATACAGTAAAGCTAAAATTTACATTGCCAAAATGCATCTGTATTGCTGCCAAGGGGAAATAAGCCAGAGACTGAACTTCAAATCTGGACGTGGGATGTGAGGTAATTTTACTCCTGTATTTGCCATTGGCTTCCTTTGTGATGCCTGGAAGTTCTTCCTTGAACTTTTCAAAAAATCTTACTGAACACATAAAATTAATCACCTCACAGGAAGATTTCAGTGAATATTAAAAATATTTGTCCACAGGCCTGTGTTCTCCAGATGGAATCAGAGACATGTTCTTCCTGTGACCCTGAATGCTGTGACCATGGAGTACCCTACTGCTTTACAGGGCAGCAGATAGAGACTGCAAAAAAAAAGCCATATCCAGGTTGCTAATGTTAGGGTTTTTTTCCCAAGAGAGGCACTCTTTTTCCTGATACAGAAAATGGAAAGAAACTCCTTCTGCAAATAATCAGTAGTCCACAGATTAGTGCACCTGTGTGACACGTGGAAGATTTAAACACATTTCCTGCAGAGATCAACAAGTTCTTTTATGGGTCTTCTCTCCTGGAACCGATATGTGGATATATGCAAACATTATTTGGCTAGAAAGAAGGTAGCTTTGGGTTTGCCAGGTGGAGGTTGGAGATTCTGCCATGATGGATGTTTGTGTGCAATGGTTTGTGTCCAAGGTGAATCTGAGAGTGGCTCACTGCTGAATAGCCAACAGATGAACAGATATGTGCCACAGGGATGTGAACCTAAGCCTTTCACTCCTAAACAAGTTTACTGCCCTTCAAACTGCTTGGAGTGGAACATCTTTATATGCCTAAGAATTTAAGCAGGTGGAATGTTAAACAACAGCTCACGCAGACTGACTGATTTATCACAACAGACTACTGATAGTAATGTGTTAGTACCTGTCAGACTCCTAGACATCAATCAAACCCCACGAAAAAGCAAGTAACTATTTATTGTGCGTGCACTATCCAATTGCTTTGCCAGTGAAAGAAGCATTGCTTTGCCAGGATGCACTGAGGATTAGTCATAGAATCCTAGAATATGCTGAGTTGAAAGAGACCCACAAGGATCATTGAGTCCAACAGCTGGCCTTGTGCAGGACACCCCAGGAGTCACACCATGTGCCTGAGAGCATTGTCCAAATGCTTCTTGAACTCTGTCAGGCTTGGTGCTGTGACCACTGCCCTGGGGAGCTGTTCCAGTGCTCAACCACCCTCTAGGTGAAAAACCTTTATGTTATTTAACATAAACCTCCAGCTGTCCAACTGAGAATGGATAACGCCCAAACCCTTTAGTATTCTCAATATTTTTCTTACCCTTGCATAATCAGAGAAGACACCCACATTATCTGAATCTCTACAGAAAAGAAGCCACATGAGGAAGATGAGTTGACGTCACCAAAATACATGTAATAAAGGTCCTGGAACTGAATGAAAATTCTATATAAACTGAAATTCATCCAATGCTTTTCTCGAAATAAAAATCAGGTTTGGAATTTGCAGAAAAATATCAGACTGTATTTCTTTCAAATTTGGATGTTGCCAACAATGCATAAAACCAAATTTCACCTCAGGAACATAAGTATAAGCAAAAAGAGGAATTTTGAAATACAGAAAAAAAAGGAAACATATGGAAGTTAAATTTAGGTTACAGGAAGTATCTTCTCACGTCTCTTTCCATTGTTGCTGTAACAAATTGGAATATGAGGAAATGCACGTACTAAGTAAAAATCACAACAATCTTTAATTCATAGAAGTTCAACATCCGCCTGCTCAAACTTTTCAGTGGAGGATAGAATAGTTAGATATTTGCCACCCTAATCAATACATCTGATTAGTATTTATCTCCATCCTGCTTACAGGATATCTTCTCAGAGTGCATACAGAAATGGGGACCAGAGCATCGAAAAAGTGTCTCACACACCTCAGTTTCAGTTCATCCATATCCTTGAAGAGCCCTAACTTAGCATCTAGAAGTCTACAAAGCAATTCAAAGCACTCTATATGAACAATGCAGGGCCAAAAACTACTGCACTTACAGAGCATGTATCTTTGCAGCTTCCTGAAGGCTGGGATTGCACAGCGGGGGATTTCTGGACCCAGTTTGTGTATTCCTCAGGTTTTAAGATGGCAATTTTTCAGGATTTTGTGCAGTCATATGTGGTTAAAAATGCTAAATACCTTACCTTATTTAATCCCTGATACTGAACAGTAAAGCTGAATTGTGTGAAAGGTGTAGTTGCATTAGGATAGTAATTTTAGACCTTTTATTTGAATTTACTGTTAAGTCCTGATCTAACAATCTCCATTCTGTAAGAGGCAGAAAAACATAGGATTGTAGAATCATAGAATGATTTGGTTTGGAGGAGATCTTAAAGATCCTCTAGTTCCAAATCCTCTGCCTTGGGCAGGGACACCTTCCACCAGAGCAGGTTGCTCAAAGTCCCACCCAGCCTGGCCTTGAACACTTCCAGGGATGAACATCTGCAATTTCTCTGCAGAAAATATTGACTCTAATCCAGCAGGTCACTTGAGAAAACCTATTTTTGCTATATAGTCCCACTGGCTGTAATGCAATCCCAGAACTCAACGTTAAGAACATGTCCCAGGACTTCACAGAGCTGGGACACAAATGTTCAGGATCTTGCTGTTTTTACCATGCCAAATGAATCCCCTTCTAAAATTTTCTATCTGAAAAGAAAGAGGAAACAAATCTCAGCTGTAACTTACCTGATCTTCCTTATATATGTAGGTTGTGTGCCAAATCTTCTCACAAATTTTATCATTAAAACTTTTATAACAATAATTAGAGAATTTTCAAATATAGAGAAAATTTCAAATAACTGGAATCAAAGCAAGCTAAGCTGTCATTAAGTCTAAAGTAATTGTCATCCAACTGTGGCCTATTCCATTTTTATATTGCCACAATGTAGTAAGATGTGCTCTTTTTGAGAATGCTATCAACTTCAGAAAATATTACAAAGTGTGCCTCCCTAGGAGAAAAAAACAACGAATAAAATGTAAGTACAAAACGTCAGAAACTAGTTTTCTGAGTATTGAGAAGCAGGATAATAAATTTTGAGATTCAATAATCCATCTATTTAGTAATAGAGATGAAGACATGATTGTAATATAAGTCTTGTAATATGCTAGTAAACACTGAATGACTTACTATTTGATGAAGTTTGCATTTAATATAGAAAAAAAGCACTTCTCTTTCTCCTTCATGGAACACAGTTTGCATCATTTATGGAAGTGGCTTTTGTCTTACAGCACCAAAAAAAAAATTTTCTCCATTGCAAGGCTGACCACCTGCCTACTTTTAGTTTGAGGATTAAATGTTTATCATTAACAGTTTTTTAAGTGTTGGAATACACTAATTTTTGTTCTGTGCTTTAACGCTCTTACTTGCTTTATATGTCCACCACATAACAAATGGTTAAATGAAAAGCATATTTATTACCTTCCTCAACAGCTGTATGCCCAGGGTTTGATGGTTTTTGTTTTTCTAGGTGGTACTGACAAAACCTAGCGAACTCCTACTTCTTTCTCTTGCTTCATAATAAGGGCAGGCTGGCCAGAATATTTAAATGGAATATAGCTACTTGATTTAGTCTGGATGTTGAGTACTTTGATTTGCTCTTCCCAGAATTATACATTAATTAACTTCTTAGTTTTTTAACTAATAATTCTTATTTGCTCCTCAGTTTCTCCCCCTTTTTCCTTCTCTGTATCATTTGGCCACAACAGATAGACTGCCTTCTCTCTTGATTTCATTGATCCCCAGCTGGATACAGCACTGGCTGCCCTTACAAAACACCAGTTCTCTCTCATATAAAGAGGAAGAGAGATGTGGAGATGAGAATTCTGTCACTTTACTCGAAAAGGTTTTTTATTTTAATGATAAAACTTGACATGAGATTTTCTCTTCTCATTTCCTTCTACTTCCGGTGCACCTGTGGTACCAACCACTCCCAAATTTCTCATTTCCCAGTCAGCGTTTCCTTGCTTTTTTTTTCATACTGTCCCCGATACATGAAAGAATCTTCTTCAAAAAAGACACTATAGAACAACCCCCACAAAAAACCAGTGCTTGTTTTACGCTTCCTCCTTAAATACTCCTTTGCCAAAATATACAGCTAGGATCTTGAAAACTTTCTGATGTCCTGAAGACTGCCTCTTCTGCTAACCAGCATCTTCTCGGCATCGCCTCCCTTGCCTGGACCTAGATGCTGTCTCATATACTTCTCAAGTGGGTATCATGAGTCCCTATTTCACGAACTGAACAGAGGATGTAAGCCTTATACTATCAGTGGAAATGGGAACAGTATGCAAAAATAAACTTGGGAGCTGCTGATTTTAAATTGTAAATTTTGTGGACAATTTATCTTCTATGTACATTATCATACAGTGCGGTATCTATTTGACACCTTCCTTTAACTTCAGTGCCATTTTTTAAATGAGCGACTGTGATCACTAATGAGGATAATTTTATAACTGTTGTGAATAAGCAGGCATATGCCTAAGCTATCTAGGTGACATATGACAAAACTCTAAGGGATCAAGTAGCATATAATTCTAAAAAAAATCACTGTGGATTCTTGCTGGTGTGAAATCTGGGACTTGTGCCAGTGCTGTACCACCACTAGGCATTTCTTGAGCAGAAGCAGAACTGCCTGGACAGTTCAATGTCCCCTGACTGTGAGCACGTACACAGCCCCATGTAGTCCTACTTGCACAAGGAAGGGTAGGACGTCCCTTTGATAAACTGTGTCCATCAAAGAGATTGTGAAGCTATATAATATCCCTTATCTAGCCAACCACTAGCAGAGGAGGTGCAATCGAAGGAAGTGGCTCATGGATTGGATGTATCATTACATCCTGACGAGGAAGCTAGGAGCAAACCAGAATGGCTCTTGATCTGCTGTGAGGGAGAGAGCACACCGCGGTCAATGACTGGTCACCTCGGCTTCCTGAACTGAGGGTGGCTCCTCTCCAGCCTTCCACTAATCATAGCTTGAACACGTAGAGGAAACAGGGGTCCACTGGGAACAACTCTGGTCTACTTAGGTCTTGTAAATAACCCTGCAGAAATTTCATTTTTCTCATCTGCTCAAGGAAATGTGGCACATATCTATCTGAATAGCATTGGTATCAGAAAATCCCTGAAATGTTGATTGAACCCATTGCTGGGAGATATATTTATCAATTTAATTTCTCTTTAATTTCACAACAGAAGAACAGAAGAGGGAGAGCAGAACTAAAATGATTTTGCACTGATGTAAACAAACATAAATATTACTGGATAAAAAATAACGTTTCAAAATCATTTTTATATCTTTAATTGCTATCAACTTGTATGGCCAAAATTCTGTTCTGTTGGTGGCATAATTAATCCAAATTACATTATAATGTGATACTACACCAGACTTTTCCTGTTTACAAAGCTCTCGCCATTACTTCCAATTTTAACATTACATCTGAGCTGGCTGTTCCAAATGAAATTTCGAAATTGCTAAAAATAACCCTTGTGTAGTTAATGTATGTAATAAGTTAATGAGTGTAGTAAGCTGACCTTCTGGGAAAGTCACTGCCACAAATCATTTTGAATTTATTCCATTCATCTCCTTGCCTGACTTTTTATATGTTTTTATTCAAAAGTACTGTGTCTTGTCTACCTATATTGTCAGTTTCAGTCATAAAATTGCTTGAACCAAATACATAAAACCACCAACGACATGCAAATCTGGTAAGACAAAACTTTTCTAATTAAATTTTTTCAACATAAAAAATGAATATATTCTTCAGTTACAGAAGGGCCACATAAATAAGAGTATGACTTCATTAAATCAGAAAACTAATTATGCTATATTTGAAAATGAAAAATCCAGATTTGATACTGAAAATCACTGATACCAAAACCAAATACAAATTCCAGACAGATTGAAACCTTCCTTTACTCTTATTGAAAGTCATATACAGACATAACACACTATATAAAGATGTATTTTATAAACATAATTTTTTGTTCTACATCTTCAAAATAAATGCACAGTTTAGATCTGCAGTTGCTATGACTTCACATGAAAAGACAGAAAAGACATCACAATCACCCTATCGGTGAAAATTCACAGGGGCTAAAGATACATTTTGATAGGTTATGAGACCTGGGCTACACTGAAATGCTATGCCTAAGGATTCCAGCTTTCCTGCATTCTAACTCACTTTACCCTATTTTTGAGACAAGTGTTTTTAAATGCTTCATCAGAGTCATGTGATTCTATTTTCCTGTAAGCTTCCTTTACTCACACATCCTCCAGGCTAATTGCATTTTATCTCTGACAAAAGATGCTGCACATCACTTCCTTCCTACCTGGGGGTTTAGCCCAAGACCTTCCAAGGGAGCAACATTCTCAACTCTCACCCAGAGAGGATACAAAGCAGTGCAGTACGACTGAAGGGAAAGAGGCTCCTGCTGCCAAGGGTCACAGGGCATTGCCTAACAGGAAACAAACACTCTGCATGTGACATCCTGCAGGATTTATTTGGCATGTGGGGAGGCTGAGAGCCCATGCTGCATCAGTGGAAATGTAGGGACAAGTTTCCTCAAACTAATGTGTATCACCACAGTCATGTGTACTTATCATGCCCTAAGTCTACAGGTATATCCACCCTCTCCTAAGGCACCAAAGTATAAAGATGTGTTTTGAAATTAGCTAACTAACAAATTTGGTCCGGAGAGCATGTTGCAATTTCCCTCTGCCTTTCTTCCTTCATGTATTTAAAGTGTTCTTTGCAGAAGAAGCAGTGAGTTTAATTTTTTATGCAGGTTGATTACAGAACGTGTATGAATACAAGTCAATATATGGACGAGTGGGATTGGAACATGAATGTCTCATTTATTTATGGGAACCCTTGTATGCTGTGTACATTATACATAGACAATACCTGCTGACAGTGAGATAACTGGCAGGCTGAGATTTGTCATCCATATCAAAGCAGGCTTTTGATATCTTAGTACCTCTTTTATCTGCTCATGCCATGGGTAAAGGATGGAGTGATCTGGTCTCCTGAGATGGCGAAACTGTTTCTTGCTTCTAACAAGGCTGGAAAAGACCTTTAAGGTCATCAAATCCAACTGTCAACATAGCACCACTACCACGTTCACCATTAAACCATGTCCTCAAGTGCCACATCCACATACTTTATGAACACTTCTAGGGGTGATGACTCCACCACTTCCCTGAGAAGTCTTTTCCAATGCCTTACAGACCTTCCTGTGAAAATTTTTTTTTTCTGATATCTAATTTAAACCTCCACTTTTGCATCTTAAGGCCACTTCCTTTTTGCCTCTCACTTGTTACCTGGGAGAAGACACTGACCCTCACCTGGCTACAGCCTCCTTTCAGGCAGTTGTAGGGAGTGATAATGTCACCCCTGAGCCTCCTTGTCTCCAGGATGAACAACCCCAGCTCCCTTACCTGCTTCTCACAGCACTTGTGCTCCAGACCCTTCCCCAGCTCCGCTGGCCTTCTCCAGACTCCCTCCAGCACCTCAATGTCTTTCTTGAACTGAGAGGCTCAAAAATGAACACAAGATTTGACGTGTGGCAAAAGAACTCATCAGTAAGAAATTGCACTAAACTCACCGTAGAGAAATTCCCAAGGTCCTTCTCTTTTGCTTCTTCCACTTTCTTCTGCATTGGAAACAGACACCTATTTGAAGAGATTTTATCAAACAAACCACTGCACATTTTCGATAACTAGAACACGCGGAGAATTAATCTCTTCAACTCAACTGCTCCCCACTACTATCACCTGTCAATGGGGAGTCTAGATCAGTTCCTGATGAAAAGTTACTCTCTTTGCTGCTCTCCAAGCTGTTGTTACTGAATGGCTAGCGTGGCTGTAGGAGACAAAAATCTTTGGAAATGGGAACTTCATGAAGTACACAGAAACACATTAAAAGACAGAAGGGAAAGTTAAGAAAACATTAAGTCGTGTGATGCCACACACAGAATGATCAGCCCTAACATTGTACCATTTCATAGACACATCATGAGATAAAACACAGTTGAGGATTCAGAGAAATACTATACCTCCTTTGTAGATTCCCTCCATTACCAAGATTCAAAGACTGCTTTCATTTCTTACGCAGAGTTTTTGAAGACAACTAGTATTTTCTTTGTTCAAACATCTCCTTGAAAGGCTAAGAGGAGGGATGGTAAAGAGTGAATGTTAGAAATAACCAAAAGCAGGCAGCACACTTGGGTGCTGGACACACAGCCCATACCATTGTTCGAATATCCTGCTGAGGCAAAACGCAGCAATAAACACAGTCCTGAAAAGTAATAGAATTTGATGTTTCCTGAGCAGCTCCAACAACTTAAAAGAGATAAAGTAGGCATTTTTAGTAGTGGACTGTTTCATTTCATCCTTAACTAATAGAAATTGGTATAAATCTATTGACTTCAAAACAACTAAATCCATTTGCACTGGCTTAAAATCTAGTTGTTGATTTTTTTCTCTTCTGTCTGAACAAAAATAATTTTAGCTGAAGGAAACCACTTGATTTTTAGCAAAACTGCCATAAGAAAACAACGTAAACCTGGTTAATGTCTTCATAAAACTGCTTTGAAAAGTCCATTTCTCATGGAATTTAAGATTTTTCAGAGCTTTACCTTCTGATTTCATTAGTGTTACAATGCAACAACAGCTGTGACTTTAGTTGGTCTCAGAAAGTGTCTTTTTTAATGATTAAGTTATTTGATTTCATTTTTTCCCTAAACAAGGCCTGTCCTAAAAATTAAAATTGCTATTTCTAGGTTTTGTTTTGTTCCAGCCTAATAGGAAAGATGAAAAGAAAGCAAATAGCAATTGGCTGTTAATGGAAAGTAGAAAATGAAAGAGTTCTTTCCATTCTACCAAGTGTTATTATCCTGTCTAGAAAATTTAGGATTCTAGTGTGGGAAATGCTACAGACAATAATTAGAGTCAACACTGTATTTTACAATACCTCAGTGCCAGTGCAAGTTGCCAATAGTTGTCACTGTGCAGATTCTTATATTGTGGCACATTGCAGGATCTCAGAAGTTGTGTTTAAAAATTGGCACATCAAACAGAACAGAAATATGAGCTACTCCATAGTGTCCAGACAGAAAAACTATATTACTCTGGAAGGAACTTTTTAATAATGAGAAAGGAACTGAGACATTATACTAAATAAACTATCACTAATGAATTTCCAGAATGAGGATGAGTATACGATTCAAAAGATTTTTTAAAAAGAGACAGAAATTCTTAGTGATCTCTGTCAGACCGGTGCTTTGTTCTGAAGTTCTTCCCTTGAGACCAAGGAGGGGGTCACTGTAAAGCGACTTTGTGACCCCTGTGAAGCAGTGAAAGAATACAGATGTTCAGAATGTGCACCCACAAATGAAACTGACAGCATGCAAATGACCAAGTCAGATATTTTGTGCTCATTTTTGTGCATGCAATCACACTAGTATTAATTCACAGATGGGATTAAAGAAGAATGAGCACAGTTTTCCCTAATCTCCCTGTATCACAAACGTTATATTTCTCTCCCTTATCCTTGCTCAGTGCACAGGATAACTTGCCTTTCTGTGACATATAGCTTGTACATGTTAAAGTACATGCCAGAAAAGCAGCCTGTGCTTGAAGATAACACAAAATGAATCATTTTTCACTTCACTTTGGAAACTCTGCTCTAATGATTAAATGTTCTCACTGTTTAAAACATGAGTTTAATGTTTAAAAATGTGTCTGTCTTCAGTTTATGTGGGTTCACTTCCAGCCACTGTTTTCTCTTATGTTTTGTTGGTGGTTGATGCAGGGTGCAGGGACACCTTTCACTAGACCAAGTTGCTCAAAGCCCCACCCAACCTGGCCTTTCCAGAGGTGGGACATCCACAGCTTATCCAGGGAATCTGTTACAGTGCCTCAGCAACCTCACAGTAAAGAATTTCTTTCTAATGTCTAATCTAAACCTGCTTTCTTTCAGTTTAAAGCCATTTCGCCTTTTGCTATCACTAGATACCCTCAAAAAAATGTCCCTCTGCAACCATCTTGTAGGCTCCCTTTAGGTACTAGAAGGCTGCTGTAAGGTGTCCCTGAAGACATCTGTTCAAGTCTTCTTGACTTGATTGCTCTGACTGAGCAATCCCAGCTCTCTCAGCCTGTCTTCATAGAAGATAATTATCTTTTTGATGGCCTTTTTCTGGGCTCACTCCAACAGGTCTGTGTCATTCCTGTGCTGGAACACCAGAGCTGGGTGCAGCACTGTGGGTGGGGTCTCACCAGAGCAGAGCAGAGGGGCAGAATCCCCTCCCTCCCCTGCTGTCCACACTGTTTTGGATGCAGCCCAGGACATGTTTGGCTCTCTGGGCTGTGAGTGCTCATGGCTGGGTCATGTTGTAATTTTCACCCAGCAGAACCCCCAGCTCCTTCTTGGCCGAGCTGTCCCAGTCCCTTCATTCCCCAGGCTATATTGATACCATGGTTTGCCCTGACCCAGGTGCACCACCTTGCACTTGGTCTTGTTAAACATCATGACACTTCATGGTCCCACTTCTCGAGCTGGTCCAGGTCCCTCTGGATGGCATCATGTCTTTTCAGGAGGGTCAACAGCACCACTCAGCCCACTGTCATCGGCAAACTTGCCGAGGGTGCCCTCGATCTCTTTGTCTATGCCATTGATGAAGACATTAAATAACACTGGTCCCAATATGGACCCCTGAGAGATATCACTTATCACCAGTATCTATCAGAACACTGAGCTGTCCCCCAGTGCCCTCTGGATATGACTGTCCAATCACTTTCTTATCCATCGAACAGGCCACTCAATTTTAACAAAATGTAAATTTTGACAAGACTTTGTAAGAGTCTCGTTGAAAGCTCCTACAGATATCGTGAGAACTGGATACCAAGGTATCATAAGAACTAGATACCAAGAATCAGCTAGACCCTAAGAGAAAAGCACCCAGAATAACCTGAACTGCCAGTAGATACCAAGGGTGTCCACAGGCCAAAGCTATTAGAAGCCAGAAAGTCACAACAGAACTTGTTGAACTGTATCTGTTTGGTACTTCTCTGGGGAGAAAGGAGAAGAATGGGGAGATGCTGAAAGGTGGAGACAAGTATCACTGTAATAGCAGTAGTTATAAAGACTAAATGATTTTGAAATTTGAGGTAAAGTCTAAAATATTTTCATTTTTTATGATTATGACCAGAAAGAAGACAAATTCTGTATTTTCAGTTTATATATTCTATATTTTAATGTTTATATTTGCGAGACAATTACATTAATGGTCCTAGAACTGAAAGCACAGTTCAAGAGGAAAAAACCAAAGCATTGTCTGCTATGGCGATCCTCCTGAGCAGGTAGGAGTCAATTTTGTATTCTACATTGAAGCTAATCAGAGCCCACATACTGTTTAATCAACAGTCACGGCAAGCTTGAGGGGAATTAAAGAGCGATGCAATCATTGTGCTTCATAGTATGAATAGCATTTGATGACGCATTGCAGAAACAGCCAGAAATAACATGGGAAAGGATGTTTCACAGAACAGATTGTACCACGAGCTCTAGCTACCAAGCTTAGGAGGTTGCAGTTCAACTCTTATCCATCTGCCTGTGTTCCCTACACAAATTGTGTGGGTTTGCCCTTTCTATTTCTGTTTGAAAGATATCAAAGCAACTAAACACAAGAAGTAGGTGGAAGTCTCTTGAGACCTGAAACTCTCAGCAGCAGCATGAGTATATACTAAGGCAGACCTGTGTTGGGGGCCAGTGGTGCTCACCCGGTTGCTGGTGCCGTATCTTAAGTGGAGGAAAAGTTCAGGACCTCCTCTATCTGCCCTACCACATCAAAGTAGTAGACTCACATAGGTTTTCTTTTCAAAAATTAAATGCATTTTAGTATTCTTTCTATCCTTTCTTAAAATATGTATGGGGTGGTTGTGAATGGCTTTTGGTTTCCACTTTTTATATTTGCTTTAAATAGCGTAACACATAATGCTGATATTTCTTGAAGATATTTTTCTTTTCTCACAGTTTCTGTCCCCATTTTTACATGAAATGCCTAGATGGTGGCTCAGCAGAAATCAGTCTGGAAAGTCGCCACCAGTAGACATGTAGGGAATACTTATCTTTTGATATGAAAAGAATAAAGTAAGATTCCACTGAAAAAGTGATTTGCCATAGCTGCAGGTAAACTCATAAGATAAATCACAGTCTTTATGGCAAAGCATATTCAACAATTTAAATTACTCCTTATCCCAATACCTTAGTAAAAAACTATTGTGTATTTTATATGTTTGGAAACGGTTATTTTGGAAGTTGTTAACATCTGAAAGTGCAGTACCAAGCATAAAACCTTCATTTTATAGTTAGCAGCTAGCAGTTTTGTATTGTTTACACATATTTATTCCAGTACTTGCAGCAACGATCAATTTTATAGAGAGTTATACATGTGATAGCCCTGAGCAATACCACATCTACTTTGACTTAGTCAGAGAATTGCATCAAGCTGAAAATCAGCTCTGCAGAGAAGGACTTGGTGGTCTTGGTAGATGTGAAGGTGAACACGAGCCCGTGGAACAAATACAGCCAACAGCATCATGGGCTGCTTTAGGAAGGGCGTTGCAAGTTGAGGGATGTGATCCTTTCCCTATACTCAGCATTGGCAAGGCACACCTGGAATGCTGTGTCTTGTTCTGTGCTCACCAATACAAAAGACACATGGGTCTGTTGAGGTGAGTCCAGTGGAGGGCCAGGAAAGAGATTAAGAGCTTAAAGGTTGGAGCATCTGCCGTACAGTGACAGAGAGATCTGGGACTGTTTAAACTGGAGAAGAGAAGGCTCAGGGGAGACCTTATCAGTGTATATAAAGTCCTAGTAAGATGGGAGAGACAGACTAAAGGGGAAGGGAATCTGTTCTCAGGCGACTGGAGATGTGAGGCAATGGGCACGACGCCAAATACATGAAGATGCATGTAGACTAAAGAAGATGTGACCAAACACTGGAACAGGTGACCCATGGCTCTTTAGTCTTCTTCCTTGGAAATGCTCAAAAGCTGATTGGAAGCGGTCATGAGAAATGTGACGTATCTGGTCCTCCTTTGAGCAGGGGAGTGGGACTGCACAACTTTCAGACTTGGATCTGATCTCCCCTGTTTTGTGATGCTGTGATTCATATGTTTCCCTGCATTCCGCATATGGGAATAGAGCCTCTTTAACAAGCTCAGACTGTTTGGGTGTCGGGACTGAAAGGGGGTAATATATTTTAAATAGATGTTTTATCTGTATGAATTCAGCTTAGTCTTGATTTAAAAGGAGACAACTGTATGGATTCAAACAACTGGTACAACTTTTCTTGGAAAATTACAGTAGCATGATCTACACTTGAAGGGTCTGATGGCTAAAGCATGGCTTGCCTCAGTGCTGCCCTGCTGACCCGATCAGTTAAATTCAAGCAGAGAGTCAGGGGATCATGGCCTGTAAAGCAATGTCATGACATCTCAAGACAGCTTGTAAGATGTGATTCAGAAATCGGTATAGCCTGATATTGATAAAGATCTCGTCTCCTTCCTGAATTAGCACACCTTCATGGGGCCCTGAGTGGCAATGCAACCTTGACTATATTTTCTATCTGTTTATGTATCACAGAGTTTTTTAATAGGCATTTTGGGCATTTTGTGGAAACAGATGTGCCATAACGCCTGCTATTTCTGTCCTCTGAAGTTCCCTGAGCAATCAGGCCTAGTGGGCTTGTTTTTGTTTATTGTCTGTGGTGTAATTATTGTCAGTCACCTTTTCTTTACATTTCAGTTGATCTCAGGAGGGGAGAACTCGTTTATATTGCTGACAGGGTATCTTTCATCTGCTTTTACGACTTCTTCAAACAACCATTGAATGGACAGTCTAATATAAGTATACTTTTTTTCTCAGTGTATTTAAGGATCTAAGACAATTACTTCTGTTTTACAGATGCATTTTTTTTATTGCATTCAGAAATTGAAAGAGTAATTTAGAAGGACTAGATTATGAGGCATATGCAGTTTAATATCACAACAGTAGACAAAAGTGCTTAGAGTTGTTTGTTTGGATAAGTGGTTTGATATGTAATATTTTGCATTTGTACTGTGATGATCATACTGATTTTTCTCTCTTTGTCCCTCATCCTGTATAGTAAACTAACATAATAATATAATTTAAGATCAGACGTGAACATATCTACTGCCACAAACTCATCACTGGAAAGAGCACTAAAGAGTGAGATTGGCTATTGCTGCCAGAATCATGACCCCTCTCTACATGCAGGTTTTGTGGCCATGCATTTTCTTTTAAAATCAGGGAAACACCAAAAGTGTTGTTGTTACATTTGTTATCATAGTGGAGGGCTAGTCTCATTTAGTACAGAATCCAGATTAATTCCACTCAGTAGGAAGTACTGAAATAAAGCACAGATGAATGGTAACATCCCTATGTTTCCTCACAGATTTGAAATGACAGTCTGGTATGCTTCCTAAAGCAAAATACAGCTACTTAACATTCTTGTAAGTCATCTCACGGTTACCATGATCCACAAAAGCACACAGCCCCAGGTTAGCATTCAGGAAACTCTCATCACATGCAGCTGAAGACTCTCAAGAACTTCATTAGGAGAGGCATAAATTAAAAAGCTGGGAAGAAATATGTACTAAGAGACACACAGAGCTAGAAATTCTTCCAAAAGACGATGAAAGAAATCCAACAGAACAAAGTACGCAAAGGACCTCTGATACCGACACGGTCTCCCTTCCTTGGTGATGAAAGTAACTGCAGTACATGGAGGTTTTTGCAGTAACCATTAAAGGAAAGAAAAAGAAGGAAATGAGTTTGGGACCTTTTTCTATCAAAACACTTTAGTTATTCATTCAATATTAACTCACTGAATAAAAATGCATTAAGTTCTGATTTTCATTTCCAGGTTCCCTGATTAGCCTGTCTACCATGACTAGCCATGGTTAGTTACTCCTGTGTTGCACCAGAGCAGATCAAAGAGGTAAAGAAGTCTAGCACATCACATGGGATGTAAACCATCCAGAAAACTCTGTCCTCAAGGAATCTGTGCATCTGTGCATTTGCAGGCAGGGAACAGAAAGCTCATGGAAATAAGTGTTAAATTAAAGCTCTCTTTGTAGCAGCTGGCACACATTCCCAGATCAGGTTTTCACAGCCCCAGAGCTACTGTGTCTCAGTATTTAAAATGAGGCATCTCTGAAAAATTAACTAAGTTGAGAAAGGTCAGCCAAATGGTATCCTCCATGAGCCCATTGATGGGGGCCCCAACAGCAGAGATCTGATCAAAGACTGCTTCTCTGAGACATAAAGGTTCACTGAGCAAGTCCCAAGGAGAGTTTAACTCTGCACAGCTAATTTAGATATGCAGCATGGCACAGCTTTATTAGCACCATATAGAGGCTAGCCAATTTGGCCCCAA
The DNA here is from genome assembly GCA_013397725.1 of Rhagologus leucostigma. Classification (NCBI taxonomy): domain Eukaryota; kingdom Metazoa; phylum Chordata; class Aves; order Passeriformes; genus Rhagologus; species Rhagologus leucostigma. The sequence goes on from VZTD01000356.1 coordinate 207,398, forward strand.
GGAGCCCTTACCTCTATCAAGCTTGTAGGTACCTCCAATATTACATGCTGAATGCTTTCTATTAAATGACATTCAATTCTGCCAAAACACCAAGTGACTCTGAGAAAGAGAAGTAAATGTAGCTAAACTCAATTCTAAGGAGTTTAAATTTAAATTTTATGTTCCAGGTATTTGGACATTTCACTCACTCTTCAAGTTCATCTAATATATTGCTTAAGAGATTTAATAAAATAAGTCAAGTTATGAGACACTTATGAGAAATTCTGAGAACTTGGATAAAATACTTGGTCAGTACCTCAACAGTTTCACAGTGAAAATGCAAAGGGAGCTTGCAAATACCTAACCCAGGTGTCAGTTGTCAGTCAGCTGCGGGGATGGGTTTGGGTACATTTCGTAACACTTAACTAACTCTGTTTTCAGAAACTTTGCGAGATGTTAATTAAGCACTAAGAATCTAGAGAAAAAAGATAAACTTGAATCTACAAGTAGCATAGAGAAACACTGGTAGCAAACACACATAAGAATGTAGTTGAAGGGAGTCAGAAATGAAAATATCAGGAGCTGAAACTGACTTTGATAATACAAAGAATGTCCCCACTGTGCATCAGACACTGCCAGGACAACAAAGCTCTCAGCAAAATGGTATTTCATGCTAAGAAATGCACTTAGGAATCTACTGATCTGTCATTCAAAAATGATCCGCCCTACCCATTTGACTCTGATTTATTTACATAGCACTTAGTACATTCATAAAATGCTGCTCTATCTGGCACACTGTTCAGTTTGTGCAAGCGACAAGCAATCTAAGCAATTGGACTGGTTCCAGGGTAGACATGATTTTCTCAATGACTGATAGCTGAGATGTAACCAGCACTGCCTTTGAATTTTCTAGAGAGATCAGAATTAAAGGGTTGGTTTTCTAATATAATATTTATGTATCTAATATAAATGAATGAGAGGTAACAAGCATTAATCACCTCCTGTCTGCAGGTCCTATACACGTTAATAAAATAAGTTGCTAATTGAAGGATAAAGATAGATGACATAACACATATTTTGATAAAAAAGACTAAAATAAAACGAGACAGCCTCTGGATGTGAGAGGGGAAGGTAGTACTTTCCACAAGAGAGATGCAGGATAACAAAGACTAAAACCAAGGGACACCTTAAGCACTTCTGCCCAAGATACAAGAAGAACATGCCAGACAGATTGAGAACCTATCCCATGTGATGAAAGACTTCCAACCAAAAAAGCTACAAATAGTCCTGGAAGAACAAAGAGAAGACAGAATAGCACTACCTCGTATTTCACTTTTCCTTCACATAAAGTCTGGACAATATCAGCGTTCTGGAGACATGCTCGATTTCCCTATTTGTCTTTAGACATCCAGTTGAAGATGTTGTTTCTATCTGTCCAACAGAGAAATTTTTTGCATGATTTGGATTGATTTATATGCTAATGACATTTAACATCTGTCAGACATGAATTGTACATTGCTCAACTGACTGATTCTTAGCTGTCTTAGGAGCAGAGTAGGATTTTAATCACTTCAGCTCAGACGGAAGTCAAGACAATAAGAGATAATAAGGTAACAAAAACCTCAAAGCAGTTGAAACCTTGGTACAATTTATGTAATTATTTATTTTGCAAAGGAGTTAGGAGTCCTAGGATATATCTGTATATTATTGCTTTAAGCCAAAATTGTTATTTCTGTTTGCAGCAAGACAGGCCGCCATAAATATTAATAATTTGAAGTATGCTGAGAGGCCAATTACTTAACAGGTTAAGGCAGTTTCCACCTCGGACAGACAAACTACCACAGATGCCTACAATCACGATGCAGCTGCACGTTACCAACCCCCAGGCTTTTCTGCTTCCTGCGCAGTTCCCAGATATGGGTTTGAAACAGTTACGATAAATAACTTGGTGTCTACCAGATCCCCAGTACTGCAGCCAGCATTGCTGCTGATGTATTGCTGACTGATCTTCCCAGATTCACCCTTTGGAGAGCAGAGCTCTCTGTTGGGCTGAGAAAACATTCACATTCCCAGCTTAAGCTCCAAACTTCCCTCCGTGGATTTTATTAAGAACCAAGATTTGAGATACAACTGTCCATGTATTTCCTGGTGAATAAAAACCATAGAACAAACTGAAATCAGAGTCAAAGTGTTATGGTTGTTAGTCATCACTAATTATAAAGCACCTTCAACATGTGATTGCTATTTGCAATAACTTGCCATGCAAGAAAAACATTTTCTTGAGCTGCTTGTGAATGTAGCAGTGCAAGTAAAGGCATTGCAAGTCATTAAGTTCCTTGCTCACAGGCTACAGGGGAGCCTGGAAGATATTTTTATTCTCAGATGAATCTAAAATGGGGTGTGTCTTTCTGAAGCAAATTCTTCCACCCAAAGGTCAATCAAGGTAAGCTGAAAGACCTAATTGCATGTGTTAAGTGATGCTTTTCAAATCACAAAAAACCTTTGGAAGTAAAAGTGATGATTTCGAGGTAGCTTAGGTATGGAAACTTCCATGAAGAACAGAAAGACAGCTGAAACTACTGTCTTTTACTGTACACTCTCTGTGTGCCAGATAGCCCAGCACAACAGCAATCACATCCCTTTACGCAGTTCTGGAGGGATCACAGTGTGGCAGTCTGGGAGTAGGGTGGTAGGCACCTGCTTGGCAGGTCCCTTCAAGACTAGGGGTTAGAAACATGGAAATTTTAACTAAATTACTTCCTCAGTGGAACCAGTTCGAGAATGTGAATGTGCATGGACAGCTTTTAGCCCAAAACAGTGTTTGACAAATCGAGTCATTTGCAAAATTTAGAGTCAACATATTAACAACCCATTAAAGGAAGCAAATCATCAAGTGCATATTTTGCCCCTACAATGTCATAAGTAGTTTGACTGGAAGAATCAGTAACAACTGGTGTAAGGGCCCTTATGTTAATATTGGTGTCTTTAGCAGCAGCACGTTTTTCTTCTGTATAAAAGCTGTACAGCAGGTGACAAAAAAACACCAGCACATTTATAAGCAGGTTTCCACATACAAAATTAAGTTTAGTTTACCAGAAAGTGACAGTCCCATGGATTATGAATTTCTGTAGCTGCAAATTCTTTTCTTAAATGAATTATGCTCATGAATAACACAAAAACATTCCATATTTGTTATGGTACTTATTTATTGTTTCTTTTTAATGTTCAGTTAGAAGACCTATTTGTCTTCTAATTATTTTCTTACATAGAATGGGACTAAAACAAGAATTTTAACATCTGGGTTGAACTGCCACTTTCACTATCTTGGAAATAAATGTGAAGATATTTAGTTCATACAAGATCTTGGTATTGCTCCCAAGCAACTTATTGAAACTTTAGACATGTGACTAATTTTTTCAGGCTGTTTGCAGAATTGAGACTTTATTTGTAAAATTCTCAGTAGCTGCTGAGAAGAAAAATCTCAAGATGTAATGTCTTTTCTAGTTTGACTTTTCCAGCCCTAGGAACAGCATTTTGGTGTAGATGTACAACTTGCACCGGTGCAGTTCACCCTGCCTTTTCTCTACAGCAGTTCTGCACCAAGAGTTGTTTTCTGCAGTCTGCTAGTTATGAAACAAATGCATGCTCTATTTATAGATAAACTTCCTGTGACCCATGGAAAGATATTCTTTAATTTTCCCTTATGTTTTAGCTTGTTTAAAATGCCAAGAAAGCTATTTCACTTTTCAGCTGCTAATGCCTTTTTTTAAACCTGTATAGATATGCATTATCTAGCTATTTTTTTAAAGCCATCATTGACATACCTGCTTAAAATTATACTAGTTTAGAGTACCTGCCATCTTGAAAAGATCCCACACATTTTTCAATAGCTTCATAGCTTTTCTTCATTTTTGTGAGCAGTTCCTTTCAACTCATAAAACAGCATAGTATATTCAGCTTGTGAAGAGATACTAAAACCAAAAGGAATAAGAAAGAAAGAAGAAAGTAATATTTTAAATGAAATTCTGTTCTGGGTTTTCAGATTATATTTTTTAAATTAATCATGACACTCTGTTTTCCCAGGTAATACAACCAACATGCCTGGTTTAAATTTTGTCTCCATCTATCATTATGCCCCTACTCCTAGGTTTTTTGTTTTCCCTCCATGAGAAGCAGAAGAAATTAAATTTCAGACATTTCAAGCATATATTTTCCACCCTGTAGAAACTGGTAGTATAAAGCTCCTGGCCAGAAATCCTCAGCATCTAAGCAATAATTACAACATGCAACACAAGGTTTACGACAGCCAAAGAAAACAAAGAACAAAAAACTGTGTTTCTATCTTTACCCAGACTGTGTTGGTTGCATTCATTTGTACCCAGTTGTCTACCTCTTAGCTACTTTTGCAGTGAACAGGGAGAGGTGGAAAGTTCAGAAGTGTCGATATTCTCATTTCACCAAAAAGCAAACTAAAATAAACCAGTTCAGAAATAAGACCTAGGACATCTTGCTCCAATCCTGGTGAGTGTCAGAAATTTGCATATTTGTATGCACTTTCAACAGTTAGCATCTCTAACTGCTATCAGCAGTAGGTCAAAGTATTAATTTTCTCAGAGGTTCTCTCTGGCAGAGGCACTGACAGAAAAACCTTTGAGATACTTGTTTTGGCAAATTTCTCTAGAACCAGCAAATTCTTGAGTTTCCTGCTTGCCTTTAGAATCCCTAGAAACTAGTAATACTGTATGCCTTATGCTTACAAGAAATACAAATCCAGGATTCAGTATCTTGAACTGCTTTGCTAATGGTTTGCTTTCTGAATGTTTAAGTCAAGGCAAGCCTTTCATGGGGCAAATTCATCTTGAGTTTGGGGCATTAGAGAGACAATGTGTTAGGACACATATGTATACACAAACCTCAGAACATTAAAACAGTGGAAACATACCCAGAAAATTTGGGAATAGCCTGGAATTCTGAAAAATAAATTAGTCCTTTTTGCTGAAATTATCCATAATACCTAGCTGACGTTAACAGCTATAACCAGTTTTCTAGAAGGAAAAGAAAAAATTCACTGTCTTTCTTATTGAAATATCCTGTGAATTCTAGAAGAGCAGTATCCACAGAAGTCAGTAGCAGCACTCAGTACTTTCAAGTACCATCAGAGAGAAGCCAGAATTGAAAATTGCCATCAATTACTTTTATACTCAGATATTTCTATTAAAAATCTCAGTCATTTTTCCAAATTCAGAAAAATGTTTTCTACTTCTACAGATTTCCCAGTCATACAAAATACTGAAATTACGGGTAATTTGCTATAAGGTAATTTTTGTTTTCACCATGCTTTTTACTTCAAAAGGTATTAAAATATGTGTAAAACATTTTCCTCTTTACCTCCTACAATTGTTTACTTCATATATAATATCAATAAATATTTATCAGGAGCTTATTGCACTCAAAATAAGTTTGTATACTGTGAAGGTCAAACAAGCCTAAAAAAGGAGTTTTTGCATAAGCCATGTAGCACATGGTTCATTGCACTAACATAAGCAGACAACTTTCCCTCCCTCCCATCCCTCCAAATATCCAGACTCTTCAGATCTTCGGATACTAACATGGGCCCATATTAGGGCTGGCATTTGACCTACTTTTTAGACCTTGTTATTGAGCTCTGCTTCCATGCAGAATCCCACCTTTGCTAAATTGTGGTCTACAGAGATTTGGATTCTGGTGGCAGTTTCACAAGTTCCCATTGCATTCTGTCCTCTTCATTCCCTCTGCCTCTGCTCTTCATAGAACCCTCCACACATAAAACCCTCAGAGTGCTGCAGATACCTTTCCTTCCGCTGTGCTAGGTTATTACACTGCTTCAGTGAGCATGGTCTTGTCCTTACTTGTCTCCACTTGTCTTGCTATAAAAGGTAGTCCAACTGCATCCTACTGAGTTTATGAAGCCCGAATTAAGTGCTCAAAATTAAAATGATGATTCTTCTACCTTTAGTGGGGTTTACTGACATATTTACTTGGTGTTTCTCTCCTGCCTCATAAAAAATTCATTTATTTATACTGGTCCAAAAACTGAAGAGCTGATCAAGGAGTAATTGGTTATGAGAATAAGGATATTTAGGGTTTTTTTTTCCCTAATCACATGAATTTTGTATACTACTTCATTCTGGGAAATTGTTGATACCAGAACTTGACAGATGTTTTGTTTCCTTGGAAAAAAACCTGAAAAACTGAAACTCTTCATAGGAGAGAAGGAACTCCAGTAATTTTGTTCGGAGTACTTTGAAAGAGTACTCTGATACTACTTTCACAAAAGTTCTTCTTTGTCTCTAGCTGAATTCAGCCTTTCCCAGAGCCAAGAGTTTTACAGCATTATTGTGTAGTTTCTGGAGAAAATTTTGAATTTTAGTAAATGTTTTATGCAAAAGATATTCTCATTAACATAGTGTTAAGTATTTCGAATGTCTTTTCCCACAGCTGGACTTTATTGCTGTATTTCCTGCACTTTGCCTTGGTTTTGTGTGCTCTGTCTGTGTGAGATTACATGGGGTTTTCCTTAACTTGAAAAACCTTATCTTTCATTGACAGGAGTGACCTTTACTATTTTTAGAGCATAATGCAAGACCCATCCTTTCTCATGAGCCTTTCCTCAGTAACGAACAATGACATCATATCCCAGGGTTGCTTTTAATAAAATAGACTGTTAGTAACTAGATATGAAAAACTAAATCAAGACAGGGAAATCAAGGCCTTTTACAAGATACCTCTGCACCAGAAACTCTTGCTTATAATGATAGTAACTTTGATTTGCCTAGCCAAGTAAATGATAAGAAAACAGCTACAACAGCTTAGGTTTCAGCAATCAAATATACACCAGGTTCTCAGACAGGATTAAACACCTACTGGGACTTCTTTAGGCTTCACACGCCGAGGCCATGTCTAGATGGCTGCAATTACAGAAACATTACATCCTTCCGAACTGGAAGTGCCCCACAAGGATTGTTAAGTCCAGCTCTTAAGTGAATAGCTCATATGGGGATCAAACCCATGGCCTTGACAATTATTAGCACCAAGCTCTTACCAGCTGAGTTGGTCTCAGGGTCATTGCACACCTTGATTACAGTGCATTCAAAGGACCATGCTCACCCACAGAAAAAGCCAGCACCTGAAGGGGTGAGGGTCACAAACACAGCACTGCTGTGCCTCTCATCCATCCAGAGGCTGCTCAATACACACCACGCTTCTGTTCAGAGACTCTGATCCTAAGTTTCATGATGAATAATTTTTAACCAGAACATAAACCAGAAACATGGAAACCATAAGGGCCCCTCAGGCATTTCAGCCACTGCTAGACTGATGTTTATTTTTACTTCTAATCCTTGCCAATGTCATCATGAAATTACCATTCTCTTACATTTCCAACTAAAATGATAATCTTTAAACCATGAAATAGAGAGTGACTTCAATTTTTTTACCCTGAAGGATGTAAAAGGCACTCAGACACTACTGCTGTCAGTGTCCAGAGTACAAAACCCCTGAAGTCGGATAAATACAACAGTTAGTCATGCACTCTTGTGTGGGAGAACAAACATCTGATTGGTGAAAGTTAACACTTAAAAGTATTCAGATGGAAATACGCTGGTAGGAGGATTTAGTCACAGAGAAGGAGAGATTGCTATTGTTTTGCTACACGAAGTGGAGCTTTCTTGTTCTGGAGAGGGTTAAAAAGCAAAGGGAGGAAGCAGACACTCCTTCATCATGGGCACTCTCTGGGAAACTTGACTGACCTCACTTATCAGGGTTAGAACTCAATCTGGGGCAGACAGAGAAATCTAGAGGGGGAAATATTCTACTGCCTTGGGACAATAGGCATTTCTGAACATCATATACACTTACTATGACAATAATGCCTTATTGACATCCTTTCCTTACTAAGAGAACTGCCTTTTTCAGCACACATCTATTTCCTACGTGAAGCAAGTGACTTACCTTCTTAACCCAAAATATTAAAAAAAACCCCACACAGCAGAAGCTTTTTCTCGGTAAGCAAATGGGCTTTTAAACTATGAGTTCTGAATAATGCTTAGTATGCGATGGATTCTCCCACTCATGAGCTACAAATACACTGCATACCATCAAGAGCTTTTAATAATTTTGTCATGTAGATATTTCAGAAATGGTTTTAGATTTTTGCAATATGTTCAGTGGTGAAAGTGGCATGTATCCAATGTTAACAATAGACTCTAAGCTATGAATCACCAGAGGAAAACAAAAAAAATGGCAAGAATAATGTTTAGTCATATTTGTCAGAACATATCAGACCGAGCAAATGCAACTCTCAGGGTTCTCAAACTAAATCTATCAATGCCACACTCCTGAATTCAGTGAGAATTTTGCCAATTTTTACCCTGTTTTAAAATTCAAACTAACTTGAGGCTGCACCATTTTTGCAAACAAAAAAAAATATATTTGTGAAATCTTCAATAGCACTTGGTGAAAAGTTTTGTTCTCAGCACAGAGAACCTTTTGATTTTGGGGGGTGAAGGGGGCAGGAAAGGCGGAGTTATGGTCTAGCATGTTACATGAAATACTAAGGACTCCGGCTCAGTCTTGAAAGTCTGCAAGTTGTGCCATGTTGCTTGAATAGTAGATGTCAGAGCCCTTAACAGAAAGCTTTTCATAACTAGGGATAGCCAGCAGGAAAATCTGACAAAAAAATCTCACATCTGGGAGTCTGTAAGGTGGTACCTCTCCAGGTCATGATCTTCAGTCCAGAACCTTCCTCTGTCCCCTTAAAGCACTGAACAAGGTCCATTCTTCTCATTATTATTGGCTATTCTGCTTTGGAAGTAATTCTGTTTCATCCTGTTTAAGCTGTTCAGCTGCACAGCAAAAGGATTCAAGATTCATTTGACAAAAAAGAGAAAACAAGTGTCAGCTTGGTTCAATAGCCTGGTAATGATCACATCTACCAGAGAGGAAGAGTCCTTACTCATAAGAATGTTTTAGGCATTTTATCTACTGACCTTTGAACAAGCTACAGGAACATGCAGAGCAGCCCATACCCTGATACCCAGGGCAGCAGGAGGGATGTGGGTTTGAACTGTCTCCAGTTCAAACTGAACTTGGAAGCACCACAATGGCCTCAAAATTTCACCAAATGTTTGTGATTTCCCACCTTCTCCAAATTTCATAGCCAGAACACCATGTTATTAATACAACTACATAAGCAAACATTTCCAGCCAGTTAGGTCTCTCATGTTATTTCTGGTCTCACTTCTTTAATAATGTCAAACCCTCACCACTTGTAAGAAAATATCACAGTCAGTTATGGATAGAGATTGCAGCAGCTGAGCACAAAGCACAAAGCACCAACACGTCTCAGCACAAACTACCCAAAATTACAGCTCTGCTTAAGTAAATTTCCTTTTTTTCAAATAAACATAGTCTAAGTACAGTTTTGATAATTGTGTTGAGACTCCTCTCTCCCAGCAGAACATATACCTCCTCACAGTCTAGTCTTAGTACTTTCTCCTTCATTCCTCGTGGAACAACTGCTGTTGGAGAGGACACTCTTAAGAAGATAGCAGGAGTGAAAGCCCTGACATCACTGATAGACTCAACTGAAGTTCTGAACACGTATTTAAAAGAATATAAGGAGAATATTGCTCATTGAGACTTTAGGATGGATATTTGTGAGAACTAAGGGCCCAAGGTTGCAATTTCTTGCAGTGTAATTACTTATCTGGAATCCAGAGAAGTCAATGGCCTCATTAGTCCATCTTTAAGCTCTAACAAGTTTTTAAGCAAGGTTTTAAATTACTAAAAATCACTTCAGAGAAAAAAAAATTACCTCTAAATTTCATTACTAGTTTCAAGCTGTTTTTCATAATTCCAGCTTGAAAAGCAGACACAGAGCTTTCAAATGGTTCTGTTTAAAAATAGTATTATAGGATTAAACAACCCTAAGCACAACTAAAAAAGACAAGGTGGATGAATTAACTGAATTTAAGTGGGAGGAATTTTTTTTCAATTATCAAAAAACTAGAAAAAACCACAACCTCTTTCACCTTATAGCAAAACAAGTTTGGTAGCAAATGATTTATTGTAGGTCTTCCCCTACTTCCCCTCTTTCCTTCCTTTACAGGTGCACAATCCTAGCAAGTTTATTGCAGAGTAGAGAGGCAACGTTTTCAGTTTCTTTTGCAGGACATCAGTGGTTAGCAGTTGGTGTGCCAGGAACCTCCCTGAACAAATTCTCTGTGAAACAACAGCACCTTTCTGCATTGAAACAAACTGACAAAAGCAATTACACCACGGATGGGAAATCCTCCTGCTGTTAGTATGCATCGCTGCAAGTGTTTGGTTTTAATAACCAAAAAAGATGGATTTTCTAATCAGCTTCCTGACTTCTAAGAGTTGAGTGTTTCATCCCATATATGACAGTACTCCAAAGTTTCTCAATTAAGTGATAAAGTAGCACTAGCCCTTATCTAAATTTCAGAAATTTCACAGAAAATCATTAACTCCTTTCTGCCATTACCTAGTGGTTAGGTTTATCTGCTTGTATACAGAAAATCCTGTTCTCAGTCACACCGGATTTATGTCTGCCAGTTCCTCTTCATACAAATGAGCCTTTCCTTGGAACAGCAAGGCATTTATGTCAGCAAGTGGCTGAAGTGTGAGCCTCTCTGCACCTGGAAATACTGTGGTGAATAGATGTAAGAACTAGTCTGGGCAAGCAAATTCCACTACATGGATACTTCAGAAGTTGATTTTCAAACCAACTTCATCGAAAATTGTTTCTTTACCCTTCACTCTTTTTTAGTCAAACCTTAAACTGGTACTCTTGCTCCAGAGCATTAACAAAGCCTGCATGCTGTGCAAATACTGAAAAGCCCAGAGCCACCAAATCTGGATGGCAGCCGAAGTTCCTCAGAAACTTTGCCAGGCAGCCAGCCCAATGACAGAACACAAAACTGTCTGCTTCTCCGCCTGGCATGTTGAAATTCCAATGGTTCTCATCAGGAGATTCAGCAGATCCATTCAACAGAGCTGCAAATGTAAGTGCTGAAGCTGCTGGCTGCAGGGTCAGTAGCTGACTGGGAATGCTCTAGATCAGTTGCTTCCTGGCAGTCCAGATCCTCTATGACCTCCTTGATGGGCTCAGGAATAGATGCCCTAGCAGAAACCCAGAAAGGATTCCTGAAGAATCCAGAGAAACACCATCTCTGCTGATATTTTCAGTTTCACAGATTCAGCAAGTGTGAATAGAATCAATTTTTTTTTTTTCCTGACTGGATTTAAATTATTACTACAGAAGAGTAACATCTAATCTTTTGCATCACGTCTGCTGTTTAGCACTATTGATCTTGTCTCTGTTGCAGGAAACAGAGTTGGTAGTATCCAAAGAAATATACTGGACCAGCTCACATCACACATTTTTATTTTGCTGTGCCAAAATTCATATTTCAAAAGAGTCCCAGCTCAAAATTACTTTTAAGCCCAGTAAGTCAGCACGCCAAGTCCATCAGCAATGGTGGTAACACCTCTGGGGCAGTGTACTTAAAAGGAGAAAAAAACTTGTTGCACAATCACAGCTGTGAGAGAAGACTGAAAGAAATAACTATGCAGAGATCAAAGCGAGTGAAGGAGAAGGGGGAGGAGGTGCTCCATGCTTGAGAGCTGAGGTTCCCCTGCAGCCTGTTGAAAATTATGGTGAGAGAGCTGTGCTCCTTAGCCCATAAAGGTCCATGGTGGAGCAGAAATTCACCTACAGCCCATGGAGAGCCCCACACCAGAGCAGGTGGATGCCTGAAGGAGGCTGTGACCCTCTGGAAAGCCTGTGCTGGAGCAGGGTCCTGACAGGAACTGTGTCTCCAGGCGGAGAGGAGCTCATGCAGGAGAAGGTTTACTGGCAGGACTTGTAACACCGTGGGGGACCCATGCTGGAGCAGTTCATGATGAACTGGAGCCCATGAGAAGGACTCACTTTGGAGAAGCTTGTGGAGGACTGTCTACTATGGGAGGGACCCACATGTGAGCAGTGGAAGAGGGTGAGGAGTCTTCTGATGGAGGAGAAAACAGCAGCAGTGACAATGTGCGATGACCCGACTGTGCAATAAACTGAATTCAGACTCCATTCCCTGTCCCCCTGTACCACTGGGAGAGAATTTGGGAGAGAAATTGAGCCCTGAAAGAAGGAGGGGTGTAGTGTTGCATTTTTCTCCACTCCTGTGCTTACCAAATTGCCTGCCCTTTTCCACCTGGGTCCCCCTTCCCCACCTCTAGCCCTAACCACTCCCTCGCGTGTCTCCCTTTGATTCTGTTACCCCAACTCCGCCCATGTACCGCCCCTATGCCCTGTGACCACTGGTCCGTGTGCTCTCTCCAACTGCCTCGTCCAGAATAAAGGACCCTGCAAGCCACATGCTGTCAGTTTCTGGTATTCTACTGTGCCTTGGGGCAGCAGCCTCTGCCTGGGGGAACCATGCCGTATGCTGGCTCTCTACCTTTGGAAGCCAGCCCGTGTGCTGGCTCTAGACTTCTGGGATCCACCATGAAATAAAAGATCTTCTGCAGCCACCACGTGGAGAGCATTCTCCCCTCCTTTATTGTCACCGTGTTGCGGGGCCTACAGCCAGCCGGAGCAAGCGAGGGGCAGCCTGGAAAGGCACGGGAAGCAGAACATCCACTCTCCCCGAGCAAGCCTCACTGTGCTCTCCGAGAAGGCTGTGGCATGCCATAACACCGCCAGGAACCCACACACCGCAACAGAGGGGTGTGGTAAAAGGGACTTTAAAATTTGGTTTTATTTCTCATTACTCTGCTCTGATTCAATTGGTAGTAGATGACATTAATTTCCCCAAACTAAGTCTGTTTTGCCCGTGCTGGTAACTGATGAGTGTTGTACTTACCGGTAACCTACAAGACTTTAGTTGTATTTTCTCCGCTGTCCATTTGAGGAGGAGGAGTGATGAAGCAGCATGATGGGCACCTGGTATTTATCACAGTTGGTTCCTTTCTCATGCTTTTCTTTTTGAGCTCTTGTAAGGAGTTTCAAGCTCACTTTCTAGTCATTGAAGTCTTCTGGTTTTGCATAGGAAAAAATACAGAATACATAGTAAAAGTTACTGCTTTTCCTGCCTGCATCGCTTAGTTTAGAGCAGTGTAGCTTGATGACTTTGCATGTGTCATGGTTTAACCCCAGCCTGCAACTCAGCCCCACACAGCAGCTCACTCCCTTCCCCTTCGGTGAGATGGGGGAGAGAATTGAAAGGGTAAAAGAAAACTTGTGGATTGAGATAAGAGGAGTTTAATAATTGAAATATAACATAACAACAACAACAACAGTAATATTAATAGTAACAATAAAAACAAATTGCAACAAAAGCAAAATAGCAAAAAGGGAAGAGCAGTGAATGGAAATGAAAACAACTGCTTATCACCAACGGCTGGATACCCACCAGTTCCTGAGCAGTGGCCCTCCTGGCAAACTTTCCCCCTAGTTAATATGCTGAACATGACATCCTGTGGTATGGAATACGCATTTGGCAAGTTGCGGTTAGCTGCCCTGCCTGTGTCCCATCCCAGCTTCTTGTGGCCTCCAGCCTCCTCACCGTCAGGGCATCATGATAGGCTGAAAAGTCCTTGACTTAGGGTAAGTGCTGCTCAGCAACAACAAGATCAGTGTATTACCAACATTATTGTTATCCTAAATCTGAAATACAGCTACTAGGAGAAAAATTAACTCTGTCCCAGGTGAAACAAGGACACCATGAAAGAAAGTCAGATGTGGAGCACACCCTTCCACAGCAGCCCTCTCACTTTCCAGGTTCTTTTTTGTTCCACAGTAAAAAAGAAGTGCTGTCCCCTTTGGTTATGTGAAAATGGAGATGTACAGATTTTGGTTGTTTTTTTTTTTTTTTTTTGATCAGTTTTTCAGTACATTTATGAGAGCCAGGATTCAGTGGGAAAGGTGGCATTTTTCACTGCAACAACTGGTGAAAGTAAGGAGAAAAGAGCCACGAGGATCTTTAACCCACAGAAGCTATGTCAGCACCATACAGCAGTTAAATCCACACAAAGAGTCTGGAGTTGTTATGGCGTTTGTTTGGTGTGAAGGTAATTGGGTGCTGGGCAGATTGCTCGATTGAGTAGGAAGGAGAGCAATCCTTACATTCAAGGCTGGTTGTGATCTCAGAGGATAAAGACTGCCTTATTGAAGGAAAAGCGAAAATAGCGAAAGATAGTGAAACCTCCCACCTAACTAGTGGGTCTCCTTAATATATTTTAGCTTCAATAAAAAGTGTATTTTCATGAAGTCATTCTGTCAAGTATTCTCTCTAGTTTAAATCGTCGTGCCTGCTGTCACATCAAGAATACAATTACAGTCAGTCCCTCTGTTGTACGGTTAGCTCTTTCAGTATAAAAGCCTTCCTAATGGAGGCAGAGCTGCAATTACAATTAGCTTATTTGATACAAGACACAGAGATGCAGGAAACTGACATCTTAAAATCTCAACCTTACAACAGACTCAATTTTAAGGTACTTGGCTTTGAGCAGGTTTTATACATAAAGTGCTCCTGTAAAACCCCTTACTTTGCTTCCTTATTCTTCAGCAAAACATGAAGGAAGCTGGCTAGAGCCCACAGTTTGTAGGACTGGCTTTATCACTGCGTGTGTAAAATGAGGCTTCTGGTGCAATTTTTTTTATGCTCCTTTGAATTAAGCCTTCCATGCAAAAAAAACCAACCCACATGCAAAATTAAATTAGAGCATTATGTAGGAAACAGAGTATTATGGATCATGAAATACTTTATAAGAAGTAGTAAAGCATTAAGTACAGCATTTCCCCCATGAAAAAAGATGGAACCAAAGCTATTTTTTTTTGCTTATAAAACCCCCAAAAAAACGTGAACAGTATCTATGTCCCTCAAAGAGGAATAGAATGTACAGCATAAAAAAGCAGGAAAAGAAAAAAACATACAATAAGTAACAAACCCATCATTCAAACGTCTTGGATTCAGCAATTCTGTTACACTTCAAGGTGAGGACCAAGCCTCTGACCTGAAGGTATCCCCCACTGAAGTCACTCAGATGCACTGCTGGGAATGAGACCAGGGACAGCTGGGGCATATGAGTCCCCACCTCCACCACCCCCAGCCACACACTCCCTTTAGCTGGAACTGGCAGTTCCCTCTCTGCCTGACCTGACAAACTACAGGAAGGACAGCCAGTCACCTGTCAGATTAATTTACTTTCTATCTGCTTAACTGTGGCAGTCTCTGGAGTCATTCATCCTACAGTCATTAACATTAAGTAGCTAGCAGCAGCGGGAGAGTCCAGGACAAGTGTGTGTGACACAAATATAAGATAAATGGGCTGTCTTGGACTCTCCACGAGTGCAGAGAGGGAAAAGTTAAACAAGAAAAACAAGGCTCTCCCTCAGGTATTCCTAAATGAGTGCTAAATGAAGGTGGTTATGAGTGCTTCTGCTGTTGAAAATGAAGTAGCCCTTGGGATAAGACACAAAGAGAATATGCCAGTGACTAAGAGGTATTTAAAAAAGCCCAAGAGAGTTTGTGAAGGGAATATATTCAGCCAGCATCCTAGTCAAACTCTTCTTTGGGAATATTAATCATGTGTACAGAAACATATACAGCTTCATATGGAGGAGGCTGGTATTTTTTCATCCTTTCCCTTTCCAGCAGAGTTAGTGGCCATGTGGTTGATTTGTTACACCTCACTGCTTGCAGATGTTAGTGACAAGTAAGACAGCCATGACTAAAGACCTTAAAGCACCCACTTTCTCTACCACACTCCTCTGCTTAGAATTCTTCTCTCCTTTCCTAGTGATTTTTACCAGGCTTACTCTCTGTTTACTGGTGTGTTACTCACTACTTCTTCAGTCTGCTGGGTCCTGCCATTGCCTGTTCAACCTTATGTAATCTGTCCAGTGATCTACCTATGGCCTGTCATGTTTCATATTTAATTTCTTTCTGCCTTTTGTTGCATATGTACATTATAGACAGGTATATTTTCCTCTGCTTCTCTTCTTCCCAAAAAAGTAAAAAAATATGAAAAAAACCCAACTCCCTTTACAAGTTCATATAAGCACATCAGAAAAGCAGAGTCTAAACTTAGACTAACAGTAAAAGTTATTAATTTAGGCTCAGAAAGGTACTAAGGCAGATATGCACTTTCTCCCACTCTCCAGTACAGGTAAAGAGGAGTGAGCTTGCATCAATACTGTTGCATTTGTATTTTCCTGTAACGTGGTTTGCACATATGAAACATGGACTGCTCACAGAAATCTCCCCTGAAGCAGAGACTCCATCAGCACTGGAAAAGTTGCCTTTCTTGGCTTGTATGCACCCTAGAATAAATTCAAGTCTTTCGACTACCCTTATCTGTAGCATAAAATTAACTTGTCCTGAACTTGTGATCACTGCATTTCCAGATCCTTTTGTGTGGTATCTCTAACTACCTGGGTCTTTACCTTTTGCAGTCGTCTATTGGCTGCTTCTTTCTATTGATAGTATTTTGTTATTGTGTTGGAAAATATTGTAAGATTTAGGAGTTACTTTCCATTTTTTTCAACACCAGATTGAAATCCTGATCCCATTCTCCAGAGTTTTTACAAACTTCACTTTTGTTTTTACTATCTCAGATTTCATGGCTGTATTTTGTCTTGCTTTACTCATTCAGTTTTGGAGTTCTGTGGCTGTTGATCACTAGGAGCTGCTATTCAAAACAAATTAAAGAGAATAAAATATTTTTCACAATGTCTAAATGCATGTTTCATTGGTTGAGAGGTCTGTAAATTGTGTATGGTTGCAATGGTACATTTTTGCATTTAATTTGCCTTCTTTTATTCTCAAAGTAATATTAGGAAGGAAAAATATGGATTATTTTATATGTGTTGTGAGGTTAAAGAGCTGAACAGGTCTGTCAGGAAAAGCTGTTTTTCATTTTCTGACATAAACTGCTAATTATACTCAATTATATTTCATAACTTATGCATTGTGCTTTTTTATATGTCTTATTCTTTCATGTCTTTCCCTTGAGTTCCTCGATTTAATAATCCAGGTAGCAGTGTCCTCACATCTAATGTCTTTTCTATAGCCAAGTGTCCTCATATCTAATGCCTTTTCTAAAAATCATCTCCTCAGCATCTTGCAAGATTAATTCCCTAATGCACATTAAAAAACAACAAAAAATTCCCAGTCCTGAGACCACGGTAATGTGGTATACGTGACCTGTAAGCACTATTACCTGGGGAAAGCTGACTTACACGACACAGAGAGACATAAACCTCACTACTGCTGCAGAAAGCCAGCTAATCTCCTTAGGGCTGCTCACATCTTCTTCTGCACGCGCTTTCTATGTGTATTCAGACTACCTACACTGCAGACAGGTGAAGACTGCTGTAATTTATTCTGACATGGCAGAAATAACCTCATAAAGTTATAATTCATTTCACCTCATCACGTAGTAGAACTTTAATCTTAAAGGAACGAGGACATTGGCTGAGACCCATCCAGCCTAAAATTAGAGATTATACAGGCAAATATTCTAACCAAAACCTTTTCTGGGCTTGGAACCCATCTTTTACTGCCTGGAAATAGCATAGGACTGATACAATCATAAGACATGTGTTTCTGCTAGGTACCTCATGTTATATAGGTTAAATCTGAGCCTACATTTTCAACATTTCTCTGATTGTCAAGCAAATGTAATGGTGAATCAGCCCTTGCTCCTGTGATTAACAATTTATGACAGCGTGTTTATCATTGAGTAACTAAGAGGAGGTAAGTTCTAATTTTCATGGGTTCAGAAAGTAGGCACTAAAATTCTACATGATTCTTCATTAGTAAGAAGTATTCTAGATGGACTTATATGGCTTGTCTAATCACCACTACGACTGCTTCCATGCAGCAGAGCACTGTAAAGCATGATGGCAACAGAACAGTTTTGAATTCTCTACCCTGAAACTCCCCAAGTGACTTTCATTAAACTCAGGATTGTTGCGGTGCTTTGTGGCCAGTTCCACGGCCAGCGATATCATA
>VZTD01000358.1:0-100853 GCA_013397725.1 Rhagologus leucostigma
ACTGCCAAGGCACAAGCCAAAGTATCCAAACTACAAGGTTATACACTGTATCAGTCAATTACCAAAGATCTGCCACTGATGAAAAAGTCTCTCTGACTTCAGAGTCATTCCAACTCAAGGGGAGATCACAGCCTTGCAGCTAGGATGCTTAGCTGGGAGAGGTGAAAGAAAACTCACTTTGCCCTCTTTGTGGAATGCAGCTAACTCACAGTCAAATTAAGTGTGATAGGAAAGGCACAGTGCTCCTTGTACCCGCAACTTTCTTTGTTCCTTTATAACTGAGTCTTGAGCAAGCCACCCACTGTTCATGTGTTAATCGCATGATTGGTCTTACAAGCTCATGTGCAACTCACTGTGTCACTCAGCTCCTTTCAAGGTTTTCAGAGAACAGATAGAAACTAGAGGAGCTCCTTAGAGCCTTTACCAAACTTCTGTTGGTTTAGTGAATGGGTCAAGGACAGGCTGCCAAGGGAAGCAGCCACCATCCCTGGAGGGATTTAAAAGCCACATAGATGCGGCACTTAAGGACGTGGGTTAATGGTGGACTTGGCAGTGTTGGGTTGACCACAGAGATATTTTCCAAGCTAAAACACTCTATGATTCTATGATTGTCATATAGGCAGATATTCATTTTTTTGGTAATCTTTCGTAAATGTAGCATCCTCAATGGCACTGACAAAATTTATTATGCAAAAACCCTGAGCAGAAAAGCAACCCAGGTTTCCTCATTCACTTCATGGCACAGCAAGTTACCTGACTATTGCCAAAATGCAAGTAGGAGGCAGAACTTCCTCTGCTACCTCTTGGAGATAAGTTGTTATGTGTTATATGAATGAAATATTCCACCACCATAGAATATTTCACAGAACACATTAACAGATGGGAGTCAGATCCTCCTTCGATTTACAGACAGATAGCTCTATCAGACAGATACCTCTTTGGAAACAGCTGCTTTCTGCTTTTGCTCCATTACCTCCTTTTATTTCTTCCTTCACTATATAGATTTTATACAGAGTGTTCACTTGACGTGTCTTAGTGTTCTAGAGATTACAAGACTGTCTCCACTGCATTGCTCACAGATTTGCCTGACGTAGTAAAACTTACGTCTTATTTTACATTAATTACATCCATATTTTTCTGAAAACTGAAAAAAACAAAAGTCTTTCTTCATTTTATATGGATATTCCACCAGCTGCTATCAAATCTTTCCCGTGGCTCATGCTATAGTGAGAGGTGTGTTAATGACACACTTCTGGCTGTGAAACACTCTCACAAATTGCCTCTGGTTACCCCCATGGTCCAGTTTGAATTGCTTATTTTTGCTGCCATTGTTTTATAGGTTTTCTTATATTGGGATGAGAGGTGTGGGTGTTCACTCCAGCTGTGAAAGCCCTTCAGTGAGCTTTCACAAGCGCTTTTAGAGTTAAACTGTTTTTCTGAATTTCATGAAAAAGGGCTTCTGTGTGGGGAACTGACAGTAGGATTCCTTGACAGCACATTGTTCTCAAGCACAAGTTTATCTTTAACTCCGTTCAGTCCTTGAGGCAGAGTTATCTGCTGCACAAGTGTCTTCAGCAAGCACTGAAAGGGTAATCAGTGCCTTGCACAGGTAGAAAAAGCAAAGCTGTTGTGATACTAATGTGAAACTTACTGTCAGTTGCTCTGAGCTCAGAGAAGTGTGAGCTCCAGTTTGCCAACCTCTTTGCCTGCAGGACACTGTGTGGTGCTGCTGACTTCAGTTATCATGATGCTGATGCTCAATATTTAAGTATTTACAATACCACAAACATTGTCAAAACAGGAGGAACAGGAAAGTTTGCCCATAATGAAACCGTGCCCAGAAAAACGTCCTTTGAATTTTTTTAAGTATAAGAAGATTTAACAGAGGTTGTTTTCAGTACATGAATAATGTTTCCTCCTGCCAGGAGGAGCCATTTTTTAAGCTTTATCCTGAAAAATACTGCTGGAGGTGTTCAAGTAATTGCAGCAGGCAGTGGCAGTTGGGTGAGAAATGTGGGGAGGAAGATCAGGAAGGAACGTGAGTCTCCACCAGGGGATGTAGTGCCAGGTTAGAGAGCCTCGAGTTAGCTCTGAACATGCTGATATGACTGGGCAGAGCCCCATGCTGTAAAAATAGTCAGGTGAGACCCAGAAAGCTGGATAACTGTGCTAATTCTCATCCTTGGCTAATTAGTCCTGCAGTTAATTAGCCTTGTTACAGTATTTTTCCTGATGCGACAGATGCCTCTGTGTTCTGGAATCAGCAGGTTTGGCACTGGATTGCCACAACAGTTCAGATTCATCGGCTGAGATCCGGATAACATTTTTACTGTGCTTTCTATAATCTGTTACCCCTACAGAGCTGAAATAAATAATCAAACCAGGAATAGGGACCACCAGAGTAATGGGGCCCTTATGATTCCATTCGTAAGGGATTGTGGTGGCTCCAATCACCAAAGGGTCAACAACTTGTTTGAACACTTGATTTCAAATATATTAAGCTTGCACAAGTCCAGTTTCCACAGTTTTCAGTGGATATTTGGTTCAGACCTCCTCATTGCGAGGGCCATTTTCCTCCTTTGAGGGCTACAGAAAATGCCTGGCAATATCAGGGCAGCCTGAAAAATTCCAGCAATATGCAATACACTAAAGAGAGAAATAAAGCAGAAAAAAAAGAAAAAGAAAAAAGCTTACAAACTTTTCTGAAAAACAGAAAGATTTTGTGTTCCTGGAGTCTTTGATAACAAAGGCTCAATCTCTGACCTCCAGATGAATAGCTTAAATCTAAAGACCCAGTGTTGTAATGGAAATCTCTTATTAATAGGAAGGAAGGAAGAGGTTACCCAAAGAGGTTTTGGACTCCCTATTCCTGAAAACATTCAAGGTTGGATGGAGCTCTGAGCAACCTGGTCTAGCTGAAGATATCCCTGCTCATGGCAGGAGGGTTGGCCTAGATGGTCTTTAATGGTTCCTTCTAACCCAAACCATTCTATGATTCTATGCCAATGCGAAGAGGGAATGTCAACCTAGTCCTTATCCAAAGCTTGAAGCCTTGGACTCTGTGTTTTTTCCGTTCTTTCCTGTTCCTTCAAAGCTCTTAGGTAGGTTCACTTTCTCAAGAAACACTTCAGCGAGCCCTAAACCCATATTATCATAAGCCAAATAATCCTCTATATTGGGCAAGCAAATTCCCTATAAACGTACAACAAGGCATCGGCGTCTGCTCCAACTGACTGCCAGCAAGCTGTTACCTCCCTCATCTGGGAAGCCTGTGCACCGTCTCAGCCACTCCATCTTTAATCCAAGGGATCATGTCTCAGCTCACACCAGCAAAAAGGACCAGGAACACAAAGCAAGAGGCAAAATCTCCAGCCACTGCCTCTCCTTCACCTCACCTAACACCTGACATTCCCACTGTCTGCAAGACACAGCTGATGTGGTGGGGATTAAGAACATAAAGAAGGAAAATTACTTACAGCTGGAGCAATTGTCAGGCAGAAAGATAATTGAAAGCCAGCAAAACGATCAACCGTTTAATTGCTTACATTAAAGAAATGAATTGACAGCAATCAAGCCAACCTATAAAAAGTACTGAAAAAAAAATGACATGTGAGAAAATAGATTAATTTTCATAAAGAACAAGTGAAAACAAACTTGGAAAAAAACCTGAAAACCCAAGCTAGTGTTGTTTATAAGCCTTAATCAATTTAAAACTCATTTTCAATGTATTAAACTTTACTATTTAATGTCTCCCAATGAATTCTGCCTTTGGCATTGTTCAGCAGCCTTACTGAAGCCTTGTGCAGTTAAAAAAGACTATTCATCAGCATTACCTCTGCCAAACATGCTTAAATCAGGAGGCAGTATCCACAATCATAAAGAGGGGAGCACTATGAGATTTTTTTAAAGGGAATTTTTCCCATCTGAGGGACTGCAGAATTCCTGGGATGATTTTTTACAGGCAGAACTACTGAGCTCTTAGAATTTGTGTTTTTAAACCTTTCTTATTGGTCTTAGTATTGAATCTTTGCATAAAATCAAAGGCCAAATGGAGGGGAGGAGGGAGGTGTCTCCATTTTCAGCCACTCAGTGCAGTAACATGTTTCGCATCTCTTTTGATTCACGCATTTTTTCCAAATCATGTGCCTGAAAAGTCCTTCAGAAGATTGACAAAGTCTTGCTTTGTCCCCAAGAGCAGAACCACAGTTTATGGTATGAGGAAAACAAGTTCCCAACACACAGTAACCCCTCCTGAAATGTTTAGACCGAAATCTGAGTTGAGCAGGGATGTGAACTCTATTGTACCAGTGTACAGTAATTTTTTGGAAGGTGTGCTATGGCAAAAGAATGGAAAGACAACCACTCCAGAATGGATCCTTGATATTTCATACTTCATTTTTACAGAAAGAATATGGAGGCTTGTTCTGGGGTTTTTTCACACTTATATGAATACCTTAAAATATTTTATTTTTAGAGGAGAAGAGAGAGATTGTATACCATCAGTTTTTCTCCCTATCATCAATTTTTCATTTCATGACAAAAAATCTAATTTTGTATGTGTGAGTCTCAAAAGTAAAAAAAGAAGAAAATAAAAGAGCCTGAATCCAAGGGCTCAGCTACTGGCTGCCATCCAGCCTCACCATCCAGCTGACTGATCACAGGATGAAGTATCCCCCACCCAATGATTCCCCCAACACTGCTGACCTTCACTTCCTGAAACTGAGTTATGAAAGTTCTACATAAAATCAATACTTTTTTGAAGCTTTCTGACCTTTTATGGCTTCCCTCATGTTTTCATCCTCACAGTCTTCTTGCTGATAGCTCATTGTTTTCATGCTGCAGATCAGTCACTCTGGGTTTGAGCTGAGCCATATCCCACCACAGTAACAGCAGGGACGGACAGCCCAGTGCCTTTCTGGAAACACACAGTGATCTTACTGCCCCTCCTCACCTGTTAATCTGGATTTTAACTCTGCATTTTTTACACCAGGGAGGTTTCAAAGGCGGGTCACCTAGCTGATCAAAGGACAGGAAAGCAAACCTGAGGCAAATCTTAAGAGAGGAAATGTTAAAATCAATGCCACCTGGATTAGGCCCATTACTTCTTGACAAAACTAAAACTTCATTTTGTACTGTAGTACATTACTTGATAACTAGAGATGCTAAAGTAATAAGTAAAAGATATTTCTAAAGGAAAAAAATCAGATGTTTCCCTTCTGAAAAGGTCAGGATAACAGATTACTCCACTAAAATTCTGGGAATACAGGACTAGGAGGAACAATATGTATCTACAACTGCAGGCACCAGGTGCTGAGGTTAAGTAAAGCAGTGAAGTGAATTGACTCCATTCCTACATGACGTAGGGTGCTATTTCCCCCTCTAGAGCAATCCCAGGGCCAAACACCCAAGACACTGCAATGTGCCACAGCAGATTAGACCAAAGGTGTCCCATGCAAGATCCCATTTTTCTTTCCCTTTCTTGGACCCTAAATCTAGAAGCAGAGGCATCCAGGGTTTTTCCAGTAAGTGATTAGTGCAGAAAAGTCAAAAAATCCAGAACTTGCAAGAATCACTACAGGTTGATATATACAGATTGTTATTTTCTAGATATCTGAAATGTTTCCTAGTTGTAGCTCTGATAAAGAGGCCACACAGCAAGAAAGCTTAGAAAAATACTTTCCTTCTCCCTTTTCTTGCCAGTACAAAACTCTGCATGGAAAAGGTACTTTTGTCTTAGAAACCTGGGTCTAGAGTAATCCCAACCTAATCCTCACTGTTGAAAAAGACATAAAGGTCATGAAAAGTATCAATTTTATTTGCCAATTAAACCCAGAGGGAGTTATTTTCTGAATTCATCCTTGTGTTTTATTGACAGCAATAGTTATGATCCTTATAATGGCCTTATAATTCCCTGTCTAGCTCTAAGACATAGTATGTGCTGAAAAAAACTAATGAAGCAAAAGACACTTGATACCATCCTTCAAGTGAGCTGTTTAGAAAATCCTTTCCAAAGGAAAAATAAAACAGCCATTTTAATAAATTAAAAACCCTGATGCACAGCTTGCTGGATGGCAGGTCCAATCAAGAGGGTTGACATGTCACGCTGTAACTACTTCCCAGTGAATGATGACATAATTTTCAGATTTGCCCTTCTTACTGGCATTGATGCATTCAGGCAAAACAATATATCAATCAGCATTTAGGACCTAAATGCCTGTTATGAGTCAGTCTTCTGGAGCTCTCAGCTTCCCATATCTCATAAGAATCTCAGCAGTGATTTGTAGCCTTCTGAGTGTTTCCTAATGCTTCACATCTCTCAAACTGGTCAGAGCCCAACACCAGAGCTCTTTCTGCACTTCACAGCAATCACCATTGATATAGGACAAGTGTGTATTTCTCTGTATTCCTCTGACCACCATGTTAATGCCACTTTCTAATAGTTAACACTGGTTGGAATCCACTGTTGTGTCACACATTTAAGAGTTTTACGGCCTGGCTTATCCTCAGTTCATTTTCACAGCCTGTGTAATTCCTCAGCAGGGCTGCTCCCAAACAGAAGAATTCCATCAGCGGACAAAGGAAGCATTACTGATGTCATCTCTGAGGCCTTTGATTTGGTCCTCTACAACATTCTTACCTCTAAACTGGAGAGACGTGGGTTTTTTTGATGGATGGACAGTTAGATGGGTAAGGAATTGGTTGGGTGAACACATCCAAGAAGTTGTAGCCAATGGCTCAATGTCCAAGTGAAAGCCACTAAAGGTGGTGTTCCTGCAGGGTCCATACCGGGACCAGTACTATTCAATATCTTCATCAGTGAAATGGACAGTGGGATTTTTGACACTGACAGTTTTCAGATGAGTAGATACCCTCAAGGAAAAAAAATCCATCCAGAAGGATCTTGACAGGTTTGAGGAGTGAGTCCACAAGAACCTCATGAAGTTCAACAAGGCCAAGTCTGTGTCATTGAGAATTGAGGTTGTGCAGTCTGGAGAAGAGAAGATTCCAGGGAGACCTTTAAAAGCCTTTCTATCGATAAGGGGAAATGGAGGACATAAAAATTCAGAGATTTTACCAAGGCTTGTAGTGACAGAATAAAGGACAACAAGTTTTAAACTGAAAGAGGGTAGATTGAGACTGACTATGAGGAAGAAAATTTGTAAGATAAGGGTGGCGAGACACTGGCAGAGGTTGCCCAGATGTCGCTGCCCCATCCTTGGAAGTGTTCCAGGCCAGCTTGCACAGGGCTTGGAGCAACTTGGAATAGTGGAAGGTGTCCCTGACCATGGCAGGGTTGTTGCACTACTGCAGAAGGTCCCTTTCAACCCAAAAACTTCTACGTTCTGTGATATCGTATCAAATCGTGGAAGAGACACAGAGAAAGGGAAGACAGATAACAAATGGCTATATAATCTATTATATGTTATATAAAAGATTTATAAATTAGATACTTGTACTATATTACTGGGTGATTTATTTGAGACAAGTGCTGACCACACAACTCACATTCTATCTCAACAAAAAGAGCAGAGGATATCAGGTAAATTATACACTCTTCCTAAGGAATAGATCACAAAAAAAAAATAGACTTCTAAATGTCTTGAAGTAGTGGCAGCCAAAAGGAAATGTATGACCCTCCAAAAGTTTTCGTATTTCATGATGCATGAAAAAACTCATTTATATGAACCTTTGCTTGCTTTCATCAGGTTATTTGAACTCTAATATTGTAGCAAGGGGATACTCACCTGAAAACTAAATCACTGCACCTCAAACTTCATGACCCACGTTTGAAATAATGCAAAAAGATCATGATGATCTGAAAAACACATCATATTGGCTGTGAGTTACAGCCATCAATAGTGCATTGCAGCAACTGAAACTTTCTTTGTGCTGAAATGTTTTGGGCTTGGGCCAAAATGCTTTGAGATTTTTTTTTAATAAATATTACAATAAAACCCCTCAAAACCTATTAAAAAAAACATTTTCATGTTGTCAGGTTGTTTGGTTTTGGTATTTTGTTCTTTTCCTCCCCACAAAAGAAAAAAAGGATTTTGTGGGAAGAAAGAATTTTAAAAGATACTTTGATTACAGTAAAAATTCCTGTGGCTGATAAAGGAAGATTTGATTTTTTTATCATGATGAAATGGTCTTACAAAGAAATAAACTACCAGTCTCAAATTAGACCTTTCAGAACCCCATTATACCTAATTAAAATCCTTTTTCATAGGCTTAGTAGAAGTTCTGGGTGTGAATAACTTTGCTTAAGCAGATTCACAAATCTGGCTGCAGTAAATTACAGATGAGACTTCCCAGGAGCAGAATAAACCCCATCAAGACCCTCATAAACAAAATGCCAGCATCTGGAGCCAGAGAGAAAAGCACAGACAGGATGGAGAGAAGAATTGCAGACCTGGGATCAGCCTATACATCAACATCGTGTAAGGTGAAAAAAAATGTCTTTATTTATTGCTTAGCAGCCTTCAGGGTGTGAGTGTCACTGAGCATTAGCATTCACCTTTATAACTGTGCTTTGATTTACAGCTCCACCCCAGCATAGAGGAAGGAGCCAATTACATGTCTGGGGGAACATGGATGCATTGAGTAGATCCCAGCTGCTTCCTCTTCCCTCTCATACAGGATGCATGCAGAGAGATTTTCTTGGCCTGAAATAGAGGTTTGAGGGATAGGCTCTTTATGAGATGCTCTCTCTCTGCTTTATGAGATGACTGCCAGAAGAATATCATGTTCTATAGAAATTTATGCTCCCACAGGTTAAGCTGCAGTAGAAAATGTAGGAGATGTTAGACACAAAGATGCTGTTCCACCTTAGTCAAAGCCACACACAGCTTTGCCAAGGCTGGAAACAAGGTTAAGATGTACCAAGGCCAGTGAGGTGACAAACTCTATATTCTCCTGCCTATGGTGAACAGGTCTGTGAGTACTTAGATAGTGTACATCAGACCAAAACCCATGCTTTATGTCAAACCTGAGTGATTCCACCTCTCACTTCTAACGAGATCTTTCCTTCCCTCCGCTTTCTGGTGGCGTCTATAATTTCTTGATGGTTCCTTCTCCCGGTTTGTCTCACAGTGGCAACCCAGGATCAGCTGGGGAGGCCGAGCACTTCTGAGACCCAGCCTTCAGCTGAGGTTGGATGCTCAAATATCATCAGTGGGAAGAGTTGGCTCTTGACTGCTCAGAATTTCATTTAATGTCCCAAAACCCATACTGTGAAGCCCCGTTCAGTGCTGATCATAGAACCATGAAACAAAGTGGTTTCAGTTGGAAGGGACCTTATAGATCATCCAGTTCCAACCCCCTGCCATGGGCAGGGACACCTTCCAACAGACCAGGTTGCTCAGAGCCTCATCCAACCTTGAACACTTCCAGGGATGGGATCCATAGTTTCTCTGGGCAACCTCTACCAGGGCCTAACCCCTCTCCCAGGAAAGATTCTTTTCCTGTTATCTACTCTAAACCTGTCCTTTGCTAGTGTGAAGCCATTCCCCCTCGTCCACTACACACCCTTGTAAAAAATCCCCTTCCAACTTTCTTGTAGCCCTTTTAGATTCTGGAAAGTGCTCTAAGGTCTCCCTGGAGGCTTCTCTTCTCCAGGCTGGACACCTTCAACTCTCAGTAGAAGAAATCCTCCAGTGTACTCCTGAACTCACTTTTCTATCCTGTGTTTGCAAACCAGTGCTGTTTGCAGGCTTGCAGCTTTCCACATCACAGATCCACATCGCTGGAGATGGATAGATACCAAATGTGGTGCTCTGACTTCTGCTCTCTGAATTCAGAAACGTTGTCATGTCAAAGACCAGCCATCCCACCCACTCTGAATTCCCAAGGGGATTTCAGAGGCTCACTACAGATGGCACCTGAACATTTCTTCTTCCAGCTGCCAAATCACTAGTAAGAATGGAGACCTTTTAGTGTTTATTTATCTGTTTCAGTATCACATTTATTTTGTTTATAACAGGAAATTCTGAAATGTTTCACTTCCACCATTAGATGAGAGAGGAGTCCCAGTCAGGCTGGGTTTACCAGACAAATCGAAGGCGAGTCTCCACATATTCGGGTGAATATTATAGGAAAGCATTTTCCTTTGGTTTCAAATGTTATTAAGCTAATGATCAAAGGATGCAACTTTAACAGGTACTCATTAGATCTGAAACTCTTGATCCAATCCATTTACCCTGCCACACACCCCTACATAGGCAGCTCCCAAGCGCTCCAGAAACTCCCAGGCACGGTGACCCATGCATTACACCAACATTAGGAGTCTCACAGCAGCACGAACTTTATCCCTCCCTAAGGAGGAATGAAATTACTAATTTTTTCCCTCAAAGGTGATTCAGAGGACAGACTGTAGCAAAGGTTCTGTGCATGGAGAGAGAATTACTGCTAAGATTTTATTAGCACATAAACACGATGACGTTTTTGATGCCTCGGGCTATAGAAGCACAGTCATTACAATGAAGGCCATATTTCTTTCCATCTTTCCATGGGTCCTGTAGCACACTGAGCAATCCATCTTGCTCACATACCCTACACAATCATAGATATATTTATTTCTTTGCTTCTCTCACTTGACCTTTTGAGCACTGCAGGTGTTCTGGGGTGTGACAGCACAAACTCTGCAGCTTCTGCCTTCTAACAAAACCCAGGTGAGGCTCACGAACAGGTGAAGGACAACCACGGCACTATCAGGTACCAAATTACTGACAGCTGCTGCATGAGCCTCTGCCAGTGCCAGAAATAACCAAAAGCAGCAGAATGAGGATTGGCGGAGATGAGTGGCAGGAGACTGGCAGAGGTTATGGATTACACACACTATTCTGAGGTAGAAAATACGTGTTTGCTCACAGACAAAGCAAAGCTGATATTTTTGTCATCCAGATGTCATTCAAATGAGACACGAACCACTAATTCATAGAATCACAGAATGGCTTGGCTTGGAAGGGACCTTCCAGATCATCAGATTCCGATTCCCCTGCTATTTCTTCACTTAGAAACAGTTGCAAATGCATAAATCTAAAGATTTAGCAACATAAGGGAAAAACCCCCCACGTTCTGGGTTGCTGAGGGTTCGAAACACATTTAAGAATACACGGAGATAATCCTTATTGAAAAGATATGTAATAATTATTTATTATACTCCTTTTTTAGATCATGCACAAAAAAAGCAATTTTCTGGAATTTTATTTCAGCTCTTAAATGAATAACAAATACTTCTGCCACAGTACTCTTAAAGAAAAGCGCAAAACTGAATCCACTCTCAACCTCCATTTCGTTGATTCAGTCGTGTAAGGCACTTTCTTTTTAATTGAATGATTTATATAACTGTGAAGCCCTCTGTGAATTTTAAAATTGAATATATCATTGATGATTTTCTGCAATGAGGCTTGAAGCTTAGAATTAAAAAGTTATTAGTATTTTCACTAGGAAAGTTCAAGAGCTCAGATATTGAAGACCAAATCCCAGAATCTATGGCAGGCTTGTACTGATTTTTTTTCTGCAATTGTTCCGAATTTGCTCTTCGTTATGACTTATTTAAATGAAACTCTTCCACAGACAAAAGAATTTCAAGGCCAGAAGAGACCATTGCAATCATTCAACCTGATCTGCTTTGTAATGCAGATCACAGTCACCCCTTTATCTTCTCGCTGGTCTCTCAATTTAGGCTGTTTGGTGTGCCCTAAACTCCTGTCATCTGCAATATCTTCCCTGTCCTAAAGCTCAGCACATCCTAATCCCTACAGCAACACCCTGATTTACTGGGTCATCAGTGATGAGGTGTTTCTACCTACCTGTTATTTTACCCTTTGGGATATTTTTTTTAAACCTCTCAACCCTGCTTTGCACCTTTATTTTCCCCAGTAAGACAAGCCTGCTTGTCAGAGGAGGGCTGTGCAGCTGCAGTGAATTAGCAAATAATGTCCATTTTTAACTGCTAATGATACGTTAATTGCATAAAGGCCTGCTGAGGGGTTTCTCCCAGAAGAAATTGGTACTGATTCCTCTCAGGTGATGCCTCAAATAGAATCATAGTCACAGAATGGTCTGGGTTGAAAGAGACCTTAAAGACCATCTCCTTCCAACCCCTGCTATGGGCAGGGACACCTTCTGCTAGACTAAGCACCATCCAACCTTGCCTGGAACACTTCCAGGGATGGGGCATCCACAGTTCTCTGGGCAACCTGTGCCGGGGCCTCACCACCCTCATGGTAAGGAATGCTACTGGTAAAGGGTGATCCACGGATTATTTACTGTCTTCCAGCCGTATCTTTAAATGTAGAGTAAAAGGAATGTAAAACTTCATCCTTGCAGAGGAATTTATCTTAATAATCAGTTTAGAGAGTGTGTGGCTGTGTGAAAGTGAAGATATTTTCAGCTTACTCAAGGCACCAAAAGCTCAGACTAAGATTGAGCCTGCATCAGGCGTGGGTGGAGTGAACCACTCTTTCATCGTGATGCACGGACACAGTCATGTTCTAATGACTTCCCATCTCACAGTCACCCTTCTCCATAAGGGAAGAAGAGATTAAAGAATTTTGTGAATTCTCATGTCATAATCATGAAAGATATCCACTCTTGGCTGGAGCAGTCTCGCTGTCCATAAAATGTGCATGTATGTTTGGGGTATTTTGTCCTCAGGACATAAATCCACTCTGGAAAAAATCAGATTGGTTGCATTTAGAACTTGAGCTTGAATCATAGAGGCTTCATCATAGGATCAGTCATAGAATGGTTTGGGTTGGAAAAGACCGTGCTCAGGGACACCACAACCCCAAACCTCCACATTTTGCTGAATCATTTCCAATTTAAAAAATATTAAAAAGAAGAAAAATATTCACTGTTAAAAAGCTTTGAGTCTTTCTCATGTTATCCCCTCAGACCTTAGAGTCTCAGAAGGTCCTGGGTAATGCACAGAGAACACTTACCTAATTTTTAAAAACTATAATAACTGTAACCAAGAAGTGGGCATGAATAGCAAATCAGCAGTTTTGCTCTTCTTTTCCCACTGAAACTTTTGTCTTGTTTGTTTTATTAACTTGAAATACACTGAGAAGCCTTTTAAAACATGAAACTAAAGGTTTGGCTCATCCTCTGGTCTTCAATATTTCCATTTTACATTTAATGTTATGGTCTTTATACTGCTTTTTGCTTGTTGTTGTTGTTTAATCTTGAGCGATCCACAAGTGCCTGACAGAATGCATTCTGTCGCCACACCTTTACAAACAACAATTTTTTTGGGAATGACCTGAGCCAACAGAATCCAAAATCAGGAAAACTTAGTGCATTTTCACTTCATCACTCTTGTCGCTGAGAGATAATTACAGAATAAATAAGTCTAGAGATGAGTTTGGAAGTGACGAATGAATATAAAAACACCACAACACTCTTTCCACTTTAACACTTTCTTTCCATTTGGGAACAGAAGCCTGTGCTGTTAAACAGATGGAGGGAGATCAACTCTGCTTTGGGAAGTGTGATGGGAAATGTAATCTGGCAGGATATTTTGCCCACAAAGCAGAATGAGAACATGAGATCCCAGTGCAGCACAACAGCTGTAGCTGCACTTCACATGGAAATCTTTCAACTTCATCTCCCTCTCTTCTTCTTTAGGTCCCATCTTCTTTATTCCCTTCTTTATCTTCACAATTATTGATCACTCCAACATTAATCACTGTTGAAAACAGTTGTGCAAGATTTTAGGGCTTAAAAATCATTGAAAGAAAACTTCAGATTCTAGTTATTTTCAACAAAGAGAAGAAATCAGTCTACAAAGTATCCTAAAAAGCTGAAGGAACTAGCTTCTCCCTAGATAAAAATTAGACATGTGTTGGTGCCACCAACAGAGCCTCACTAATTTTCATCCACTAGCAGTGCAAAACTTTCTAGAACTCACTCTCAGTAAATCTTTCCAGGTAGGTAATTAAGGCAACACATCCCTTTTACTGCTACTGAAAGACTTGGCTTACAATCTGTTCTTTATTGATAGGAATTGCTTTTTATGCTTTTCTTGTTATTTTTCTCCATGCACAGAAATATCTCCATTTTTTCCACTAAGCACAGGGCCTGTCCTGTCCTGATCCCACAATTATCTTCTGAGCTCATCAGGCCACCATTAAGAGTCTATTGGGAAACCCTGAAGCAAGGACCGATGTTGGTAATTTTGGAATTCCTTCTAGTTCTATGCTCTGAATATTCAAAAGATCCTCACAGGCACAAAATTCACCCACTTTCCTGGCAAGACACGGCCGTACTTTCCAAGATTTACTCTTGTATTTCAGAGGATTTGCATGTATTTAGTGTCCACTTTTCTGTAGCAAGCAGGAAGGAAATTGCAGCAGAAACACTGCAGTTCCAGAAAACAACTTAAACTCTCCCCAAAATCCAAAAGGAAGACTTGTCCCAGACCCTCGTTCACTGCAGAGCTCTGATACCCTTGAGTAATGAAGTATTATGTCACTGCACAGGTAATTATAAGGAGCACATTGGCTACTGTTTATTTCTTTTTATCTTGCATTATGTGCATTCCATTAGGATGCAACTACCTGTCCTGAAAATAACTAATAATATCGTTAGAAAGGCACTGAGATTCAACCCCTTTCCCCCAGAGAGACGTCAAGCTATTGTCACAGCAGAGGTGGTTTCTTCTGCATTCCCAGATGATCAGTATTCATTGGAAGAGGCACTGGAGATGATCCCTTAGGAGGCAAGGCGATTCAGGCCATGAGGAATGAAGTAAATAAAACACGTGTCCCAAATGGAGCACAGTGTATACTATCATTGTTTTTATACTCTTGGCACTCAGGTATGTGTCACAGCCACAGCGTAGCTTGAAAGGCTGAAAACCTGCCTGCACAGGAATATTTCTTATTCCACCGATATAATGGTACCCGTTTTCTGGTGTAACTGCAAGATTGGCTTTTTTTTTCAGTTTTAGTTAGACCATTCAGAAAGCAAAGTAAAGCAGAGTAAGTAATGCTATTCTTAATTAGGACAAGAGTATCTGAGTGGGAAGGACTGTGAATGAGATTATTCTGCTTACTAATCACTCCTGACACCAAATAAGTATAATTGTATAGACACTTTTTGATCACTTCAGTTCATCTACCCAACATGCCTAATTTAAGTCAAAATGCAGACTTCATTGAATTCTGTCCAGTTCTCAATGCAGTCTTACTACTGCCAGCAGTTGGAAGTAGTATTGGGGCTGTCAAAGCACGGATGTGCACTTTGTTCTGCCACCTCTGATGGGACAAGCTTGGGATAGGAAAACCTGAAAGTGAGCAAGACATCTGAAGGTGGCAAGGTTTTAAAGAAACTGAGTGAAATACACCCAAACTCTTCCATCAGAACTTCAGAACAACGTAAAAAGAAATAAACAGTTGCCAGTGTGCTCCTTCTAAATACCTATGCAGTGACAGTCACACCTAAAGATTTTAGCTTTTTATACATTCTTCATATATTTGTAGCTTTGTAGACGGTTAATACATGGTTATATGGCTCCTGGCATTTTTCCTACCCTTTCTTTCAGATTTTAGAACAATAAGCTAACCCTTCTAACACATACTTGAAATTCTGTTTAGTCTTATTCTTAAGAAGCCTGACAAGGACATTTTGTTTTCCACTAGAACTTAGAAGACATAAGAAAGCCCCTGAAACAACTCTAATGGGGCAGAATCCAGGAGGAAATTACCTAACCAACTGCTCTTCTAACTGGACAATATTTGTTAGATATGTTAATTTGTTAAACTTAAAAAAATTGTAGAAATCCGATGCTGGGTCTGCCCATAGCCATGGAGGCACCTGGAAGCTTCCATTAAAGACCTGCCTGTTATCTTACTATTTGAACACTGTTGCAAGTTTTAGGTTGTTGATTTTAGGCAACAGGAGAAGGCACTTTAAGAGGTCACCTGCCAAGGAGTTAATGACTTTGTAACCCTTCACTCAAGATAGAAAAGTCAGGTGAAAAATGGGACACCCCTTCCTATACTGTAATAGCTCCTGTAGGATTTATTCTTGGAAATTACTGGAACTTCTGACTGAGGAGTGACTTCTAAACTGGAGACTTGCAAGACTCAGTAGGAAACTGGACAGTCAAAATCAGAACCCGAGAGGTTTAGCTAAACAACCGCAGCTTTGGCCTAAGACGATGCCAGGCCTGTAGAATGACTGCTTTTCTATTCTCACAACAAGCCTGGCATAGCCAGTGGAAATAGCAAATGTAGTTGATCCAGCACATTTTAAAGAATTTATTTTGATAAGGATAAATCTGGTCAGAAAAAAAAATT
The DNA here is from genome assembly GCA_013397725.1 of Rhagologus leucostigma. Lineage (NCBI taxonomy): Eukaryota > Metazoa > Chordata > Aves > Passeriformes > Rhagologus > Rhagologus leucostigma. The sequence goes on from VZTD01000358.1 coordinate 16,305, forward strand.
GACTTGCTGTATGTGGGCAGACCCATGGATGTAAAGTGTCCACGGACTTGGTCTTACTTCTTAGAAGTTGATAGAAAAATTCCTGTGGCAAGAAAGACACAGAACTGAGCACTTCCTTAATACTGAGCTATTCGGAGATTGCCCTACCCACATCAATGACAGATATGTCCTTATATGCAGAAAATTTTTCTTCTTCAGTGGAGAAACAAATGAAAAAATATTCCTAGTACTATGGAAATGTCCTGTTGCAAGGAAGTTCCACATTTACAGCCCTTTACAGATTAAATTATTATTGCTGAGGACAATTGGAAATGAGTATCTAAATCCCATAAGAAATTATTTTTTATTTATGAACTGCCTGTTAAAATATATCCCACCCACAGAACAGGGCAGGATGTTGAGTTTTCAGAAAAGAAAGGGTCATGACCAGATGATTGAGGTAAAATATTGTAATTTACAAGTTCTACCCACTTCTCTTCCATCCCAGTCCTCATGTCTTAATTTAATAGGAAACATAGCACTGGTGAAGCCACCCAGAGCACACAGTACAACTGAATCTTGTTATTTGTTGCTAAACAGAAAATGTTATTTACCCACACCTGTTAAAAATGAGATAAATGTGTGAAGTGTAACAGAACTGATACTCAAAAACAGCTTTGACTACCTACTTTACAACCTAAATAATGGAGAGAAAGGACATAGCAGATGCCCCTTATCCATCCTTTAAATAGATGGTGAAGGAAATACAGTCATATTATATAGTTTTAATTGGATTCCTTCAGACTGCGTTCCAGTCAATAATTTTGGTGGGAGGAGAGGAAATCATCTCCTTAATGCTTTCATCAGCATTAATCACATCTCATTTGTTTCTGCAGAGGCCAAAGGCAAAAGAACTGGGCAGAAATTAGAGGCACCAGCAGCTTTTGGGTTCAAGGAATAAATACTCTGAGGTTCTCTTTGCTCTGCTGAACCTTTCTCCAAGTATTCTAGGAGCAGCAGAAAATGAGAAAGAAAGACTACATAACTACCACAGTGTGTGAATATTCAAAGGAGTCTCAGCAGCACCAAGCAACACTATTTCCTGAACTGAAAACATTTGAATTCCTGAAATTCTCAAAGGTCTCTTAGGTTGCAAGCACCTGGCATGCTTTCCCTCTATAAACCACGCTACTTTGAATCATTTCTTCTGGAGAAACCACATGCTCTTGGCTTTTAGGTTTAAACCAATAATCATTTTTTCATAGAAGACACGTGGACACTGAGTGCAGGGTGCTAAGGTTCAGCACCTCTTTTTTTCTGTCCCCAGGGTGACAGTTTTTGAGGTCATGGCGTTGCATCCCATGCACTGCTGTATTTCCATGCCAACTGGTTTGCACAGCCAGAGGAACTGTTTGAATACAGAGCATAGAGCTGGTTGTCAGAAGCAGCATGTTCCCTAAAGAGAGACAAAAATGAAATGTCATTTAGACACTAAGAGAAAGCTGCAGCAAAATGAGATAGTTCTGTTGTTATCTAACATTCATCAAAGGGATCAGAGTGCTTAATTGCTGGTTTGAGAACTCATTTATTATATCATCTGCTATTCGGTGTTGGAAAGCACATAATATTCATAGAGGTCTGTTCCCTTTGAAGCAGAAAACATGCACAAACTTGCATTATATTTAAACAGCATCTTCATTCTGACATTTATGGCTGGACAGACCTACTCCTTCCCCTACAGAACCTCTGACAGAATATCCCTGTCCATCTGAAAGTTCTTGTCTACACTCAGAATCTGTTACCATCTAAAACAGCTAAACATCTGAATCACCTTCTGCAGGAACCTCCTTCTCTCTACTGATTTTTCAAAGGAGCATAGGGCAAATACACACCCTCCCTCTGAAAACATCTCAGTTAAGTGATTGATTTCTCCTTCTCTGCACATCCATTAGGCAGAATAGGGTTGAAGATACAAATTTCAGGTCTAGAAGAAAACTTCTCCTTGAACAGGAATCTTTGGTTACCTGGAAAACACCTAAAACTTTGTCATATTTACAATAAGAAATGCATCTTCAAGCTCTTCTTCCCTTTAAGCAATTAACTAATTTCTATCTAATAAGTAGGTACTGTAGAAAGGGAACAACTTGATAGTAAAATAAGATTCAGTGTTTGAAAGCACCTGGGAAAAAAAGGAGACTGAAGAAAGGGTTCTCATAGCAGGTGAGCTCCTCCCTGAAACATGGAAAAAGTAATTTTTAGTTTATGAGGCTGTCTCTTCTTTCGGTTTTAGAGTAGAATGTTCTTTCTTTTTCACCTTTGTTTTATGTGGTCTTTCACAAGGCAATTTAGTGCTCAAAAGTCTCTTCTGCTTCATATAATCTCAGAGGACAGACCAAGTGGCCTCTTTATTTTTTCCAATCTGGCCAATTTTTGTCTGGGAACCTGTGATTTTGGGGGGGTGGGTATCACTTACCAAAACAGCTCACATAGAAATGGCATTTATTTTAAAATAAGTGGTGTTTGCCCCTTTGGTGGAAGGAAACGAGCTCACTAAACATCACATTAAATTACATAAGTCAGAAGGTAGGTTTAGAGTATAATACATATGCTTTTCTAGCTCTGTGGGAAAACAAATGGTGGGGCAAAAGACACTGTCCTTGTGAGCTATGGAGGTGTTCCTGGGATTTATGAGGTTTTTTCAGTCATTAAAAGGACTTTACCTGGTGTTAAACGCATATATCTGCCTATCCAGAGCCAAAAGAGAGAGCACAAATGAATAGCACTGCATGAATCTTTAATGTGTATTGGCTTTGTCTCCTTAATATATTTATGGTTGCTCCACTTGCAGCATTTTTCATAGAGTTTTGTAGGTAATTATGTTTAGTGGTCCTTCCATTTTTCAGCTTGTGCTGTCCTCCTCCCTCGTTTTGCCCCATCAGTCCTGCAGAAGCAAAGCCTAAGGCAGCTTAAGCCATGTTTTACAGAGATATAAATGCTTCAAAGTTACAGTTTTGTGGAATTTTACGGCTGGCCAAAAGGATGTGTTAATTAGTAGCACACTTGCTTTTGGGACCTGATTCATCTGTCTATTCAAATATTTAAAATCCATCAGATAGGTCTGGCCCTAGAGCACTTATTTCTTGCCAGCTGGTATAAGATGAGTCTGGTCAATTAGATCACACTTAAACATCTTCACAGAAGATAACTAAAGTTAAGTAGCTGAATCCCACCCTTTGAGCTCTTTCCAGGGTAAAATCCTATACGAAAAGGTAGCATAGGAAATCTGGGTTTCATGAGGCTTATGCCTGGTTTCTCCTCTACTCCCTGGCTTGTTGGGTTTTGCTGCTTCCTGTTCCAGAAGCCACTGGCGCTTCATGGTAAGACAAGTCATCACAAAAATTCACTGTCTGCATTGACTACATCTTCATCAACACACGCATTTATCTTAGACTGAATCATGGCCTTGGGACACCAGCCAGTTGCCTAAAAAGAAGCTTTTTTATGATAGTTCAGACATCCTAAGGTATATGAGATACCTCCAGTTGTTGTGCCAGTCTGATGTGATAAAGAAGATGCAACAAACTGAATCTTGCTCAAACAGCAGTGGGAGGGAATCCTAGAAAATATTAGAAGGTATCAAAGTCTCATGTTTAGACAAAGGAGTCTGTGAAGAGCAGAAGGAAATCACTCATGACCTTACACCTTCACATGGTTTCCTTTGGCATTTAGATTCTCTTTCTTCCCTAATACTTGTCAGCTCACACCAAAATCTGGTGGTGAGGCCCTGGCACAGGTTTCCCAGAGAAGTTGTGGATCCCCCACCCCTGGAAGTGTTCAAGGCCAGGCTGGATAAGGCTTGGAACCACCTGGCCTAGTGAAAGATGTCCCTGCCCACAACAGGGGTTTGGAATTAGATGATCTTTAAGGTCCCTTTCAACCTGAGCCAGTCTATGATTTTGTAATTCTATGTTCTCTCTTCCTGTTGCTTTCTTCTTCTTCTCAGCCTCAGGAGTGGATCTCCTGAGGAGAATAAGAGTGCTCTTGGTCTTCCTTTAATCTACCTTTTGCAAAGTCTATCCATGATTTTGTGAGAAGGACTCAAAAAAGTATGTTTCCTCATGCTATCAGCCTAATTCAGAATAAAGTATTCAAATGATTCATATCAACTTTCAAAACTCTTTAATCCAGTTTTATATGTTCAGTCAGAAAATTAAAAAAACTCCCTTTGGCTCTGTTGCTCTGTCATGCAGAGGTGGTAAATGTCTAGGGGCAGACGTGTGTGAAATCTGCTGGCATGAAATATGCACAGAATTTTTCTGGATACAGATTTAAAAAAAAAATCAAAGTGCCTTTTTGAGCAGAAATAAAAGGCGAGATTAATTAAATACATGGAACAAAACAAACTGTTTATTCTGTGTCAGCTTTTGAAGTTGGCAGAACCACCTTTCTGCACGGCAGAGTAGAACAACCAACCCATTGAAATCTTGTGGCAAGGGCATTTCCCCTGAGAGTGAGAGCTGCACATGTCAAACCTCATTTTCCCTGCAGAACAAAGCTTTTCACAACACCAGCTTGGCAGCATAACCACCAAATTTAGCAGGGTAGGTGTCAGGAAGTTTCCACTGAGACCAGCTGGGAAAAATCTGTGAAATGGAAGCAAGGGACTGGGACTGGTTTATCAACATTATCACCGGGGAACTCCGCTGTCTGAGACATCAGCTGGTGCAGTTCACTGATGCCCACTGCAATGAGATATCAGGAGCTGGACTTGAGTGATCCTTGCAGGTCGCTTTCAGCTCAGGATATTCTGATCTGAAGGTCAGTGAGGGATTGTGCTCATGGGCTGGGTCATCTGATTTGTGTTTTCAGGAAGAATGAAGATGACACTTGACAGAAAATATAAAAGCTTTTAAGAATTGACAAAATGACATCTTTGCCTTCTTCTGAGGAACTCAGCCCTCCCTCATCAGGCTACAGGGAAGCTGAAAGGTCTTGTTTGACCACTAAAGGCTAGAACAGTTCCCTAATATCAGCTTTCCAAATCTCTTTTGTTTTTAGCTTCAAATATATTGTTTCCTATCCAACAAAACAAAGATTTGGCCATAGTGGACTATGTGTTTCTAAGCCCCAGGCTGGAACACCCGGGTTTATATTATCTGAAGCTGAATGTGAATCTGATGCAAAGACTCCACAAGGTACCAGTGTTCCATGGCTCAGCCTGTGCTTGTATCTTGCAGTTGGCTTTTTCCTGGCTCCTGGTGCCAGTGCAAGGTCTGCATTCTGATTTTCAAATGATTCGATGATGCATATCCTGCAGACGTATCAGAAATCAAATTCTGTGCGGAATTCACGCAGCAGCTGTGACCCTCTGGGGCAAAACAGATCACTGAGCACAGGGCTGAGCATAAAGCATCCTTAGCTAATAGAATCAGCTTTGGGGCAGTCTTTTAGAGGAGATTAAGTCATTTGGCACTCTCTACAAAACACCCTTAAAATTTTGTCTTCAAAAATTACTTCAAAAACACTGTGCAGGTTTTGAGAGTTTTATGTTCTTTCCTAATATTTCCTGACCAAGTGGGAATGTGAGCTTTGCCAAACAGAGTCATGAGCCTAGAAGTTATGGAGTCCCTCGCACAGTTTTGCACCAGATTTCTTAAGCAAAAGGAAAATCAGCACCTCAGCCTGTTCTGCTTCACGCACAGGAACACTGTTCAGTCTCTGAGTCATCTCCTTCGTGTTCTTCCTCACATGGCCACCATTTTCTGTGTAAAGAAGATTGCAGTGGGTGGGTGTCTTGAGAAAGGAGCCAATTTTACTCATGAGGAAGAAGTTACTCTCAAAAAAAGCTCAGCCTACAGCCAGCATGGTACCTGCTGGTTATGCCAACAAAGTCTTGAGAAAATGCCCATCACAAACGGTATTTGAGCATCTCGTGTGGTAACGCTCAACTGGGACAGCTGCAGCAGCACTTTCTAGAATCATGGAATCATTAAGGTTAGAAAGGAACTCCAAGATTGTCAAATCCAACCTTCACCATGTCTCTTGCCAAGTGCCTCCTTTTGATAAGACCAAACATTTTTTGTGACAAAACACAAAAGCTCCATCTGCTCGCTGCATGAAGCCTGAGGACAAAACAGCACAATTTGCTTAAGCATGAGATAAACTGATCCTACAGCGAAAAAACTGCAGAGTTGTACTGTGATTGATAAGTTTCAAGGGAATATACACTAGAACAGGCTGGGGAGTTTTGTCAGTTATACAAAGAAGTCATAAAATTTGATTGTGAAACCAAAAATAAATACTCATCTCCATCCAATGCCCAGCTTCTAGGACACAAGAGCCAAAAATTATCCGCACAAGTTTCTATAATCTCATTAGGACTTGACTTCCAATTTATGTTCACCATCTTCATCTAGGTGATTTAAAGCACTAATTGTTCAAAGCATTTTGGGGAGGAAAGAGAGAGCTGATGGATATTCTCCACCCAGTTCTCCAATGCTGATGGAAAGGCAGCATGGCCAGGCAAAGGCCCAGTCCATCAGTGAGCAGTTTGGTATTTGACTCTGGCTTATGTTTACCACTGAATTTGCCTGGTGACCTCCTCTTTGCTGCTCTTCCCACTCCAAATCTTTGCCTGCTTCCTACAAAGTCTTCTGGACTTGGATGGCTCTTCATGTGCATCCGGCTTAATACAGTGGTCTACAAGAAACATGACTGCTTTGCACATTTTTCCCTGTCTATTCATTGGGCCTCAACAGATGTAATTGACCTTTTTTATTCTAGGTGTGTTAAATTCCACAAGAATCCCCCAGAGTGGGCTAAACGTCAACTCTAGCTGGACTATTCAGGCATCCCTCTGATCGAAATTAAAATAAGGAATAGTAATTGCTAAAAACAGTTGCTGGTCTATCAGTGTGGGAAGAGGATTTCCAAGACCCAGAGACTTAGGTGGTTAAAACCTCTTGTTTAGGTGGTTTAAACTCTTTCATGATCCAAGCCCCCCTGTTTTCTCTGCCTCAAAACCTCTCCTCTGGACGTATATGCCTCAAACACAAGCCCACACGGCAAAAAAAACGAGGGTTACTTTCCTTTTCAGCCAGATCAGGGTGTTTTCAGGCAGGGAGGAATGCACCCATCACTCAGACAAGTTGTCTGTCCGTACGTCAGGGTGACAGCCACTTTGTTATATTGATAGATTCTACCAGGGGCTGGGAGTAGACTTACTCACTGATACGATTCATTACACTTTAACACACGATGCTCTCTCGTTGCTGTCTAGAAACATTGACTAAGTAGAAGTCCAGCATACTGATTTATTGGACCTGGCAACTCGAGTCCAGTGAAGAATCCAATGCAGGGAACTTTTTGCCAATACACAGTAACTTTGTTTGCTCAATAGAGGATGTATCCATCTTTCAGCTGGCATTGATTGCCCTTCTACTTTTTTTCAACATGCCCAGGCTCTAAAGGGAAAAAAAAAAAGAATCCCATCACAGAAAGTGATTTGTTTTGGTAGAGTGAAAAATGTTAAACCTCTCCGCAGATAAACCAAACAGGGTGAGAAAGAAATAACTCTCCTCTTCTGTACCATAAGGATTTTAATTTGAAGCACAGCTCACACAGTTGATTATTTCCTGGCTTACAATAGAAATATTCATTCAGACAGGAGCAAAATGCCATCATTTTTCTGCCCTGAAAGGCCTTGAGTGTCATAATGGAAGGAGATGGGGAATGAAAACAACAATCATGTTCTGGCACATAAGTTACCAAGACAGTCATGAAAGAGGGTGGAAGAAGTTTGTGGAAGACTTCATCTTTGAGACACACACATGAACACCTACAAGCCAGCTGCGGTAGGATAAAGGGCTCAAGCATGAGGAACATCTGGCCTGGCTTTGGACACAGCGTTTGTGCTCTCATATGACAGACAGGGAGATCACAGGGAATGGCCAAACACGATTTTCTATCTATTGACCATATAATCACAGAGTAACAGAATGGTTGGGTTGGAAGGGATGTTAAAGACCATCCAGTTCCAACCCCCCTGCCATGGGCAGGGACACCTTCCACTAGACCAGGTTGCTCAGAGCCCCCTCCAACCTGGCTTGGACACTTCCAGGGACGGGGCAGCCACAGCTTCTCTGGGAAACCTGTGCCAGGGCCTCACTGATGTTTAGTTCAGCTCAGGATGTATTTCATTTATTAAAAAACTTTAATGACACAAAACAAATGTTTTATTAACCAGTTCAGCTATTCCTCTGTCATATGCACGAATCAAAATGAGGAATCTTTGGAAAGTAAACTGGAGACTCTCAGAAAATTTGAAACTTCAACAAAAAGTAGGAAAATGTTCTCTGATAACCTCCCATGGAACTGTTTCCATTTTTTACTGACCTCTCCTGAATAACTATAGCGCTCCACAACTGCAGAGCCTGAAGTGTTACACAGACGGTAAATAATAAACCAAACAAGGCAGTAGGCTCAATCAGGACATGGATGTTTTCTGTTCAAGAGTTGTTTGAGGCAGCAAGTTCAGTGACACTGGTAACTTGAGCTGGGTTTTCATTTTCCAGAGAAATAAAGCCAATTGTTGCTGCCTATATTTTCTAGAAATTAGGTCATTTGTTAGCGTGCATCTGTAAATGGAAGGTTAGATGTACGGGTTGAAGAATCATTCAAATACCAGTTGACAAGACAAAAATGAAAAGGGAATAAAACTTGGCAAATACTTTTTTAATCAGGGTGGTGAGGCCCTGGCACAGGTTGCCCAGAGAAGCTGTGGCTGCCCCATCCCTGGAAGTGTTCAAGGCCAGGTTGGACGGGGCTTGGAGCAACCTGGGATAGTGGAAGGTGTCCCTGCCAATGGAAGATGGATAGAACAAAATGATCTGTGGGGTCTGTTCCAATCCAAACCATTCCATAATTCTGACTCTGCACATGATTTTCATCGCTTGCCTAAGAATGGGCCAGAGTGTGCTGTCCCTTTGTAGAAAGAGCTTAAAAAATATCTCTTGACTTTAATTTTTGGGAACAGCTTTGACAAACTAATTTTTGACAAACAGCTTTGGGAACATTTGTAGCAGGGCATCTAACCCCCCACAAGAGCTTATCTGTTTTTTGTTATCCAGTCAGATAACTCAAGCAGGGCAAGCTGTCTTGTAGGGAGCAGTTTTGGTGCCATGGGGTTAACACTGGTCTGGCATCTCCCAGCTGAAAATAAACATCCTAGTGTTGAAGCGAGATTTGACAAGATAAGCTGAATTTCTGACTGACAGACACTCAATTTATAACTATAAAAGCCACACCAAACTTTCACAAAACAGAAATCTTCTGCACATTTCCCTGGAAAAGTGCAGAGTCTCTCCCATGAGCAAGGACGCTGCTTTATGGTTACTCCCAGGGGTTGAGTGAAGGAATTTTTACATTATTGTCATTTTGTTTAAGTTACATTTGACTCCTAATCAATACAATTCCTTTTGCTAGATTTACTGTAGGTACCTTAACATAGTGCACTTTTTTATGTTATGCTATAATCTACTAGTAATTCTTCTAGTTTTAGACTGTGCAGTAAGTAACTCTGATTAAGATCTTTCATCTGTTACCTCTTATCTGTTTAATAAATAATTCATTATTATAAATAGATCTGATTTGTCGTCATTAGAACTTGGGGGCCAAAGTGATTCCTTACATTCCAACTGTTCCCAAAAATCTGAGGCAAGGAAGGATTTACCTTTATCTGTGAAAGAGTTTAAATACAAAAAGGAATTCTTCCTGACCCTCAGAGTCAGCTGCAGGGCTTCTTTATTGAACTTTGTCTAAAGCTTCCATTCTCCCTGACAACATTTACTCATAACTGCTCACCCTGGGCTGGGCTGATGTAAACAAGCCACTCACAGAGCATTTCTTGGTGCTTATCTGCAGCTTCTGCCGCTTGAGATGTCTTGTTTGTTTGCTAGTTCACAAAATACCAAAAGGACAACTTTCTGTGTCTGCTTCCTCAGGAGCAGAGAGACAGGAGACAACAAGGGAGATTTTCAGCCTTGCCCACATGTTCTTGCAATGCTCCTCAGGATTTGTGAGCATTCCAGCTCTGATGGTAACCAAGGGAAATGTAGAGGTTGTAACTGGAGGCCTAATGCAGAGGCTGTAATTGAAGCTACACAGAAGCCTGGGATGTAGAAATTTATAGCAATGACACAACATTTACATCACGAGGCACAGTTTCATGCTAAGAAGGCTGCACGTCTGCTCAGTTAAGCTGGGTCACAATTATATCCCACCACAAAACACTAAGAGCCCAAGGGGTTCAACTTTCTCTCCTCCATTTGTTCCCAAGATCAGATTTGGAATATGAACAGAGCACCTCCAGAATCTCTATAAGAAACTAAATCTACAAGCTGATGTTCTGCTGTCTTTATTCACAGGGAACAGCAAAGCTCTGCGTAGAACTTCAGTCTTGGTGGCTGATAGAAAGCGAAGGAATTAAGTCTTATATGCAGACAACTGCTAAACAGGGCAGTTTTCAGTGCAAAATGTGTCAACAAGAAAACATCAGGCTCCAATAGAGTTTGTGTGGTTTCTGGTAAACCACATTAAAAGAGTGTCATAATTCTGGATAAAGGATTCTCCAGCTCCACATTTCACTCTACATATATTTTGCTAATTTTTCTCTCTGCAAGTGAAAAGCCCTCTCCAGGAACAAAGCAAAAAGAGTCTCTTGGCATTCAAAAAACCTTTAGAAACAGTAAATACGTGCTGCAAATTGCACTTTGCACACACCACCCCTCCCACGCAGACAGCAATGAGCACTTAATGCCCCAGGAGTGCAAGGAGGCAATTCCTCGTAAATGTTAAGTGCTGCCTGTTGCTGCCTTCGAAATGTCATTTCCAACAGTTGTGATTGAACGAGCAAGTTCTGCTGCATCCTTCCCCCACCAGCTCTCCTACATCCTGACACATCTCCCTGAATTCATATCCATGTGGAAACGTGCTGCCTTTCTGACAGGCGTGTGAGGGGGCTGAGTGGACTCGACTACTGCAACAAGGAGAGGAGAGAGTTCACACGCTTGGAAAAATGCAGGGCAATTTCACCTGATTTTGCTCCGTAGGAGTCAGACCCTCTAAGGTTATTTACTAAAACACATTTGATGAACTGGAAGCCCACTACCCCCCACTGCATGTGCAGGCAGTGTAAGCAAGCAGCTCAAGGTTAGACACGTGCACTGTAAAAATGTAAAACCTACCTTTAAAAAGTAAAGACGTATTTAAAAGTATAAATTTTTTTCATATCTATCGTTAATAACATACTGACAACATTGCCTTTTAATAAAAGAAAATGAGATTAAAAAACATCTCTGCTGTAGGCAGACATTTTGAAGAATGCAATGTAAAAGGCAACAACGAGGGGGTTGATCTTCCTAACAAAGAATGGAACAGCTCAGGATCATCAAATCATCAAACACCAGAAGGGGCACAGCCCTGCTTGGGCTTCAGCAGGAACCCTTTGCCTGTCTGCACACACAGCCCAGTGCTCTGAGCATTGTTACAGTTAGAAATGCTGATTTCATGTAAATGCAACATAGTCCAGCTTGGTTTCTTCAGTACGTTCCAAGTAATGAAAGTGCACCCCTAATAGATGTGGTAGAACTTTTGTTTGTCTTGAGAAGTCCAGATGAAAGACTCTACATAAGCAGTAGAGCTATTATGGAATATTATACAAGAAAATTTCTTTGTGGCTTTTTAAAAAACAAAAGGGAAGATTCTGGATAACTTCTGGATAATTTGAGACTTAAGAAATTTGTAGTGAATGATGGGGTTTTTTTACTGTTATACACTGTCTCTGAGTACTTTCAAACAGCTGCTTCCTTCAGTTCAAGAGATTTCTGAACATTAGTGAAGGATGACACTTACAAATTTAGAAATTGTTTGGGGAACTTCCCTATGTAAGCAAAACCATAGAATCATAGAATGGTTTGGGGTGGAAAGAACCTTAAAGATCATCTCACTCCATCCTCTGCCATGGTCAAGGACTCCTTCCACTAGTGCAGGTTGCTCCAAGCCCCGTCCAACCTGGCCTTGGACACTTGGGACATCCAGATCTTCTCTGGGCAGCCTGTTCCAATGTCTCAACAATCTCACAGTAAAGATTTTTGTTCCAGTATCAAACCTAAACCTGCCATTTTGGGCAGATCAATGGCCCATGAGGTCTGGCATTTGTCCCACAAATCACGTACAACACAGACAGGAATTTCTTGTCATTCATTTGGGTGTTTATTATCAAATGGTGTCTTTATTGTGGCAGTTTTTATTGTATTTAGGTTTTATTGGTTTAAAACTTTTTAAAGTTTTTATTGTATTTAAAAATCCACAGATCTGTACTCACTGCATTCCTTGTCTAAAAGATTGTTGGTCTTTTTTACGAAAAATTAATCATAAAGGTAAAATTAAAAAATAAGAATGGAACAGCACATTAAAATAGATTTAAAGGAGTTTAATTTGCTGCTTCTTCAAACATTTTTAATTGGCATGGTCCCACTACAGTCCATTGAATGATAGTGATTTTTAGCAGCTAAGTGTCTAAGAAATGTCTGAAAGAGAAAAGGAAGGCCATGGGAGGCTACTTGTGTGCAAATCCTCCAGAAACAGTGGAACCGGAGGGACTGTTCAGGATGGGTGAGGAGGGCTACAGCAGGGTGTGGTCACTAGAACCAGAGAGGCTGGAATGGGAACTGGATTCAGCTGTGAGTGTACAATTCAGTCTAACTCTCTAAGCAACTTAATTTCCCGCCAATATGCATGGGATTGCATAGCATGGGATTCCAGAGTGTGGTACCTGACAGGAAAGTTGACTGGAACCACTGTGTTAATATTCCAGTGGTTTGTAACCCCCCCAAGCAATCTGAGCAGTGCAACAAGGCTGGAGGAAGATACAATGAGTTTGCTCTTTGGCCAGTATTACATTTTACAATCCGACCCTAAAGTCTTCTCTGAAAAGTGATCCTGGCCTTGCCAGTTCCTCAAGAACTCTTTTAGGAGCATCCTCCACATCCCAAATATTGGTTTAAATAAAAGAGCAAACTTCAGAATAACAGCAACTCTCAAATGAAGCTCATGTACAATGAAGGCAATAAACAATCTTAAACACCAAACCATACTGTACCAAGAAACCCTGAACTCCTGTTTTGAAATGAACTCTTCTTTTTTTACTTTGATTGCAGATCTCAGCAGGTACTGTGATATAAAACCCTGTGAGATACTTGATAATAAACTCAACCAGTCCCATTTTCATTTCTTTACCCATTAAATAGATGATCACAATTGGAAAGAAGGAGAACAATTCTCAGCGTAGAATAGTTCATTATGGATTTGTCCCATCCTGGGCAGATTCCCTCTGGGGTGGGGGTTAAGTTGCTATCAGATTGGGTGACCGCCATTTCGACCAGTGCTTGTGGTTCTCAGAAAGATAATTCCAGCCAGGAGTGGTGTGAATCTTCATTTTAATGCCTCCTGGGTTCCTGCAAGGTTCTGGTCAGAGAGCGTGCAGTTGTGTTTAGTGAAAACCTCATTAAAGATTAATCCAGCAAAGACTGGCCATAAACATTTACCACTGTAATTCCATAAAAGTTAATGGTGTCAGCAAACAGGAGGTTGGGACAAGCCAGGCTCCACAAGTCATGGAGGGGAGGGAACAAATCCCAGGCTGGAGCAGCAGCTTGCAAACACTTGGCAGGACTTGCTTTGCATGTGGCATTTGGAAAGTGGGAATTGCTCCCAGTGGGAAAGGCTGAAGTGGATTCTGTCTCTTGATTTGCTTAGGAAAATGATTGTTTATCCCATCTGTTGTTAGGGAACGGTTCCCCACAGAGAGAGGATCCAGAGCAGGCATCGAGCTGGCCCCGGGGAGGAATATGAGACACGGGCAAGTCAGCAGAACAGCTTTGCTATGCATTTGGGATGGCTGATGTCTTTCTCCAGGCAGCCGTACCTGAGGAGGGAAAATGAATTCATCAGATGCATTCAAAGGGCAGTTTGGGAAAGGCACTTAACAAATATAAACTGGGAAAGTGCCCGAATAATGGTGGTTTATGGCACGGAATTTCTTACTGAACGGAATCCCTTGTTGAATTTCAGTTGAATTTGTTGCAGTCCCACTCATAAATAACAGTTTTCTTTCCTTTCTGTTGTCATTGCTGATGATAATTCGTTGCATACTATTTATTATGTGCTAACATTTCATACACAATGGGACAAAAAGTCATATTTTCCTTTAGAAAAGCAGCCTGAAGAACAGACAATGTCATTATACATATTTATACCTACAAGCTGAATGCTGAATACAAGTGCTTTTATTATGCTTTATTAATCCAGAAAGAACTTTATAATCTCTTAATGCAACAGTTATATTCTATTCAACTGTCCTATAAAAATATATCAAAGCTGGGTATGGTAAATAATTATCTAATCCATTAAGACTCAGAATATAATGAGCAGTGACTGTTGTTTTATTTGGGGATGTCTCAAAGCAATTCCCGACTCTTCCTCCTCCTACCCCATGGCATCAAGTATAGAGTTAATAAAAGAAAAATACCTCCAATTAATGTACATGTTAAAAGGCAACATAGAAAGCCTAAAATACACTGGAAAAGTTCAAAAGAACAGTAATTATTTTAAAGTGATACCAAAATTTTAAAAAATCTACTGCTGCATATCAGAAAAGGCAAAGCGGCACGAATTATGTACTTATGTAAATAAAGCTAATGGGCGATAACATTAATTAATGGCATAAAACTTCTGCTCATCATTCTGCAGATAGCAGGTATTCATTCGCGAGGATTAATTTATATTTTAATTAGAAATTTACATATTTAGCAGCCTTGCCATCAACAATTAGCAACCCCAGTGCATTTAAGGATTTTCAATTTAGACTAAACATAGTGACTTTCAAAGGGTCGTTTTGGAGCAATTTGTCTCATTTCACAGCAATGGGGAGCTACCCATTCCCTTCATATCCACCCATTACCTTCTGATGAAAACTCCTAAGAAGTAGTTTGTAATACCTGCAACATGATTTGGTCTCTTCTAATTTATTTGCCATGAAACATTTATGGTAAATATTAATTGCTAGGGAAGGTCTCTGTGGAGGTTGAGGAAGATAAAATTATTTGCGATGTAATGAGTTTGGAGCGACAATAAATCAGCCTTGTGGGTGCTGGGTGAGTGAGGAAGTGACAGGAGTGGTTGGCTCCAAGTATAATTAAGTTTTAGGTAAGATTAGTGAGTCAGAGGTTAAATAAATTTCAAATAATTCCGTAATGTGCTGGCAGTATATACAGCATGAGGTTTGATCTATATACAAAGAGTGAGAAGAGAAATCTGGGTTGGGTGGCTTGCATGGTTTATCCTAGATAAACAGATGGAAAGATTTGGGCTCTGCTCTCCCGACCATCAATGTGAAGGCAGAGGAACTCCCCTACAGACAGAGTATGAGATGTTTCTTAACCCACCAGAACTTTTCATATGTTCAGATCCATCAGAACACGGCCCAAAAAACTCACTTCAGAGTTGTTTCACAGCAAGAAGTGGAATAATTTTGCATTTCTGAACAACCAGGTTAAATTCAATTCAGAACAGATATATTCCCAACTGGCCTGTGCTCATTCCTCGTCCTGCAACAGAAGCTTGGGCTGGAGGATAATCCCTGGGGAGGCCAGAGCAGAACACCAGCACCTGAAATCTCATCCAGAGCTCATGGGGTGAGGAAATGCAGCCCTTATCTGCAGCCTTCAGTTGCCATCATGCAAATAACATTGCAGGCAAGATAAAGGAGAAGGAGGCTGACTGATGGAGCTGCTCAAACAATATTTAATGGCAGGGAATTTCTTCCTGAACAGCATCCCTTTTCGTATTTAAATTGAAATTGTTGCATCCCATCCATAAATAACATTTGTCTTTCCTCTCTTATGCCGCTGCTGTTGGCAATTTATTGCATACTGTTTGTTATATGGTAGTATTACATACACAGTGGACCAAAAATTCATTTTTTCCCTTAGAAAACCAGCCTGAAGTTCAGATTCAGCAGTAGGAGGATGCTGAATGATATCCTATGATGACTGGACAATAAGTTTGGCTAGGACTACTGTTTCTGATAAAGTCTTTTTTTAATCAAGGCAAAATTTCCATCAGGACATGGCCATTTCTCTGTGTTCCTCTCTCAGACTGCTGCCATGGGAACGATCGTGTGCCAGGGTCAGGGGACAGCGGTTCAGTCCCACCAGCTCCTGCGTGGGGTAAAAGGCATGGTCTTCACCCCAACCCATTCAGTGTCTTGTATGATCCAAGGCAAGATGAGCCTTGAAACTCTCTTCGATTCAGCTTCTCAAACTGCTTAATAAAATTGCGTTCTCATTAAGGTTACTGAAATATATTTATTTCGAAAATAGTATTTTGAATACCTTACAAGACTTCCCTGAAGCGTGAGGAATACGACCAGAAGCACCCATGGATGGGAGGCTGCAGCCCGGCCATCAGTTATAACGCTGGGTGTTAATTGTTTCCCCATCCCCAATTGTGCCCATTTGCTCAGCCCAGCTGCGCCATACAAAGCAAGGCTTTACTAATTGTGTGCAAAGCCCTCTGATGCAGCTTAGAGAAATCAAGGATAGGGGACAGCTCCAGAGATCTTTTACTCCACAACTGCTGACATCTTCCCCTCCATCAATAATCCTCTTCCCGCATAAACAGCATCTGTACTCCTTAAAGTGGGCTCTGAGAAGTGCCTGTAAGTAAGAGCTGTATCTGGAAACATCCCTCCTCTGAAAAAGTGAGGTTTTGCCAGCACTTTGCTGGCTCACTGCCTTGCCATGAAGGATGGAGCAGTTTTCACCCAATATTACCTTTCTCAACACTTCACAAGCTCCCCTGAATCCTTGTGATCCCTCCTAGGCCCTTCTCTGCTAATTTAAGGAACACTGGCCGTCCTCCTGCACTTCAGTTCATCTGAGAGACCAATATTTCACTGATCAGCCAGAAGATATTAAAATATAAGCAGTTAACTCTTGGCAGCTGGTGCATAGCCCTAATCTTCTCTCAAGGCACTACTGACACCTGAACCATTTCTCCAGTTATTTGATAACCTGTGGCTAAAAATGAGCAGTGATGGATAGAGCAAGTATTGCTTCCACTGGTACTCATTTTCTTTGCTATTCTCCCCAAAGGACTTTTTTTTTCCTGAAGACTAAATGAAATCTTTTCCTAGTCAGAGTGTAGAGACCCGTACTCCCTTTCATAATTGAACCAACCCCTTTATTCCAACACATCCTCCTCAGTCATGGTTTTCTTTACTAACATTCATTTGGATGTTTAGCCAAACATTTGTGGTTTTCCTTTTCTTTTTCTGTGCTGTAACAAGAGCTTGAAGCCTCAGCCAAGGTTAGCAATGGATTATGCTGGATGCTCAGTGTTTGCAATTTCATATGTACAAGCACGTGTATTGAGGGAAAGGCCCCTGTGCCTAAGACTTGCATTTAACTCAGGAGGGACAAAAGGCCAGTGGATGCTGAGGAGGAGATAAACCTCACCCAAATTCCGTGTCACACACGGACAACGAGCTCAGGTGTTAGGTAGCATTAAAGTCACACACAGCAATGTGTTCCTTCACAGCCGTTAATGGATTTAAGTGTCTGGCAGCAAACCAAAGCAGAAAAGGGGAAGAAGGGAGAGCCCTGCAATGCAGATGAGTTTCTGTTTTATCAAATGCTTTCTTTACAAAAGAGCGACAGAACAAAAAATGCCATTAGTATCCTGTGACTCCCTGCATGGGCTTCACAAAAGCACTTCTAGCCAGCACTGACCTGAAACCTTGCAATTATTGCTCATGATTCTGTCGTATTTTTGCCTTGGAAGGTACCAGATGTAGGTCCATACAAATTATACCTTGGGTTTTTTTCCCTACAGTCATAATACAATCACTCTCCTGCCCTGAAAACTACCACTACCAGGCTAGATACACTTTTCATTCAAGCAAAATTAAAATCTCCCAGAACCTGCCTGTGTTACTGAATTTTTTATTACATATTACTGAACATATTACTGAATATGGCAATTTCCAGAAAAAAATAAAGATAAAAATTCCCAGATGGAAAACATTGCTATTCAAAAAAAAAAAAAAAAACACCAACAAAAAAAACCCTAAAAACCTAAAAAAACCCCAAAACAAACAAAGAACCAAAAAACCCAAAACCAAACAACAACAAACAAACAAAAAACCCCCAAAACCAAAAAAAAAACACCAAACAAATATGAACGAACGAAAAAAAAAGATATATAGACCTGCAAGTGTTTGAGTTTCACTTTCTCACTCTTGCTTGAAGAAATTCTGTGATTCCAAGCATAGGATTGCAAGGAAGGTAAGAAGGAGGACATACTCTCAGCCCTGGGAAGCATCTGCAGGAAAATTGTGTGTTCTGAGGCGCTTCTGATCATCAGGCACTTTTCACAGGGATGTGTAGTGAAAGGACAGAAGGAATGGCCTTAAGCTGTGGGAGGACAGATTTAGATTAGATATCGGGAAGAAATTCTTTACTGTGAGTGTAGTGAGTCCCTCGCACAGGTTGCCCAGAGAAGCTGTGGCTGCCCCATCCTTGGAAGTGTTCAAGGCCAGGTTGGATGGAGTTTGAGAAACCTGGGATAGAGGAAGGTGTCCCTGCCCACGGCAGGCAATTGAAACTGGATGATTTTTGAGGTCCCTTCCAACCCAAACCATTCTATGATTCTGTGATTATAGGAAACTGATCCTGATGGTGCTCACCCCCTTAGATTCACTGTGAGTCAGACTGGGAAAAGTTTATTCTTTAGTCATCAAATCCTTTAGGATGACAATTACCCTGTAAGCCCAGAGAGACCTGGATCACTGCTATCCAAGACTGGAAGATCATGTCTGGAGTTGTTCCTGCCTCCACAAAGAATTCGGATTCATCCTGGTGGCAGAAGCATCAGCATAGATAAACTGTCCTAAAAAAAGTCAGAGAATCATAGAATGTTTTGGGTTTCACGGGACATTTAAAGTCACCCAGTTCCAATCCTCTGCTATGGCACTAAACTGAGCCAAGCCATAGGCAACTACTGATATCACTGGTGAATTATTGGCAGCAGAAACCCCTCCAAGAAAGATTTGCACTGAGTCCCAACAGCACAGTCAAGCCTGAATTCTCCCACCTTGGAGGAGATGGTCTAAGAAACCCAGTTCAGCCCTGTCCAGCCTTCTGTGAAGAGAAGGGAAAGAAGCAAACTGGAAATGTCAAGACAAGGAATCTGTAGATTTGTGATTTGCTGATGTAATCAGCACTAAGAAGTGTAAGAAATCTGGGATCTGTGCTCAGAATTACATTGTGAACATACCTTAAACTAGACAGTTTAAGATACAATTTCTCTAGGCATGGTAGATAAACATAAATTAAATGTCGTTATTCTATAGGGCTAGAATGGACCAAATACTGAAGAAATAGGTGTGAAAGTAAGAGTTGGACCTGGCAATCCCTGTGAATCCCTTCCAACTCCGGATGTTCTGTTTCTGTGAAGGTCTGCTCTTTACTGACAGGGAAATGTGTGTTTGCTGAAGCAAGGAACCTTCAGAGAATTAACATTGAGACAGAAATCCATACAGCAAACGAGAAACGGAAAGTAGACTTTGAAGCTCTGCGTTAACTGAAAACATTTAACAAAATTAAAATACAAAATGTCAGTTCTTCATTCCTTCCTTCTAATCTCTTTTCTATAATAAAAGAGCAAAAATAATTTCTTTAGAGAATGTTCTTTTCTTCTTTTCAGCTGTTCTACAAAACCACGTTCTTTATCAGAAATGCTGTGTCTGCTTTCCTTCTCTTAATTCAACTGGAACACTACACATTGGGTACCATTTTCTTTTACTAAAAAATATTTATTTTCTTTTCATGTATTATGTGATTGAAAATATTTTGTTCTTCAGTTTAGGAAAAATATTTTTTGTAGTTTCATAGGATCTTGAACAGAAAAGAAATGAAACCATCCTACATATTAGCCATTCTTGTTAGTACTTCATTCAGAACTATAATCATCTGTGAAGCATCCTTGGTTGTAAATATACATAAATGACCAATCAAACAAAACAATGACAGTGGCGGTTTTTCAATGGCCTGAATTGCAGCCGGTTTGCTTCCAAAATGCTTGAGCAATCTTCTGCTTCTGGGAGAAATTAACAGAGCAAATTACTCAGATGCAGAGCATAATCCTCTCTGCGTTGATGTCATTCAAATTGATTTGAATGGTCCTGATGTGAAGCTGCTTTGAAATCACCCACAGAGTGAAAGCAGGTTGTATGTCCTGATATACAGGAGGTATTTTCCAGGACAGCAATGGCCACTGGGACCATCAGGCCCTGGTAGAATCACAGAATCATTAAGGTTGGAAAAAACCTCCAAGATTATAGAGTCCAACCTTTGAATGAGCACCACTTTATCAACTTGACCAAAGCACTGAGTGTCACATCCAGTTGTTTCTTGAACACTTACAAGGATAGTGACTTCACCACCTCCCTAGGAAACCCCTTCCAATGCTTGACCACCCTTTCAGTGAAGAAATTCTTCCTGATGTCCAACTTGAACTTCCCCTGGTGCAATTTGAGACCATTTCCTCTTGTTGTATGGGAGAAGAGACCAACCCCCACCTGGCTACAACCTCTGGTCAGGGAGTTGTAGAGAGCAAAAAGGCTTCCCCTGAGCATCCTTTTCTCCAGGCTGAGCTCCCCCAGCTTCCTCAACCACATAAAGTGCAGCTTTCAGAAAGATCTCTGCTCTGGGCTTCATCTCAGCTGAATGCAAGTGTCTGCCAAGTGTCAGTCCCAAGTGCACCAACAGGCTCTGCAACCCATGTTCCTCCACCCTATTGTCAATGATTTGAATTTCTTTTGGAAAATTTCATATTTACCCCACAAAACATGACATAAAAGCAAATTGATGAAATTGCACAAGTTATATATCTCTGTCGGAAGACAATGTGGGTTGAGTTTACAACTTGACACCAAGTTCAGCTTTCAATGTGGTGCTGCAGACACTCCACGAGTTTTTACTGATGGATTTTGGATTCAGCTGGATGGATGAGTCTTTACATGAAGCTTTTGCTGGCGCTACTTACTTCAAATATTATCCATCTATCTCCTCTGTTTAATCAACATTCTTCATCCAAATGATGAATTTTTTCAATGTTCCCTGTAGGATTTTTCCAAATGGAACAATTTAGGAAATGTGTGACAAGCATGATATAGGAGCAGAAGGTAGGAAAGGTATCAAGGAAAAAGTCTTGGTTCCACTGAAGTCTGGAAAATTATAATTTTTTTTCACTGGGACCGTAGTTTCACTTCTAGACACTCTCAGTTCATCTACTGACTCATCATGTGACTTTGGACTACTCCCTGACCTCTCACAGTCCCAGATCCCATATCCGTAAAAGACAATAACCTTTTCAATTAAGTATTTATATTGAATTTATGTAGGATTTAGATTAACCTCACAAAGCACCATTCTACAGTTTCCCTCATGCTCTCCTACTTCCTGGCGTATATTTGCATCCAGCTTCCCACAAAACTGTTGCCTCTTCCCTGCATTTTACATGCAGCTGTGTGGTGACTCACAGCCATCACTTAACACAACAAAATTCTTCATGTTTACTTCCAGATGTTGTCTGCGCTGTCCCTTCACTTCATGGCACATTCTATAATCCGTAGTATTATCCAATTCACAACATATTTATCCACAGTGTGCTGCTGGGAGGTTTTCTCACAGATTGCAATTCGACAATAAAGAAAATCAACCAGGAAGTCAACTTTCCAGACATCTGTAGGACAGCCTTGAATTTTTGTACTCCTGAGCTGAAATTGTTTGGGTTGACTTTGTAAAAAGAACTGCACAGTGAAAAAAAAGGTTCAACTTTTCTCAACATGGACAGTTAGTGCTTTGAATTGGAACAGCTTTAGCTCTGCTCTGGTGAGATCCCATCTGCAGAGCTGCCTCCAGCTCTGGGGTCTCCAACACAGGAAGGACATGGAGCTGTTGGAGCGAGTCCAGAGGAGGCCACCAAGATGATCAGAGGGATGGAGCATGTCCCCGACAAGGAAAGGCTGATAAAATTAGGATTGTTCAACCTGGAGAAGAGAAGGCTTTGGTGTGATCAAATTGTGGCCTTCCAGTACCTGAAGGAGCCTACAAGAAAGACGGAGAGGGACTTTTTACAAGGGCCTAGAGTGGCAGAACGAGGGGGAATGGCTTCAAACGTAAAAAAAGTAGCCTTAGATTACTAAATTAAATATTAAATACTACAAAGAAACTCATTACTCAGAGGGTGGTGAGACCCTGGCACAGGTTGCCCAGAGAAGCTGTGGCTGCCCCATCCCTGGAAGTGTTCAAGGCTTGGGTGGATGGGGCTCTGAGCAGCCTGGGATAGTGGAAGGTGTCCCTGCCCATGGCAGGGGGTTGGAACTCAATGGTCTTGAAGGTACCTTTCAACCCAGGCCATTCTATGATGGCCGTATCCAACTGCCTGTTCCAGATGATCACTGACCATCACAACTGCATTAGAAACTCTTCAAGAGATGACTTCATAGCCCAGGCCAAAGCAAATGCCAGTATCTGAGAGCATTTGCTTGTGCTGGTTCATTTACTGGTGTAGAAGAAGTTTATATACTGCCATATGTCTTATAATGTGTTGACCAATTTGCCACATATCATGTTCGCACACCACAAATACACATATGCACTCACAAAAACCATTAGGCCTGGCATGACCAAAATCATTATTCCTCCAAATATATTTATATTTTGTGCTATTTGAGAACGTGATCACTTTCCAGATTATGTGTCATGACTAAAACTGGAACTTGGGTGAGGATGTCCAAGCATCCTATTCCTTGTTTTTTCTTTCCTTGGCATATTAACGCTCTTAGTATCTAGCTTGGATACAGCCACGTGCCTTCTGCTTCCCATCAGACACCAGGATGGGACAGATGAAACAGGAGATGATCTTCAAGGCTCTTTCCAACCCAAGCCTTTCTGCGATTTTATTAAATCAGAGGTTCTGTATGTAAGCTGAAGTCATTTTGTAGTCAGTGCAGACAGACAGCTCTCTCCAGTGCCCATCATCTCATCCTGAGGAAGCATATCTGACCTACTTCAGATGAATTTCCACCTAGACACACTCTTTTATCTTCACAAAGTCAAAAGCAGTGAGGTCACTGAAGAGCTGTACACTGAAAATATCTGAAAAGAGGCAGGAGACACCTCTAAACCTACCCCAAAACTAACCTCGAGCCCTGAGGGCACTCAAGGCCATACAGCAAGAGGATAAAAACTGAGCAGCACTGGTAGCGCTCTTTTCCTGGGGGTCAACACCATGCAGGGTAGGCTGTCAGAAAACAGCACATTCCCATCCCCACAAGCACTTTTCCCAGTCCAGCCTACCAGCAAAGAAGATGGATTGACAATGACGATGCTGATAGAGATTGACGAAAGCGTGGATGACCTTTTGATGAAGTTTGCTCCAGGCATCTACAGAGCCTTTCTTTCTTGTTCGTGTCAGACCTGCAGAGTGTCTGTGCCAGCCCAGTGGGCAGCAATGACACCACACTGCTTCCTGTCTCATTGTTTTGGTTGTTCTGGGTTTTTTCCACAGTGTTGCCCACAGACCAGGTCTTCTTTCACACATGAAAACTAGGCCTCAACCACAGGGTCTTTCACATCAGTTGTGCAGCTTCATTGTGTGAAAATGTACTTCCATCTTCCCCTTTGTCCTACTCAATGACAAGCTTTCAAAGTACATCCAAGGGCTGAATTCCAATGTTTGAATTTTGCAAAAAAAGTCTATTGCAGATGCTGCTTATTAAGTATTTACCAAGTCATTAGCCCTTAGGATGTATCTTCTTGCTTACACTGGAGCAGCTAGGGAGTAGAAGGGATCTCTCAGAATCTGGTTAATTAATCCAGCTGCAAACAGTAATTAGATTTTATCGTAATCAACTAATTAATTCTTCCAACTCAGTAGTTGATGTAATGAGCAAAGGAAACACAACCAGCTCTTGCAAGACATGAACCTCAGCTTAGAAAAGAAAGCAGCAAAGGCCATCTAAACCAGTTAAAGGAGAGTATATATATCGAGTTACTCAGGGATAGTGAGTAACTATCACTCACTAGGGAGTTGAGGGGAGGTGGTTCTGGGATACATGACACAGCTAAGCTGATATTTTTTCCTTTACAGAATTGCCTTGGATCTGATTCCTAACTAACCTCAAATGTCTTCCAGACTTTCCCATTTATGTGCTGAGCCGATCTTGTCCCTTCTTCCTTAACTCCTCCTGAAGAATTATCTTGGAAACTTTATTTTATTTCTTTTAATTCTCAAAATAATTATATTAAGCCAGCTCTGAAGAGGAGGATGTTATATTCTGAATATATCAGTGCCTCCTCCTTGCATAAGGGCTTTACTGGGATGTCAGTAGGAGCACAGTAGTGCATTTACCAGCACATTGTCATGCAGACAACACTGCTTTGCTGGTCAGCTCCAGCACTGGTGACAGGAAAAAATGCGATCAGCATCGTTCTTCAGAAGGGTTCACTGACACTAGGCTGGGTAGTGCCATGCAAAGACTTGTTTGGGGACTTAAACTTGTTTTATTAGGGCCAGTTCAGGCATTTTGCAGTGTGAACACGTCTTAAAAAAAATAATCATGTTTAATCATGTCGGCATGGGAGGTCACTTGCACTAAGCAAAAGAATCACAGCAGCTGTGGGTATAATTAGCATTTGTATGTAGATTCATACACCCAGAACAACAATTCACAGTGGTCATGGCACCTATCCAAATGTACTTCTGTTGGCACTGTGCAGGCAAAGCAAGTTCACCCTCTCTGCAGGTGCAATATTTGGGAACTATCAAAATCAGGCTATTAAGCGTACAAGACAGGGAAAATTACTGAATTACTGTAAACAGACTAGCAAGGCTTTCGACACTGTCTCTCATAAAATCCTCCTGGACAAAGGGGTGAAGTATGAACTACATGAGTGGACACTGAAGTAGACTAAAAACCGAGTGAAATGTAGGGCACAAAGGTTGTGATCAGTGTCATGGAATCCAGCTGGAAATCAGTCCACAGGATTGTCTGCCAGGGACAACTGGGGACAATACACTTCAACAACCCTGTTAATGGCATGGATGGTGGGGCGAGATGGACCCACAGCAGGTTTGCAGATGATACAGAATTGGAGAAGTGCTTGTTACCCTAGATGGGTGTGCTACCATTGAGGGGGACCTTGACAATCTGTGGAATGGATCAACAGAAACCTAAGGAATATTTTGCACATGGGGAAGATTAACCCCAAGCACCAGCACAGGCTGGGTGCCAACCTCTGGAAAGCCCTGTCTAGAACGACCTGGGCATCCTGGCAAACAACAAACTAACCACAATCCTGAGAGCAACATGCCCTTTCAGCAATGATAGTCAACAACATTCTGGGGAACGTTAGGAAGAACACTACCAGAAGTTCAAGGGAAGAGATTTTACCCTTCTAAAGATCCTTCAGCCTAAGGAAAAGCAAAGGGAAGAGGTTAATAGGACTACAAGCCATTGCCTTTCCCATCAGCATTATCCAGTGTGCCATACATCCCCCAGTTCATGCCATATGCTCTGTAACTCCCACAGCCCAGGCCAAGACTGTGGGATCCAGGGAGCATTGCTGATGCAGGTGCCATCAGTAGTATTTAAAGGTAAGCCGATCCCAGAGGTTTCTGGAGAAGAGCAGTCTTCTAAGCCAATATCATCAAATGAAAAGATATTTCTCCTGCCCAGCTTTTAAGAAGTGATGAAAATATTTGGAAGCCGTTTGAGCCAAAACTTTTCACTCTGCACTCACTGAACATGAGGCTCATGCATTCAGTCATTAACAGTGTTCAGCTAACGAGAAATAACTTGTTAAGCTGAGGTGACTCAGTTCCTTGCACATGTCCACGAATTTCCCAGCTACCTCCACAGTAATAGGGTTCTACCCAGGGTGGTGGCACAACTGTTGTGAAAGTGCATTTTGTCTTTGTCAGACAGAAAATCTATTGAAATGTTTCCACCTAGCACTCATTTTCCCACTGCATCCTTGCATGCCCTTTAATTAACTCAGTGAATTTCTGAGCAGCATCAAACCCTGCCCACTTGTCTCTTCCCTTCATCAAGTTCTTGTCCTCCCTGAGATCTGCCCCAGCCTCCTGGTCATCTCTTGGTGTCTGTGGTGTCTGCATTTCGGCAGGTCTTCAAGTCTATGCTGAGATTTCCTCACCTGTTGCACTGTGTGTTCAACTGCTGCCTGTCGAGAGTGGGTTCAGGAGGAGTCCAAAGGAAAGAACAGGTTCTTCTTGTTTCTGACAGCCCATCTGACATCCTATTTTCAAGAAACATAACAAACTCAGACATATAAAACTGACATTTTCCATCACAATACACTAAAAAAAGTCCTTCCTGCTATCTCTGTCTCCCCAAGCATTATCTTGAATCTTCCTACCTCTGAGATCTCTGGTACGTTTTTGCTGAAGTCATTTGTGGTGCTACCACCTTCAAGGCCATCACCATGTGAAAAATCCAGGTGACCATTACCTGCTGGTGAAGCCAGCAGACAGTGGCCTGTGCCCTGACCTTGTCAGGTCACGAGCAGAGATGACTCTCAGCTAAACTCCCTTCCTCAGCACTGGAAGCTATGGCTCCTCAGCTGAGCAGCACCATCAGGCCACAAGACACATCCAGCCAAGCCAGGTTTATCATCTCACTGTACTTTTGTGGGAACTTCAGTCACATATGTCAGGCTGAGCTCAGTGACCAAAATCCAGACATCTGCATCCTTCTGCATCCTCCCACCCTGAAAGGGTGACAGTCCCTGGCAAGGGACCGTTGCATCTCACATCACTGCAGCAAGATTTATCTCCACTTGTCTGTCAGAGTCTTAAATCATCTGGCAGCTGTGTAGGTGGCTAAAGGGACAGGAGCACAAAAGCAATAAAGAAATAGCTGCCTATAACTCTTAACTACTTTACATTTGAGAACGAGATGAGAGAATGGCTCAGCTTTGCTTTCCCTCTGAGAAAGGGCTGTAAGTCAGCTGTGATGCTGTGCAGGAGGAAATAAAATTGGTACCTCAAACAGCAGCACTGCTGTGAGTATTCGGTAACTAATGGCACTATTCAGAAGGCACTGTGTGAGTCTGGGCAGGGCGGAGGAGAGGCAGAGGAGGTTATAAGGGATATCTAATCATGCATGATGTTTGTAGATGAGGAACATTTAGATAGATACGGTGGTGATGGATGAATTATAAAGGAAGAGAGAGAGGGAGAAAGAGTGGTGTGCATTACAAAACAGCAAACAGAAGAATTTCAAACGGTGAAAATTTGGCACTAAGGAACCATGAGAAGGTAGAAAGGGAGTCAGGAAGAAGAGGGTCACTTGTAGCTTCCTCTATCTGTCTGTCTAGGCATTGGTAGTGATAATTTCACACTTAATTATCAAAAATTGAGGCTGGCAGGACATCAAGAACTCATGTGCTAGCCTAGTTCTCTGTTCCTAGGTCATTCTTGCCAGACATTCACACGTTTATAAAGCCTTCTGGGACAGAATCCACATTTAACTTAGGCAGTTTGCTCCAGTGTTTTTCAGCTTTCAGTGTCAGAACTTTCTTTGCTAGCGTCTAATCCAAAACTCCTTTGTTGCATTAACATTACTTCATGATGTGCTCATGAGGAACATGAGAGCAGGAGAACAAGACTTCCCTCCCTTCTTTCAACTTTTGCACTGTATCATAGGATCACAGAATTATCTGGGTTGGAAGGGACCTTCAACATCATTAAGTTCCAAACCCCCTGCCATGGGCAGGGACACCTTCCACTATCCCAGGTTGCTCCAAGCTTCGTCCAACCTGGCCTTGGAGACCTCCAAGGATGGGGCAGCCACAGCTTCTCAGGGCAGCCTGTGCCAGGGCCTCCCCACCCTCACAGTAAAGAATTTTTTTCTACTATCTAACCTGAATCTGCCCTCCTTCCTCTTAAGGCCATTTGCCCTTGTCTTGTCTCTCCATGCCATTGGGAAAAGTCCAGCCTCCATGTAAGCCCCCTTTAGGTATTGGAATGCTGCTATAATGTCTCCTGTAGTATTATCTTATTTTCCCTATGCTAGATCATACCTCTTCTATCAGTTTTTCATCTTAAACCACGGTGATGAATCCTCTTGCTTAACATCACAGCAAGTGACCCCATCCTTCAATTAACTTTTCTTTAATATTCCTGAGGATTTCCTAAGGACCAGCTGCTACTCACTAAAGCTTTTGCCAGTTTTACTTGTTGGGTGTTCTACTCAATTTTAGGCTTTATTGTGGCCCAGTTTCTGTCTGCAGAATGCAGGCAGTGATTGTTTATGTCCTGCCACTGCTTGCCCTTGGAAAATGCCCCTCTCCAGCCTTCCTGTAAAGCCCCTTTTGGGTACTGGAAGGTGCTATGAGGACTCCCTGGAGCCTTCTCTTCTCCAGGCTGAACGACCCCAGCTCTCAGCCCATCTCCATAGCAAAGTGTTCCAGCTCTGTGAGCATCTTAGTGACTTGTAGGACAACGCCATAAGCTGTATGCCAGCTTCCTCCACAGCTCTCCGTACATAAAACTGGATCCTTTCTCCCTGTAAATTCTCACAGGGCACTGGTGTGTCATGGGACAAAGGTTTATGCTCTGCCATTCGTATGTGAGACACCTGACACAGTGGGGGCTAAATTTAGTAGAGGCACATCCAGAGACCAAACTGTTGTTACCAAAAAAAATCTCACTCCTAGACAAGCTCATTTCTAGCTCTGCACCAAAGCACATTCGTCAGTTTGTGGTCTGGGTCCCAATTCCCCTCGCTCTTGGTTTTCTCCTTCATTTTAGTATTTTATTCTTTCTTTGATAAATCAGGAGACTTTCCCATTGCCCTGCACTCAGCTGTTATCAAGAGGCTTTATAAATAATAATAATGACCAGGCAAAAGATGCCATTCGGTTAACAGTGTAATGACTACAGGGATTAGCACTGCTGTATATTTTTTATGAGTGTAATATGTCGTTTTCATTCTGTTGCCGTAATGAAAATAACAAATTAACAGAAGCATTATGCAAATTATACATTAAAAATGTCATGTTTATTAGTCTGTCTTGGCAAAAGAGAAGCTACAGCAATAGCGGTGTTAACTGCTTAATAACCATGTTATAAAACAGAGAAGAAACTCAATTCAGCTCAGTTCGGTTTGGCCTTGAGGTTGTTTTCGGTGACTTCATTGCCAGTGTTCGTGTACTCAGAGCAAAGCATATGCTTAAATACATTTCTGAAGAGCAAGATATTAGTAGCAGTTTCAGTTCAAGGATATTTATCTCAATTACCTATTTTTGGCACAAATTCCCCACAAAACATCCTACTCTTTGAACCTGCAAAATACTTGTGCAACAGCATTTACTGGGAGTTCTTTAAAATCTTGCTGCTGCTTCAGAAACTGCTACAAATATTTATCCAAGCATTAACTTTATTACGTTTTCTGCAGAAGGCTGTTCTGCCTTGTTCTCTTTGACATTAAGGGATGTGGGGAATTTCTTTTCCAGCATACCCTGAACTTAATTTTGCTTCCAGCCTTGAGGCAGTTTATTGAAAATCCAGAGGTGATTGTTTTCTTACAGCCTAAGTGATTAACACTTAGTGGTAAAAATTTCTTTGTCCTTGTGTAAAGAACTTTTTACTCACAGGAGGAACAAAGATTAACAATAATCAGAAGATTCAAACTTCGCTTTTGTTTAATAAACACTAACTCAGTAATAAAATACAGTTATGAGATTTCTGTAATGTACCATATTATTGACATTCATCAGACTCTAAAGACACAAGGAAATTAATTTTCTGTGTGAGATTCAGATTGAAAAAAATGATAGTGCCGGGAGCTGTGTATTCGTCGCAAGAGGAAGATTCTCTTCAGTTTGGATTTACAACTAAAGAGCAGAAAGATGCTGGGAAACCACAGGCCAAAAGTGATTAAAAAGGACAATGGCTTGTCCCAAATAGGAAAAATGGTGGAGTCAGGATGAGTATCCACATTTCAAGGCTTTCACATCCCTTCCTCCCTGCCTGAATCATGTCACCTTTCTACACCCATGACCTTGTAAATTCTGTATCTCCTGGAGTGTCCCTTTGTCATCAGTGGGGACCCACTAATTGTCTGTACACACCCAAGGAGAGCAGATGCTCCAAGCTCAAAGACGAACTTAAAAAACAACAATAAATATGATTAAAAATAAAGGAGGGAAATGGAAATTGCCATCAGACAAGTTCAAGAACAAGCCAGCCTAATCACAACTTGAAAGAAAAGCATCTATTTCACAGTTACTGTATTGGAATAAACATGTCAAGTCATTTTCACAGGAGTCTAAAACCCAATAACAATAAATGTGAAGCTCACAGAAATTTGAGAATTCCATTCTGTGAAAATTATGACATCTTCAGAATAAATTTGTTTTACTGAAATGAAACAAAGCCAATTTTTGACATTTCTCACAACACTTAATTGTCTGAAACATTCCTTAATTGTTTCAGTTCAATCAAGGCATTTCATTTTGTTTTGATGCATTGGAATATTTCTAGCTCATTTCGCTACTGAAATCCACCATATATATACACAAAGAGAGAGAAACTGTCTTTTAAAATTAGGGTTTGGTTATGTTTCTTAAATTAAAAATGTAAAAAGAAATGAACATCTATTGCCTATTCTAAACAGGCTCTTGGCACTCTAACTGTACTGGTAATCAGGAGTTGGTCTGGTTATCTCTGGCAATCTGATCTCTCACCAGCTTCCTTCCTGGTGATTGCAGAGTTGAGCAATATTTATTTATCAGAAATCTGTGAGCAGTTTATCCGGATGATTGATTCCAGTTCATGCAACATAGACAGGAGGCCACATTTAGGTCAGGACCCCAAGTCCCAGGTAAGTCTCAGGCCGCTCAGGAAATAATTCCGTGTAACAAGAGCCTGTTAAATCCATCAAGTTACAAGAGAAGTCACACAGGACTGGGTAAGACAATTAAAACCAGGAATAGCAATGCTCAAGCTTTTCTAAAATCGGAGACTGAGCTGCTGAATTATTTCTAGGATGATCAATTTTTCATACTTTGAGAACCAAATATTGTCAAAATCATCACTTTTCAAAAAAACGTTGACATTTTACAGCAAAAGAATATTCCATATGTGAATTTTAAACACTTCTGCTGTCCAAGAGGGGGATTCAGCTCCGTATTTCAGCTGCAAGCCTGGGCCAATAAATGGCGTGGAAAGTCTACCAAAATTTCCTATTTTTGGTCATAAGTTCAAGGTTTAAGAGTATCAGACTACTGGAGGGAAGAAAAAAAAAAAAGGAAGTGGGAGAGGGAAAAAAAGAAGGTATTATATTTCTGTTCTGTCAATAGCGGTCAGCAGTTTAGGAGACCTGACATGCAGGGGAGGAAAACAGGAACAGAACTTTTCGTCCAAGAAGGAGAAATGAAAGAGGCAGAATGCATCACTCTGCATTCTGAGTGAGGCGACAAACAAGGATTTGAACTGAAATAAGGGAATTTAGGCTTGGAAAAAGCCTAAATTTAGTCGGGAAAAAATAATTAAAGAAAAAAATTTTAACAAACAAACAAAAAATTAACTCCCCCCTCCAAAAAAACACCTTTCTGAAAGGAGCATAAAGGAAGTCTGGATGACAGCACAGGGATGAGACATTCTCCCTACATGTCCAAAAACATTTCATGCTCTCAAAAACAGTCCAAACATGCATCACAGAATAATACAGAACAGCTGATCCCGTGCATTTTCTTAGTCCCTTCCACCTCTATTTTCTCTAATAGTCTAGAAGACACAGAAAGGGAAAGACATGAATTCAGATCATACAAATTTTCCAGAGGTTAGCCTTGATTAAGAAGCAAAGAGGTAAAGGTCTTTTCTAGAAGGGTTCTCATCCAGGGAACCATGTTCCTTTGGATACCTCAATCTTATTATGTCCCTGGATTTTTCACACCAGATCCTGGGGGAGATTTGGGAAGAGCAAATAATTTCTGCCCACCATTTCTGCTATCAGTACCTCCCAGAAAGCTTCCTTTGATGCTTCTGATCGCTGTGCAGGAGGAAAGAAAGAAATCCAGTCCTGGTGAGCCTCAGCCTGCCGACTTTGTTACTGAACCAATGCATTATTCATGTGTTTGTGACACCGAGTGGTGAGTTTAATGTGCAGAAATGAGCCTGGAGACCTGTGGGGTCGTTGCTGGAGGTGGGACATGCTCTGCCTGGCTGTGCAGTGATTTGTGCTGGTTGCTGCTGCTGTGCCAATACTCCTGTGCAAAATGCAATCCCACCACATAGGGACTGTTAGAGCCTCTTCTTTTCAGTGCATTTTGGGTTGCAGATCCTGTCATCATTTCACGTTTGAGGTATTTACCAGTTGCTACTGGAAAATCTTAATGAGCTGAAAAAATGTCCAATTTCACTGCAAATCCCTCTGGGAAAGCAAATATAGAAGCACAGAACCACAGAATGAAAGAGACCTTAAAGACCGTCCAGTTCCAACCCCCTGCCATGGGCAGGGACACCTTCCACTATCCCAGGTTGCTCCAAGCCCCATCCAACCTGGCCTTGAACACTTCCAGGGATGGGGCAGCAACAGCTTCTCTGCCAATATTTCACATTGTCCCTTTAGTTATTAGAATCAAGATAACGGAGTCAGAATGGGCTGAAGTATTTTATTTTAACTGACAGTGAAAATGAAGACATATATTTGATCTTATGGTATAACACCATCAAGAAATTGTGGATACAAAAAGGCAAAAACACAGGCTCATCATACTACAGACACTGAAGAGGCTGAAAGACTCTTCTCATTGCCAGTGTGCAGGAAAAAAGGAGAATTATTTTAACAAACCAGGGAGCGATTAGTCAAAAGAATAACAAAACCCTGCAATTAGGCACCAGAAATATGAAGAGGGATGAAAACTCCTCAGATTTCTGCGAGGAGTTATCATGGGAAGGGTATTCTGCAGCTTTAACCAGTCAAGGCTGGGCAAGATTGAGTATTTCAGGGGTTTTTTTTAAAAATGCTACTGCACTGCCCTTCATCACATCTGCTGGGGTACAAACCAAATAGAAGCCTATTTATACTATTACTCCCTATATAAACATGAGACAAAGGTAATATTTCTTCAGCCAGCATAATTTTGACCCACTGCATTGACTTCCACTAGGACTGTTCAAAGACCTTCCTCACAGTTCATAAATGTTGCGCCGCTGTTTTACAGGGTAGTTTCTTATGCTACATGTGGTGCCACTGAAGTCATTAATTTCCCATGGAATAAGCGATGTTTAGTCTAACTTGCAATTCTCTGCAATATATTTCTCCCTGCTGTAGCTGTAAAGGCTAATAAGAACTTTGATTGTGCAAATCAGAATAGATTAGGGTGGTGTGTTAAGATTATTTCCCTTTCGTTTGGTTCCAACAGCCTCTAGTGCAAGAAGGAGCGTTGCAAATCAGACAAAGTTCAAAATATGATATAATGGCACAAAATGAACCTTTGCATGAAAAACAGAAAGAGCTCAATCTCTTTAGTTCAGCCAAAAGAAAGTTAAAGAGGCCATAATGAGATTATAAATTTCTATGAAGGAAAAATACATTGTATAACAGGTGCTTTCAGCTTAGAGGAACACTGAGTAAAAATTTTAAAATGCTTGTACGAGGCACCCAAAGGATCATTTGTTTACCTGTATGTTGGAAAAGTGTCTGTCAAATAAATAGGAGGTTAATTTTGGCAAGTGCAGAGGGAAATGAAGTCAAGGCTTTTAATGGCAAGGGAAGTGAAGCACCAAAACTTAGTAAAGTCTCGGTAGATTCTCCATTACTGAGGGGGGGGAGGGCTTTCCTTAAATTTTAGTGTATTGTTCAAATTATAATGAACTCCAGAAAAACTCCTGGTTTCTCATCTGTGGGAAATCATATTAAGTAACTTCAATTGTTCCTTCTGAGCATGTGAGGTTGTCGCTGGTGTACAAAACAGACTGGTCAGGATCTTTTAGCCTTTGCACTGCTGTGTCTTCCATCCAGCTTGCAAAAGCGAGGGAGGAAAACACCATGAGACACTTGGATATTGCTGAACTGACAGTTTTTGCTTCCTCCGGAGGCAGGCAAATAAAAGTAAATGAACCTAAACAGATGGCACAGAATCCCAGAAAAGGCTGGAAAAGATCTCTAAGATTGAGTCCAACCATCTACCCAGCACTGCCAAACCCAGCACTAAACCGTGTCCCTAAACAACACAGCTACATGTTTTGGGAACACTTCCAGCATGTTACAGCGTTATATCTAGGACTGCTAAATCTGAGAAAACAAATACAGGCACAGAACTCCATGTTCTCAAAACTGGAAGAACCACCTACTTCCTCTCCTACCCATCCAGGATCACTCTCAATAGCACAGCAGTTGATTTATTCAGGGATGGTATATTTATTGCCAAGCATCTTTTATTATGTGCAGAGGTTTCACTCAGCCAAAAAACCTAGATAATAATTTCCAATCACAACAGTATAATGCCCATTAAATTGTCCAGTATTTGTCAAAATAACATTCATCCCGATGAGCTAATGTGTAGTATTAGGGTGATCACCATCTTTATGCTATTCTTGTTGCTGTTCAGTGCTCAGTAAACTCAACTTTTGCTACCAAAACACATTTGCAAATAAACAATCCCGTGCTTATAAGGCTCCTTGAGCACCGTATCAAGCATTAAATGAGGTTGTTATTAAGGTGGGCTCCAACACTTCTGGTGATGAAGCTGAGAATCTCCAGGCTGCAGGAGAATGAAAGCAGAAAGAATTTAATAAATGTCACTGTGCTTTAGCCAACAGTGGTACAGACCAGCTGGCTTTGACCAGGGTAACAAGCACCAGTGTTTGCCTCACCTTCCCTACGAATAACATTTTTCCTTTTATTTATAGGAATTTCCTGTATTTCTCTTCATGCCTTTTTATTCTTGTCCTGGTCACTGGACACCACTGAGAAGAGTCTGACTACATCTTCTTTATGCCCCCACACTGGGTGTTTAAACACAATGATGAGATGTTTTTCCTCTCTGTGGTCAAACACGTCTGGCCCGTTCAGGGATCAGAAGAATGAGACTGGGGGGGTCTTGACATCTGTGGAGTGGTTTCATGTCGGTCAAAACCAGGATCTAGGTGTTTTCTCCCGTGTTCAGACTATGTTAGACTCTTCAAGATGATGCAGCTTCTCTGTCCCTCTGAAGGGTAAAAGTGGTGGCAAGGATGAGAGTCCAGCCCTTCACTCAGTGTCTGGGCTGCTACATTTATTCCATTTCTAGGATAGCTGATGGGTCTGGAAAAACAGTCTCCAAACCAGGAAAAGACAGAAAAAATTCATCAGACACTGCTGTGTAACACAGATTTTACTGTCCTTCCAGCTTGGAAATCAGATCATTAATTTTTATCTGGGTCACAGCATCTACCTTTTCATCCAGGTCATGACACTTACACTTGCTCAAATACTTGCTCAAATCCTGGCATTATGAGTCCAAAAATTCTGCAGGTCCAGTCTTAGATCCTAAAATGGGTAATAATGGGCAGCCCTGCAGATCTCCCTGGGCCAGGCACAGGCAGCAAACCCTCCTTTCACCAGCAAATTGCAAATCCTATGAAGGCAGATCTCCCAAAACCCTGCAGATGTATCCGGTTAAGATGTTTCCGTTGCTGCACGACAAAATGAGTCTGAAAATCATGGCTTTTTCTTCGTGCTCTCAGGACCTAACATTAACTAAGTTCTGTTCTTAACCCAACTGCTTCCTGCTTGACATTTATCTGTAGCTTTGGCTCTAAGGGTCTGTTTGCACTGTCTGTTCTGTTTTCCTGGAGGGAAATCACCATCTGTATTTGCCGTTGTTTGACGGTTAGCTACAAGTAGCATCAAACTCTGCTTTTTCAGGTGTTTGCTCTGGAGAAAGATTCACCTGTTTCAATGGTTTGACTTATTATAGGTTCCAATTCTCATTAATCCAAAACTTTCTGGTTTAAAGAGTCTATTTTCTCCCAGTGGTGATGGTTTCCAGCCATGATATTCTACAGCCATGGGGTCTATCAGGAGTGACTTTGAAAATCATGTTGAGGTCCATGGAGTTGGCAAAAGTCAAAGCCCAGACCACAAATCCCCGTTTGCAAAAGATGCAATCCATTATCTTTGCCTCATATTTTTTAACTGCTCTTGGCTATACAAAACATCAAAAATACATGCTGAGAAAAAAAATATTTCAAAGCCATATTTCATTGTAACAGTTGTGTGACTGGTTTTAGTGTCTCTGCAGAAGAAGAGGGAAGCAAGATATGCCTGATGAAAGAAGGTCTTGCTCAAGAGAAATACCTTGGAAAATTAATTTCAAAAAATTAAAAGCACCAAAGTAATAATGACCCTGATCTTTCTTTTCCTTTCCTGGCAGGAAACCCCTGCCTATTAAGGAATTCTTTTGGGATGAAGCTATTAAAATGTGGTATAACACTGTTCTTCCACAGAAGCTACAAAATTTGCTGGCCAAGATCTCCCTTGAAATAGTAAGAATTCTGCACTGGTGGAATAAGGAAAGGTATCAGAGAATTGAAAACCAACTTTGTTAAATGCACAAAAAAACAGCTTAGTGAGGTTATAACAGGAACTTCAGTGCTTGTTAACACATTTTGCAGGTTCTGCGCTTACCACCCATGGCCCAAAGATTTGGGAAACCTTTCCACCTCAGTACAGGAACTGCGAGAGTCTCAAATCCAAAAGCAGATTTAGACCGAGCTCCAGAGCTTCTTTTCAGAAGAAAACAAAGACTACATACAGGAGCATGTAGTGACAGGAGAAGGGGAAATGGCTTTAAACTGCAAAAAAATAGGTTTAGATTGCTAATTTGAAAAAAAGTATTCGCTGTGAGGGTGGGGAGGCCCTGGCTCAGGCTGCCCAGAGAAGCTGTGGCTGCCCCATCCCTGGAGATGTTCAAGGCCAGGTTGGACAGGGCTTGGAGCAACCTGGGACAGTGGAAGGTGTCCCTGCCTATGGCAGGGGGTTGGAACAAGATGATTTTAAGGTCGCTTCCAACCCAAACCATTCCATGTTTCTGTGAAGAGTTGTCTTCACCCTGATGGGATGATTGGGTAAGGAGTTGAGTCCTTCTCCACGTCAGTGGTGAGAACTACAGGGACTTTTTGTGTATGCAGCCATTCTTGCTTCTCTCCTCCCGTTGTTTGCTTCTCCTCCTTTCCAGGGTCACCAAACCAGCTCAGTAATAGACTTCCCATTTGCATATTCATTACTCAGGTGAATAGAAATGCCACGTGCCAATGTTTAGGCAGCAGCAGACAGTTGTGTGTCAGCACCCAGCAGTGCAGAGTCCACAGCACCCTTTAAACACTGCACCCACCTTTAGGAATCATTATTCTGCATTTGCTGCTTGGCTCCTCCCTTGTTAAGGTGCTGCATTCACCAGGCGGGTAGCACATGGTGGTCTGGCAAACTCAGGGTTGTAGCAGCCTGAAAATTACCTCCGCTCTGTGTTAATGAGGCGGAAGCACCCTGCATGTGCTAAGTATGATCTCCAGTAAACACTGCCTGTGTCTTCACTCTCACCATTGCACTCCAACCCTTTGTGCCATTTGAGGCACCTTCATGTGGGAGTCGCCTGCCCAGCACTGACAGCTGGGGCAGAAAACCTCCCGGTGATGCAAAACCTTCTGCAGAAGCACCTGGAGGCCACGGGACATCCTCAAAAGCATCTGAAAGGGCATGAGACAGCTGTGTGTGGAGCCTGAAA
Organism: Rhagologus leucostigma; assembly: GCA_013397725.1. NCBI lineage: Eukaryota > Metazoa > Chordata > Aves > Passeriformes > Rhagologus > Rhagologus leucostigma. The sequence continues at coordinate 54,206 of VZTD01000358.1, forward strand.
TATTAATTTACAGTCACCCAGGCACAGTCTTCATGGAAAAATAGGGCTGTGCTGACCATAATTATATTAATAGAGATGATATGGGGTTTGATTTTACCTTGCATTTGTTTAGGTTTGCATTCTCCCCTACGAACTGAAAGGACATGAGACAGAATGATCAGAGGCATGAGGAATAACCAGAGGCATCAGAAACCCACAACAGAAGACTCCACAGTGGGTTTGTCAAAACTGCCACTGTTATAACACTTCTCTCTGCAACACAAAATCAGAGCACAGCAAAACCAAATGAAACTAATAAAAAAATATGGGTAAGCACATAAAGGAAATAAAAAAAAAAAAAAAGGAAATTACATGAGGTTTTATGTCACCTATTTTTTTTTAATATCCAAATCTCATCTGCCTAGAGAGGAACATGTCCTCCCCATGGTTTATATTTCTCTAAGAGAAGTTATTAATCCGTTTAAACTGCTCCAGACTGTAATTATCACCCTTTTCTGTGAAACCAAAGCTTGAAAATTTTTGATCTTTGGTATTATTTACTGAAGCTGTCCCTGACTCAACAGCAACCTCATAATAAAAACTGTAATCAATATCTTATTATGGAACTTTTTTTGAGGTAAATTAGCTTTTATTCCACAGACACCTATGCATTTTCTTGTTTAGTGAGCCTTTTCTCTCTGGCTATCTACTCCCTTTTCATTTAATCTCAAGTCAAAAATGAGATCTCATTATTTATTTTGAAAGGAAGCAAAACAAATGGAATTTTCAGATGAAGAGGAATGTCTGTACAGTGGAAGCAACAGGGACCCAGGAGACCTAAACATTCTCATCTGGCTGTGATTTGAGAGATCTGAGACTGAAGACAGCCTTCCTTTCAAGCTGTAGCCACGTCTTCTCTTCCAGCCATGGCTGTACTGTGCCTTTTATTCAAATAAAATGGGTAATCTTTGTTACAGCTCAACTGTAACTCAGGAAAGGGGAGCAGCTGCAAGAAATGAACTGTGGAGCAATACTGAACTTTTGTCCATGCTGATTTCTGTAAACAATATCCCAGACAGGGAGAGCTCACAGAGCCTGTGAAAAACCTTTATAAACTCTGAAAAATTCAAAATCCCAAATTCAAAATTCTTGCTATCCTCCTGGCTTTCCTGAGTCATTATCTTCAATTAGCATTAAAAAAAAAAATTCTTTTTTTCTTCCTTATTCTGTTGAAGCTGTAAAGAAAGAACTGCAATGTGCAACCCAAATGAATGACCAGTATTTAGGACTGAACCTGTAGCAAAATCAATAAATTTTATTATTCCAGTTGATGGGCAGTAAGGTTACAGTAGGGATACCTTAAAATTTTTAAAGTCTTTATCACAACCTTCATTAAATTAGAAAAAAAAAAAAGTGCAGTTTGAAACAGTCAACAAATTATGTTCAGACTATTATGTGATGTGTTAAAATAATAGAAATTAAATTGGGAAGCTTCCAGCAGCAATGCAAGACTGAATTGAAATGTGATGGATGGGCTCTGAGATATTAAACTCATTGGAATAAAAGAGGTAAAAGGATGAAATGACAACAAGAAACTGTTCAGAACCACAAATGATCTTGATGGGAAAAGAAAATGGGAAAAGTAGCAGTCTGAAATTGCAGAGCAGGAGGCATCTTTGCTGTCATGTTGCTGCTGCCTCAGTCTGATGTCCAAGTTCACACAGTCTGGAAGTCCCCGTGTGCTCCAGGACTTCTCTAAGGTCACTGTGTTTGGCCAGGGAAATCAAAAACAAAGAAATTGATGTCCTTGTCGTGTACCGCATGTCTTTGTTTACGGACAGGACTGAGCCAGACCTGCTTTCCCCCAGCCTCCTGTTTCTAAGTCTCTGTGCCTACGAGCCCCAAGGAAGCCAAATGCACCCCAGCGCAGCACTCATGGGTGATAGGGCACAAGCTAATCGTGATCCTGCATCAAAATTTCCTTCCTCTCCAGAGGCTTTTCCAAGGTTTCCCACATCACCGACTGAGCAGACAGATAAATTCAGCACCCCACTCTCATTTCTCATTCCACTGCCAAGGTAAAGCAGTCAGGGGCTAAACCCTTCCCTGCTACACCCTCTACAAACTCAGTCATTTATTGCTATAGAGGGTTTATATTCTGCATAAGACTTTTATAAAGCTTCTCTTTTTCACAGGGGTAGATGGTATTTATGGTGTGTTTAGGAGCTGGGGTGGGGGGGAAGGGACAGAAAATTTATGATAACCTTCCCATCCTGCAGTGTCCAGGACATTTTCAGTGTGTGGAAATGCTCAGCTCTTTGGAGGAAGGCACTCTGAGGGATCTCGGTGCAGCAGCCAACATTTGCTTAACGTCTCGTTAATATTTAAACAACAAATCTGTCAACAGATTAATTGGCACTGCCACTTTCCAGCAGTTTTATGGGCACTTCAAACCACCAGCAGTCTATCGCTAAAAGGAAGCACATAGCATTTAAATATGTATGCATATGAGATAATATGGATATTAAGCACCCTGAAGAAAAGGCAGAATTGTAATCACGCTGTTCTTGTCCTGAATTCCCAATGCTTCCTGCTCTCTCTAGGGAAGTGTTGACAGAAAGAGGTCATCAAAAATATTTAGGAGTTACTTGGGCACTTTTTCCCATGGCAGAGAAGACATTGATATCAAGAACCAAACATAAACTGGAACGAGCAAGGAGGGATAGAAGATTTTAGATAACATAAGAAGCCATTTTGTGGAATAGTTGAATCATTAAGGTTGGAAAAGACCTCTGAGATCATCAAGTCGCACTGTTAAGTCAGCACCAGCTCTCTCTGGAGACTCTCCTATCCCTTTCCCAGTTACTGTTGAGGGAACCTGGACAGTTTAGGTTTCAACTGATGCTTAAAAGCTGAAGTTTGGTGAAGTGAACTTTACCTCTGGTATATGGCACCCCTCAAGCCTCACTTACTTGAATTCAATGGCTTTCCCACCTCTGTTTTGACAGGCACATCACAGTTAATTACAGGAATAATTCAGTGAAGTGGGCATAGATTAATGCATGTGCTTCCTCAGATCCACGCCAATAGATCTGGGAAAAAATTTGCAAGAGTGACAGACACTGCAGTGCATAATTCCCTTGTTCCTCTCATTAGCCAGGCATGTACCAGTTTCAGGAGCAGTAATCCAACCTTATTTGCTCTGCAGAGAGATAAAATCCACAAATGAGTGGGAAAGAGAGGAAAATGGGCACAGAGATAGAGACTGCAGCCCCTAACTGATCCTTCACAAAATGTATTTACTTTGTTTTCATTCCCTGGTGAATTCATTAGCTCTCACTTAGCACCATTCTTTGGTCAAATGCTCAGGGAGGAAACAAATTGAAGCAATTTATTCTAGGACTCATAAAATACGGGTTTATTTCCACCTTTTGACTATACAAGCCATGAAAGCAGTTACTCTTTGGAAGAGAAATTGTTCTCCTCCTGGCCTCCAGAGGTTTTTTAGAAGAAACTCACACAAATGTGTGTCTGTGTGTGTGCACACTCATGGCAAATTTCATTACAATTTTGTGGTGCCACTACCAACAGCTGAGGAACAAAATACAATCAAGACACTCAAAGTTTTCTGCCAACCCTCCCAAGTGTTTTTCTGGAGCCTTTCTCACTGGCACTGCAGATTAGATGGGGTTAATCAAACCCTCTTGTTTTCCATCACATTTCCTTCCTCAGCCAGAGGGTGAGTGAATGAGAGCTACATTTCATGTTTATAAAGACTCGCAGCTCTTAATTTTACTTTTAATTTTAAGCAATCAAGCAATACTTGTGCTCATTCAGCAGCTGTTCTGTGCCTCTTTGGTGAAGCAGGTACCTGCCCACTTGGGAGCTAAGACCATATTTCTGCAACATCTAAACAAAAAGGATTTTGAGATTTACCACTGGGAAAACTTTTTAAAGTTTATGTACTTACCCTACCAAGCCATCACTCCTCATTTAATGAGTGTTTTCTGGCTGCATCTCAGGTCTCTTTCTTCATTGTGGATTTCTGTAATTAACATTTCACTTAACACGATTATTCGGCTTTACACCTGGTGTCTGAAAACTGAATTTAAAAAAAAAGACACAATTTGAGATATTTCCTGCTTATTTTTATTTCCCTTGCTGGGCTGTTATTGAACACACACTCCTTTCTCTTGTAGTGCAATGCTGCAAATGCCAGTAGCTTCAGTTGAGTTTGAACTTCAGAAATGGGCAATTTCTGAACTTCCAAGAGTCTTTCATCCTCTAGAAGCTCATTAAAGTTCCTCCTTGAATACAACACTCTATTTCTGCAACCACTTTGCCAATTAATGCTAATGTCACTTATCAGTAAATGTGTGAGAGGCCATGACCTGATTATTTGGAATAAGAGGCTATTCCTGGTTTTAACAAAGGAGCTACTTCAATAGAGCTTTGATAAGATTCTGCTGTGTGGCTGCAAATAAACTGGCTCTGCATCATGTGTAAATTATTTAGTGACAAAAGAGACAAAATCTCTCCTAGAGCCCTCCTTGGCTGGAAAGCTGGCATCATTCTTCCTTTGCCAGAGTCTTTCCAATGGAAGAGAGGACTATTATTTCCAGATGAATTTTTTTTATTATTATTATTATTTTTGTTGTTGGAGTTACCACTGAAATACACTTCCATTACAATTTTTCTTCTCTCTGCACAGGGAATGAGAACATCAATGTGGGGATTTCTGCCTTCAAAGGAAAGATAGCAATGTTTGATGAAGAGATATAATTCCAAGGAAACCCAGGCATGGTAATAATTAACACCTCCAAGTGTGTCCATTCTCATTTCTTTCTAAACTGTGTTACAGCTTTAAGCATTAGCAGAAGTCAGCTGAGAATTTACAGCTTCGAGGCTCAAACAGGAACAGCTTCTCCTAAACTGTACCAGATCTTAAAATGCAATTATAAATAAAGTATTTAATTACACTGCAAGCTCTCTGTATACACAGAATATTCCAGTTTGCATAATCGATAGGAAAGACTGAGAAAGTATCAGTGTGGACTTTGGAATCTCAGATACAACAGATGATTTACCCAACACGAGCACCAAAGCCAAAACAGCACTCCTCAAATCTCAGCTGCAGCAACGAACTTCAGGAGAAGCATTTTGCCTTCAGAATAGTTTTCACTTGGTTTTGAAATTTATAGTTCAGAAAGAAATGAGAGGAAATGGTCTGTTTGGAGTGTCCATCCGTGCAGATATTTGAAATCCAGCTGGACAGAGTCCTTTGCAGTCTGCTGTCACCAGACCTGCTTGAGGGGGTTGTACTAGGTGATCTCCAAAGATCCATCCCTATATCATCCATTCCATGATTCTGTGAAGTTATGGATAGTTATCCCAGAACAACACAAAAAACAACTCTCAGTCAAAAATAATTTAATGGCTTGTATTTCTAAGCACCTAAATTTCCTAACAGCAGCTGTCTTGTACTGACACGCAAGGAACAATTCAGGAATCACATTTTGGGAGAATTAGACCAATAAAAAAATCTTAAATATCCTTAAGAAGAATTTTAAGAAAGATCAAGCATATGCATGGAAGTGTTTTTCAGGTTTCGGGGTGATTCTAAAGAGATCTTCAAAGGCAAATTTAGCAGAACTGGATGGAGATTTTCAGAATATTGCTTTACCAGGAAAGCAGTTATTCTAATACAAACAGGTAGGACAAAGCAAGACAAAAAACCAACAGTTAAATGACAAAAGAATTAACCTTAATTTACTCTAATTAACCTAGAGATAAGTTGGTCTCTGCCACTATATTCTGCCATCACGCTGTTGTTTTTATAAGTTATTTTTATTGGCCAATCCATCTTCACTTCGACTTTCCTTCTTAAGTCCTCATTACTATTCCACAGCTCAATAGCTTTTTTTTTCCACTGGACATGTTAAATGGGGGAAAAATAAAATGGATCAATACCGCAACTCAATTAATTCCTCATCTCAAATTCTAATAAAATCAATTTGGAGAAGTGTTGTATCGTTAAGCTTACATCATAATGCAGTAATTAGAAACAACTTTCATCTTGCTTGTTCCTTTGAAGATTTTAATGGCAATCAATTAAACATGCTTTGCTTCTCCATTAAAGACTTCCAAAATGGAAATTGGGTAAGAAGTTAAAGATAAGGTGGCTGATTGCACAATCTTCCCACCCATCCCCGTTTCAAATATTCCCTCCAAAATGTGCAGACTCACCATTAAAAAGTTAGCATGAGAAGAGTAACCAGAAATAAGTTTTCAGTGAATAGATCATGTTTTAATAGAGTGCTGCAGCACTTTGGGATTTGCATATTTACCAAGCAGAAATTTTGGTGTGGCTCACTGAGCTCAAATCTCTTCTCAGGTTTACACCCAGACACCCTTAGGAGTTTAGCTATTTTTTAATTAAAAGGATGCAAAATAAGCTTATCTGTGTACTATTTAAATTAAAATGTTTCTGCAGGTCTTAGAGAGAAAAGGATAAATTTTACACGCTGTTTCATTAATAGTAATAACTGCAGCTTAGTAGTGATCCCCCTATACCAGGAGCTGCACAAAAAAAATAAAAGAGGACAGAGCCAGGTTCAAATTTTCTACAGTCTAAGCATAAACCACCAGCTACCTCTACTAACTTTTCTCCTGCTAGGGATTTATGCCCAGGAGGAATTTGCATTCAAAAAGAAAACATGCACACCCAGTCAATGGCTGAACATCCAATTAGCTGCACTTGCTCTCCCCGGCTTCTGTCTGACATCGGAGAAATCCAAATTCCTTAATTGTTTGTGTTTCGCCTTATTAAACTCCAGCAGCATCTTTCTAGATGTCAGAACTGCACATGCTGTCCCTGGTGGTGTCCCAGCATGGACCACGCATCTTCACACCATCCCGCCCCCTTTTTGTCACCCCAGGGTGCCTGAAATGGCACTTGAGGGGGTGTTTTCAGGTTTTCTGAATTGTTCACATCTTGCGTATTAACAGTTACAAATTGTAGAATCACAGAACGGTTTGGATTGGTAAAGGACTTTAAAGAACATCTAATTCCAATCCCTCTGCCGTGGGCAGGGACACCTTCCACTATCCCAGGTTGCTCCAAGCCCCATCCAACCTGGACACTTCCAGGGATGGGGCAGCCACAGCTTCTCTGGGCAACCTGTGCCAGGGCCTCACCACCCTCACAGGGAAGAATTTTTTTCCTAGTATCTCATCTAAACCTACTTTCCTTCAGTTTGAAGCCATTTCCCCTTGTCCTGTCACTCCATGCTCTTGTGAAAAGTCCCTCTCCATGTTCCTTGTATCTCCTTTCATCAGAAGCAGATCAGAGTTATTGCCATTGAGATCATCACAGCACAATAGAGGGTTTGGATTAACTCCAAACCATGAATACCATTTCTTTTCTAGGTCTCTCCATTGTCTCTTGTTATTTTTGTTCATTCATTTAACTATCTGCCCTTTCTACAGTCAAAGAAAAGACTAACATTTAAGTAAAAAGCTCTTCCAAGAATTGAACAACTTGTTCTTTAGTCAATGTCATTGGAATTTTATAGATAAAACTATTTCTGGATATGTCAGTAAAAGAGACCTCATTGTGCCAACATTTGCAGTCAGCCTGAGTATTGACGAAAATATGAAATGGTATAATTAGAGTTCATTGTTATAATTAGAGTTCATCACTCTTTAGTTCATTAAAAGTTAGCATTTTGTTGAAAATGTAAGATCAGCTTTTGTTGAACAATTTTTAAAATTCTTCCTTGGACATCTTATGAAATATTAGTATGTGAAAGCAGTTCTATGCTTAACTTTTCCTGAACTTCCTTACACTTTGAATAGAAAGCACAGAAAAAGTTAGGAAACTGTTTTGAGAGGGATGTAATGTAGTCATAGCCGAAGGAAAAAAAAATTTAAAAGGAGGAACAAGAGCCAAAGAAAAAAGAGCAAAACCAAAATTGGAAGAGAGGAAAATTTTCTTTTTTTACAAAAATGGCACCTCAGAGAAAGCACCTCAGATTAAAAATTATTGATTTACAACATTTCTAAATAAAATTACATTCTTCAGTCAAAAGCTTGCTTGGTTTGGGTTCATCTCATCAAAAGGTCTAAAGATCTACACCTGAACTAGAAATGAATGTGCTTTTAGAGTCAACGGAAAAAAACTAGTTCATCTTGGGGTATAACTCAGATGTTAAAAATCAGTCAGATTGATAATGTCTGCTCCTTTGCAGTGCCTGCAAGGTGAGCCTGGTGTTTCAAGGCACCCTCTAAGGGAGGTGACATTAATGGCACCTCTGGGTTCTCAGCCCTGTCAATGTCACAGAAAATCTTGTTCAGAGACAAGGGAAGTGCAGGGTCAAACATCCAAGAACCCACAGGCAGGTGGAAGCTGTGACAGGATGACACAGGGGATTTTTTGGGTTCGTGAAAATCACAGAATCCCAGAATGCTTTGGGTTGGAAGGGACCTCAAAGCCCATTGCATTCCAAACTCCCTGCCATGGGAAGGGACACCTCCCACTGTCCCAGGTTACTCCAAGCCCTGTCCAGCCTGGCTTTGGAGACTCCCAGGGATGGGCCATCCACAGCTTCTCTGGGCAATACCTTAGAGGTTTTCATGGCTGCATAACAGCACAACTGGAACAATCTTCAGGTCATTTTCCAGAAACTGGTGTTGGCAATAAGTTAACCTGGATTTCACTTGGAGTTTATCAATACCCCCAGTTTTTGCATCAAAAGATCAAATAATTATTGCTCAAGTGGTCTGTGCACTCAGGAGAGCATTGTGATTTTACCACATAAAATTGCTCCAGATATCTGCGAGTTTAAAGGAAAGCATGTTGAAGAAGGGAGATGTAAATATCTGACGAGCTAATTCCACATCAGTGTCAATGCCTGAACTTGACTTTGAACAGGTTATCAGAACTGAGCCGTTTCCAAAATAGAAAATGTGAGACACACTCCACAGCTCCTGGATATTTCACAGAAAGCCTCACACGTCCCCTCGGCCACTGTCAGTGCTGCTGTGGGGTTAAATAAAGATACAGGGGCACTGGTAATTGGAGTCTGTTAAAACAGAGGTCTAAGAGAACTCCCACACACCTCTAGAGAGATCAGCACTGCTTTAAAAATTATCAACCCATGGCAAGGCCATTACTGTGTTTGTATTTTCACGACAGAGGATAGGGAGCTGCTTGCTCAGAAACTTTGGGAAAAAAATTAAACTGAACTAGTTTCCATTAACCCTGGCACAGGATCTGCCCTCAGGGACAGCAATCACAGGATGTATTTGTCAGCCACAAAGGCCTGGAGAAACTGTTTGCTTGCTGAAGTCAGATCACAGTTCAGGAGTTGGATGTACAGACCCCAACCTCACAAACAGCTCCCTGGCTGAGCAATAAATCTCATTTAAACTTGTCCAGAGCACTGAGCTGGATGTGAATTCCCTCACAAAACAACTTTGTACGTCCTTTCTTACAAGCCCTTGCTACAGCTCTACCTTGCTAATGCTTTTTTGGCGCAGCAGAAACCTGTGGATGCCATCCCTGGAAGTGTTCAAGGCCAGGTTGGAAGGGCTTGCAGCAACCTGGTCTAGTGGAAGGTGTCCCTGCACATGGCAGAGGGTTGGAACTAGGTCACCTTTAAGGTCCTTTCCAACCCAAACTGCTCTGTGATTTTATGATTATCCAGTGTTTTATTCATCTATTCAAGAAGTGTAATCTAAGTAACTTTAATGGTACCATGAGTCATTGAAGACACTGGGAGAGAAGACAGGATAAGGTTGAGTCAAAACATTGAGCCGAAAACACCTGAGCAGTGCTCACCTTTCAAATACGCACCACGGGATACTCACCAAAGTCAGAATTCGTGCCAACATCCCCTGAGAACTTTGTGATGGGGCTCCTGAGCCGTTAAAGGCTGTGCTTTTGTTGTGCTCTAGAGAGAAATCAAGCATGAAGGAAAGATTATTTGAAACTAGAAAGAAATGCCAGTATTTCTTACTGTGTGATTTAAATTCTAATGGAGTATCACAGCACTCTGCTGCTCTGTGCCATTCCCAACCAGGTATCTGAGATTTCACTAATAAAGAAGTGCAACACATCTTCTACCATTCCTTAGCAGCACAAGGCTCCCCAGATTTTAGAAGAGAAGTTTTACAGACAATTAAGTGTCTAATGTCTAAAAGTCCCTCAGGTGTTATTTTACAGTATTAACCTAAAGGAATATGACAATCTCTGATTAGAAGATTAATTTTCTTGCAATGACCTGATAGAAGTCTTAATTAAAAAAAAAAAGCTCTTTTAGACTGTTTCTATTTTTAGATAAACATACAAGTCTCTTAAAGAAGATCACATCACATAACTACATTATCTCCTTGTAGCCACAGCTGGAATCTGGTCTTTCTGCAGAAGCAACAGTACAGACAAAACAGAAAACTCAAGAACATAAAAAACCTGAATGGATTGCTTGAGAGAGACATAGAAAATTCTTAAGGCATTTAATTTTACAAAGAAATAAGGAAAAGAAAGCAAAAGCCTACAGAAATCATTCAAACTGCAAAATTTCCATCAGCAGAGATATTTAAGGAAAGGTTAGACTGGCATGGTTTGAAGCCAATACCCTCTTGAGGAAATGGCTTGACCAGAAATCTTTTTTAGACCAGGATTTTCTACAGCATTCTCACCCTCTTCAGCTCTTCTGTGCCAGTTACAAAAGCTGAAGCTGCACAACGGGAATTTTGCACGCCTGATTTTGAGCAGAGCAAGGAGTTTCTCCATGTCAGACCTGCAGGAACCAGCAGACAATGTTTTCTGTGGCTCCATTTGCTGTTTCCATTGCCCAGATCCTCAAGCTGTTCTGGCTCAGTGACTGCCACTTCCACAGCCTGGGCAGGTGGCTGTAACTTAGCCCTTGGGTCATCCAAAATTTGTTCTCTATAACCATGAACCTCTGAGTCAGGTGCCACAGAGGCATTTTCATATAGGGAGAGGAGTTGCATGCAGGTTGTAAAATGAGATTTTTGCTCTGCTGTTCACGTAAGAGTTTAAGGCTAAAGATCAGGTTTCCATTTTTTTTTTTTTAACGGAGTGAATAGTGTTCTTTGTGTTATTTTCTGCGCATGGAGGAATTCTCATGTCAGAGAATGGCTTAAACAAGTATCAGATAGAAAGCAACAAACTTTAAAAATGTTAAATATTATGAATTGCTTTAATTTATGCCTCCGATACTGCTATTCATCAAGCAGCATCTCTCTCCTTTCTCTTTCTCCTCCCTGCCCCTGCAGCTACCCCGTAATTAAGAAGGGGCTTAATAGGTCACCTGGTTGTCCAGGTTTAGTGGGTTAGATCCTGACCTGAGACATTTTCACTCAAAATCAGGTGTGCAGTGAGTTTCAAGCGGTTAATCAGGTCCTAAAAGTGTTCAAGCTCCTTGTTCTTATCAGAGGTGGCCTGTAAGCAGCCCGCATCACCTTTAACATGGGCAATTCAGAAATTAAACCATCTTAAGCAACAGTTCATTAATATTTTTATTGTTAATATTGTCTCTTCATTTCTACAAAATCATGTTTGTGTATAATTTTCGTGCTTATGAAGCCTTGGTAGATCTGCACAAGGATTTGCCTGAGGCTAAGCAGCACAAGTGGTTTTATCTGTCCTAGTAGGCAGTTTTCCTCCTTTACTCCTACACCTTCTCCTCTCTCACTGGTTTCAGCTGCTGCTGCACGTTCCTGATTCCCGAGACTGAGAGCTCTGCTATTTTTTATTCATACAGATCGCCACCAAACAGAGCCCTCATCCTCTCTTGAGAATCCCTGGTGCTACAGTGCTGCAAATTCCTCACGCAAGGCTCGAGAGCTCCCCTCCTGCTGGGCAGCTTTGCTGTTGGCCACTGTGCCATTAGCATTCATAATTTCCAGGAGTGCTTCAGTGCAGCAGGAAAAGCTTGGGAATGAGAAGCAGGCAGAGAAAAAGCTCTGAAGTGTGGAGAGCACAGCCTGCTGCCCAGCAGTGTTTGCAGTGGGCATCTCTACTGGGAGCTCTGCTCACTCATCATCAGACCCCAGGTTTGCTTTCAGAGCCTGGTCTCCAAACCTCTGATCATCTGAGGACTGGCCCAGCCCCTGTGGCAGTGGCCATTTCTGCTCAGGGAAAAAGAAGTACAACTGGGAGAGAACATCCCAAGAGCGGGAAGTGGTCCTTGGAAGTGTTCAAAGGTTGTGTGGATGAGGCACTTTGGGACTGTGGTTTAATGGTGGGCTTGGCAGTGCTGGGTAAACTGTTGAACTTGATGGGTTTAGAGGTCTTTTACAGCCTAAATGGTTCTGTGGTCCACTTTCTTCACAAGAAAACACCTGTGAAGCCTCTGTCCCCGGGGCTGTGACGTGCCTTAGACGCTGGTGGCAATCAGGACTCCAGGAGAGTCTGTAGTTCTCCCAAAACTGCAAAACATTAAGTAGAGTAGAGACAAAACATGACACGTCTTTCCTGCTGGCACCATGCTGGTGTCACCGTGTTTTTCTGTGGCTGCCTTACAGAGCTTGGGAATAAGATGGGAAGCTGTTATTGAGTTCTTTCATAATTATTTATGTATCATTCAACACATAGGGATTAGGGAAAATATAGATTTTTGTCAGCATCTGCCTCGCAAACCAAAACAGCCATAGGAATTTTGCTGCTTCCCAAGATGACAGGAAAAATCAGAGACATCTCATTGTGAATGAGTCTGTTCTACTGTGCATTTTAATTACTCTTGTCACTGAAAACATCTTATCATGCATTTACTAAAGAATCAACATCTCCGCTTGCCCGACCCCAAATTTCCCTTTCCTACCCTCAATCAGTACAGCTGGCAGAAATAGTCTTCATTATTTTCCACAAGATCTGATATTGATTTGAACAAAATGCCTGTCTGAGGAGGAGCTGAATTCAGGGAGTGGAAATCAGTACCAGATAGGAATTACATCGCTTTTCTACTGCACATGGAAATGTGCAGAGGAGATTGAAACGGTGAAGGAATCAGAAGAATGAAGTTTGTGGTTTTCTACAGCTCAGAGACTAAAGCCCCGTGCAGTTGCCAGAGACATTCAATCTCATCTTGCTAAACACTTTTGCCAGAAAAAAAAGTTCTACTTAACGTAGAGAGATGTAATTATGCTAAATTGTGCAGAGGTAAATGAGACTCAGCCGTGCATGAGGGTCTTAGGAGAAGAAAATGGGTCAGATTCTGTGGTTTCCACGGGATTAGTCTTCCTGTCAATCAATTTGATCTGAAAAGCCAGGCTGAGCAGTCTTTCTGCCTTTTATTACTATAGCACCAGGAAACTGCAGTGACTTGAGAGGCTGTCCACAAACCAAAAAACACTTTTACAATTCTCAGACATTTTAGCAGCCGTTCAACAAAATTTAGGGATGCAAAGTGCCTGCTTTTTGGTGTGCTGTACATTTTCTGAATTTTGTTGTAAATGCTGCCAATTGGTTAAATGAGCTGCTTTTATTTATTTTTGTCTTCAAGTCCTGCCTTTCTGCCACCATCACTAGCTGCAATTTTTGAGAGTTAAGGTAGGAAAGTGAAGACATCTATGTGACCAGCAGTTTGTGATCCAGAGGGAGATGAAACACTAATGGATCCCCTGAGGAGCAGAGAATGAGGGATTGTGCTGTACCACAGCAAGCAGAAGAAAACCTCCTAAAGGATAGGGAAGCCATAAAACGACCAAATTCGGGTACAACAGTAAGGGGCTGCTGAAGGCAACGCTGGTGGGACACTAGAGACAGGAACTAGAGGAGTGGAAGGGTTGTTTTTCTGAGTGCTTGCCTCTTGTCCATGCTGTTATTTTTTGTTAAATGAATCTATATGTAAACAAAAAGACCCCTAAATCATTAATTTGAGTAGGACGGGGTTCTGATCTCTGTGCATATGCAAACACAAGCACACAGATTAACAATTTTATTCCAGGCACTGTTGGGCCATCAGAAGGCGGTGAACAAGTGAGAAAACACCACAGGAGGTCCTGGCAGCAGGAGAGCCCATAATCCTTCTCTGGACAGGTATATAATACAGGTAAGTGTTTGTGGGAAGTGTTTAGGAAAGCCAAGGGCAGGCCTGAGCAAAATCTCTGCCTCTCGTATTTCCAGAGAGCTGGAAATCAATTGAAATAACATTTCAGTGTCAGTTTGCATACCTTCAGGAATGCAAAAATTGCTGAACTTGTGAAAGCTGGAGCACCTGCAGAAACTGGGAGAGATATGGAATCTCAGCAAACGTAAGCACAGGAGAACCCTCTGAACTTGGCTCTGGAATTTGCCTCTGGAGAACACCTTGGGAGAGGTGCAAGACATTATACATCGTGATTACTTCTGCCAGCCAGGACTGAGTCAAAAAAACTAGCTGGTGTCCTAGAAGCATGCCAGGCATCTCCCCATCCAAACCTCATAAAATCTCAGATGGATGTCAGGACAGGTTTTCTCTACCTGTTCCCACACCTGGTCCCTTTTCTTGTCTCCTTGTCTGCATGTGGCTGGGCTCAGACGGGTGATTCAGGCTCTCCTTTGTCTATCCTCAAAGCTTTCAGCATCACAGCCTTTGCCTGGTCTTTGAAGCTGCTAAATTTAAGCAACAGCTTTTGTTTTTCAAGCTCTCTTGTGTACATTACCTCTCTGTCGGCTCACAGCTTTCAGACTCCCCCGAACCTTTATTGCAAAAACAAACACCAGTCCCTGTGACTTTCATCCATGGCACTCTGCAACCGAAGGCAAATGTGTTACATAAAAACAGATTTGTTTTTTGTCCCTGGAAACCTGAAAAGAGGGGGAAATGTCTAATTAAGAGTAAGGTGAAGTTATTTTCTGTCCCTTTTTTTAAGTTTAATGAAGTCCATGGGTAAGAGGAACTACAAAAACACAAAGTGAGCAACCTGGTTTGTGGAAGGTGTCTCTGACCATGACAGGAGGTTGGAACTTGATGAGCTTTAATGTCCCTTCCAACTCAAACCAGTCTATAATTCTATGACAGTTCTGTCATGACTGAACGCAACACTACCAGGAAAACAAAAAATGAGACACAGGTCTGAGTTACTGCAGCTCCACAAGCCGTAGGTCACTCACTGACATAAAAATGGAGGAAGTTTAAGCTGACACAATTCTCCTCACTTGCTATATGTCAAAAGAAGTTCCTGTGAGTGGTAACTGCAGAGCCAGCGCAGGGTGAGCTCACTTTACCGTGGTAACTCCACTTCCTGATGGAGCCTCCAGGACGACCATTTTAGCAAACTATTCAAAATACTGACACAATGAAATTTGTCTCCAAGGTAATTTCCTGAAAGTCATAGAGGAAAGGGTAACAACATCAAAATGATATCACAAGCTCACTGTCTACTTTTTTATTTCTCTTAAGGACCAAGTGGGGACCCAACAGAAAAATATGATGCAAAAAGGCCTGGCTGGACGCTGCTGGTACTGAAGGGTTTTTTTCCCATAAGCTGTTCTATTTTCCTGACAGATTGCAAATGTTCTCTGCCTTTCTCAGAGCCTTAATGCATCACATATCTGCAGCAGCAGAGTTTCCCTGGGATAGGTCCCTTTGCTTGGCTGTGCAGCTCAGGTTGGAGATTGTTTTAGATTAATAGAGCCTGTCACTTCTACAGTAACAGCTGTTACTCACAAAATTGGACGTTTTCCAGCTAAGCACCGCTCTGAACAGAAGAGTAAATAGAGACCATTTAGCAGAGGCCAGAAGCTCAGCCCTGCTGGAGGATCAGGACTGTCACAGGTGACAGGTGTCCTCTGAGTGGGGAGTAAGGTCAGGCAGCAGCAGAGTCTCCCCCATCTGCTGCTTCTTCAACGCTAATTGTCAGCCTTATGCTTTACGTTGGTGATTGCCTCGGGTTAAATCAAGCCCTGACGTCTCTTGTCTGGAATAAGCCCGCGGAAAAGAGAACAGAAATTTTTGCAAGGTGTTTGCAAGCTGTTGATCCAAGCAGCCAGACACTGGAGGAGCTCACCCAGGGAAAGGTGTAAACCGTCCCTAAAAGAGCTTTCAAAAATAGGTTCAGTGAGCTGCTGTGACAGCTCTGTTTGTTAATGTTTCCATGGAACAAGGAGACAGCTTCAATATTCCTCCGTTTCTTGTGAAACACTGAGCTGCTAAAAGTTGCTGAACTGCTCTGCTAAAAAACACGTATGTATTGAAATGGTTAAAAGAATCAATGGTCCAGCCATATTCTTATCTGAGCAGGTTATACTTAAACATCACATAAAACCATTAAATCATCGAATGGTTTGGGTTGGAAGGGATCTTCAAGATCATCCAGTTCCAACCCCCTGCCATGGGCAGGGACACCTTCCACTAGACCAGGCTGTCCCCAAGCCCCATCCAACCTGGCTTGGGACACTTCCAGGGATGGGGAGTACACAACCTCTCTGGGCAACCTGTGCCAGGGCCTCACCACCCTCACAGTAAAGAATTTCTTCCTAATATCTAATCTGAACCTGCCCTCCTTCATCTCAAGGCAGTTGAGCCCTGTGCTATCACTACACGCCCTTGACAAAAGTTGCTCTCCATCTTCTTGTGAGCCCTCTTTATGAACTCCCAATATCCCAAAATATCAGTGCGTACTACAGAGCCCATCCCCGGCCAAGAGCTTGTCCCAGACTGGATTTTCACAACATCAGCTATTATCATGTTCTGTTCAGGGCTGCACATGAGAAGAAATAACGATGAGCTCCACTTTAAAAGGACACAGTACCCTCAAGCAATATTCAGGTCTGGGCTTTGTTTTTAAAAGCATTGAATGAAAGGCAGTGCCAGTGGAAAAGGGAATGCTCATGCATTTCTTTGAGTTTTATTTCTCAGACAATGCAGGGCTAAAAAAAAACTTCATTATTCTCACATCTACTATATACCCAGCTTCTGGTGAATCAGGTCCATCAAATGCGTAGAATTTCGTCATCATAATTTTTGGTATCTTTTCTATTGAGTAGTAAGGCATGATCAAAAAATCCCTAAAATCAGATATTAATTTCAAAAAGGTTGATGCTTACGGAATTTTCTCACGGGCTTGCACTGAGACAGACATCCCAGAAGGCTGCTGGCATCTGATCTTCAAGGCACTCCCTGGCAAACGAACCCTTTTCTCTCTCTCGTGGGGGTTTGTTTGAGTGCCTCGCAGGAGAGGTCAGAACTGATGTGTGAAGGGTGCACCCACATCACGCGCCCAGGGAGTGACCTGCTGTGCTTCCTCAGCTCCCTGCCTGCGAGTGCCAGAGCTCTGTTCTCTCACACGGCAGATTCCCTTCTGCTTTATTTGCTGAAACTCAGCCCTGTATGAAACACAAAGAAATGAATTCCCAGGGCTTTTTTTTTCCTTCTCTTTTTTCAGTGCCTGTGCTCTCATGCCAGCTAATTTAGAGCGGAAAATGTGCTGCGAGCAAAGGGAGCAAAACAAATTATTTTCCTTTCACTTCAGATCACTCCCAGTTTCTCAATTTAAACTGCATTCAGGTTGAGCATCTCAGTGCAACCTCAGTCACAAACAGGAGAGCCCACACCAAAGCTCCTGCTCTATCATCACCACCCTCTCAATTAGGGACCAGCTCATCACTTGCTGAGAAGATGTTGGTTTTATGACTTTTGTTTTCTGCGACCAACCATGCTCTTTAGAGGTCTTTAAATCGAGCTACAGGCAGTGCCTTACACATAAATGTGTGGGTGGCAGTAAGAACTCCAGAGCCATAAGGAAAGCAACACAACAGAGACTGCAGATGGAAATTCCTGTTATATCCACATCCCAGAAAGTCTCTGATGCACCTTCCACAGAGCTGTTTCCCAAGTCAACAGACCTTGGCAAGTGCTTCTGCTGCCAGGTAAAGGAAATTGAGGCAATATCAGTCTGGGAAAGGCCATGGCAGCACGATAGCTCTGCCACAGAGCAGAGAGAGACAGCAAGGAGGAATCTGCCCTTCTTGGTGTCATTGTATTCCTGGTGCTGTGCTGCAGTGGTGAGCGATGACTCCACACTGGTATCCACACAGTTGCTCCTGTTTCACTGTGTGATGATAAGCAGCTCTGGGGAAGAGTGGGAAAAGGGAGCAGTGTGGGCAGGAAATGAGGGAGGAGGATTTGGAGAGAGGAAGAATGCTAATGTGCAGCTGGAGAGGGATGTGGTCATAATAAAACAATGACAGAGTGGGAAAAAAAAAAAAAAAACACAACAAAAGGAGGGAAAAATCCAAAACTTATATGCTTTCATTTTTTAAAATAATTTTATTTCAAATTCATTATTTCATTATTCAAATTCATTATTTCAAATAATCCTGAGGACACTGAAAGCAGTGTCCTTGTCAGGCCAGTGTCCAGCAGGACCCTTTAGTAAAGCCCATCAGCAGCATTGTCATCTGCCCTGTTTCCACTGAATGTATCACCAGGAATTTAAACCATTTTAAAACTGCAGCCTCTGTAGGGAACTGCTGTCCCTAGGTCTCACTGACGGCTTGACCACAGTGGGGACAGAGGGGACACTGAGCTTGCTCCATCCATAGGTACTTCCATGCCTTCATGTTTCTGCCTCTCCACCCCTTCATTCCTCCATCTCTTTACCCCTTCATCCTTCCTGGGGAAAGCAATAGGGACAAGGCTTGGCTGGGCATGCCCTTCTGTTGTGACTTGTTGGAGGAACACATTCTTCCTTAGTCCCATCTGATACTTCGCCCTCTGCTGCACTTCATCCTCTAATGGAGATAAGACAGAGAAAAGAGTAAGAATGGACTTCAAATTCTTTAGTGGAGCAAGTTCAAAGCAAACCTGAGGTGGTTCATCATGAAGTTGGGGTACTCTGCACCACAGGATGCTGTAGGTGCTGAGAAGTGATGAGTTTCCATGGGCGTGTTCACGCCAAGAGACCCACCGATTTTACAAACTACACAGAAACTACTCCAGCTCAGGAAATCTCTGAACACCGAGTGGCTGGATGCCAGAAGAATAATTCAGGGAAATACGTTTACCTTGTTCTTATACCTGGTGTCACCCTGGGCACTGCCAGAATCAGGACATGAGGCTGCACAGCCAGTACCGCCTCTCTCACATCCTGTCCTACCAGGACCTGTTCCATACTCCATGGAAGCAATATCTCCTCTTCCCTTCAGTGCACAGCAGGCAGCTTTTGGTTTTTAAGTAGGACCAATATCATCCCAGCCCCTGATCTTTAACGTCAGTGTCATGCCAGTCCCTCAGACTGCGCTTCCCAAATTGACCCCGTACTTCCAACGCCATTTCAATCACTCAGTCTCCAGGGACTATGACACCAGCTCCGCATTAATCCCGGTAATGCTTTAGTCCTTCTGCCTCAGGCCCCCCACCAAGAACCTCAGATTCCTAAAGTCAGGTTTGGGAGATAGAAGGAAGATGTAAAAAGAGGGAGAAGTGATTTGGGAAAGGAACAGTAAGTTAAATAAATCCACAAAATCAGCAAGGTGTCCTCTTTTCTGGTACTTTAAAGTCTGCACTGTTTTTTTTGCTCCGAGCTTACACTTTTTTTCCTAGTCACCAGTGCCAACATACCCTCAGAAAAGATGCCTTTAAAGCTTTTTTGCTTCATAAAATGCTATTTTTGTTGTGAGGTGTGATGAGCACCTAAGAAATCTCTTTTACCCCTGTCAAAGACAGAACTATATCTAAGGAAGAGGTCTTTTCTTAGGAAGCAGCATGAGCTCAGTCCAAAACGTGTCTATGACACATAATTGCTTCCAATAACTTGGACTATCTTAGTCTTGGCAGTTGTTGGCCGAAGGCATCTTGTGTAAAGGGAAAAAGTGCAATATTTACAGGTTGGCTTAGGGCATCTCATTTAACAGTTCACAAACTATTCGGGTTTTGCTTGCCCACAGATTTACCCCCCACTTCCTCAGAGAAACATGTCTTCAGGCAATACATGTGCTAAGATTGACCAAATTCCATTGACTCAATTCTCATGCCAGAAGGGAGGTGTAATATACACCCAGTACCCATTCAAGCACAGAAATTTCATCAGTCCCACCCTGGGGTTGCAGCATCTTCCTGCAGACTCGTAAGAAATTGTTTGCTCTGATGACAAACATCACCACAGCAGCGAATCTGCCTTTTCATGCAGCATTGCCAGGCATGGCTCCCTTTCTCATTTTGTAAAAACAGCTCTTTAATAGGTTTCTGCAATCCTGAACTCCATCAGGGATGTATGCGGGTGGGGAGAGAACAGGGAACAGGCAGCCACTCTGATTAATAGGATGGTGATGAATTGTGTGCATGACCCGAGTCATTATTTGTGTTTTTTTCACCTTGATCTGAGAGCTGCCTCAGCAGAGCAGCCATTCGGTCAGGGCAGTGGCAAGTCACAGGGCTCTGAGAGATGCACTTTCACATGCAGAAACAATGGGTACTTTTTATTTGTGTCTCATTTCAGGGCTCTGTGCTGTTTTCCCTGCAGCAGAAGAGGGACGTGAGACCCTGCTGGCTGAGGTGAGATCACACACGGGTCCATGCTCAGAATATTTATTTAACAGGACAAGAGTGAGGAGAGACTTGCAGACCAAGTATCACGCACAGAGGTTGCAGAGGTTGTCATCACAAGCTTGACAAGATGTTTAACAGCTTTCCTGGCATGCTCTGACTACAGAGTCATCCCGGTTCTGCATCCAAGCCTTTGAGCACAGTGGTCTGCACTGGAAAGGCAAGAAGCACCCAGGCTTGGGCACTGATTTATCACTGACTGGACCACTTCCATCTTGGAGCAAATTTCAAGCCTTTCAAGGAGGTCTCTTCCAGGCAATGCCTAAATATCATTTGAGGAGCAGCACAAGCCAGGGACTGCTCCCAAAGGGCAGAAAGAATTGCCCTTTCCAAGTCAGGATGTTTAATCATACACATGCCAACCTGCCGTGTCCTCTGGACCACAGAATGGACTTTGCCCCTTATTTGTCCATAAAACACTGTCATAGAAACCAGACTCTAGACACAGCTGAATTTATTTGGGGATGAATATTATAGCCCAGTGGTATTTTGGAGAGAAAATCAAGATTAAAAAAAACCCACAATCTTCCTCCAAAGACCTAGACATAAAGACTTTTGTCCACTGTAGCAAACTGCAAAGAGACAGCTGCTCATCTGTGACCACCGAACGCCACCCCTCCCCAAATATGCCTTTCAACTGGAATGAGGACCATGACAGGAACTTGAGATGAGATAAAGAGGATACTATTGTCCAATCATCCCAGGTCTGTGGAGAAGAATGTGTCCACCACTGATACTGGAAGAGACGCTGGAATGCTGATGGCTCAAACATTCAGGAGGAAGCTGCCCACGTTCAAAGTACCTGCCCAGGTGCAGAGGGCGAGCACAGCCCACCTCAGGCTACAGCTGGTGTTGAACAAGACAAGGAAAGAGGCAAGCCAACATCCAGCTGAAACTCCCTGCCTCAGGGGAGGTACCTGGGCATTCCCATCTGAATCTGAGTGGATATAAATCCAATAGAAGGGATGTTCCTGGGATTTTCCCCAACAGTTGATGAGTCTGGTCTGTGACCATCGCTTTGACCAACAGATACAGAAATTGCAACAACCAAGTTTTATTGTGAGGCCTACAGGTGACGAGATCTTTCTACTTTTATCTTTTCCTTCTCTTTCTTATATGTTTTTGTAAGTGATATCTTCCTGCTTTTATTTTGTCATTTTACTATAGATAGCAACCAAAAAGGGTCCATACCCATTTTTTCTGTGCAGACAAATTGTTCTACAGTAAACCCTACATGTGTATATTTACAAACACAGATCATTCAGCTTTGTTTCACTCTAATCTGCCCCAAGGGATTTATTAACAAGAACCTGGGTTATCCTGGCTTTCTAGGATGGGTCATAACATGTGTCCAACACTTCTGCAGATATCTAGTTTCTTTTCCGTGCTCTTTGTGCTGCACCAACAAGCAGAGTAAAAACAACTCGGGATAACAAATGTTCACAAGTTATATGCTGTGGATTTGGCTAGTTTGGTGAGATATCACTGCTTTCTAGAGAGAAAAAATATCAGACTTTTTTGCCTTTCTGTTTTTATCATCATTGAAATTTTAATTTTCCAAATGAACCCCAGCCACTGCGGACTTGTGGTTTCTACAGAGTTTTGAGTCCAGGACGGAACACAGATTTCAGCACACTGCCTCTGCTTCACTGCAGTGGCTGGAATTAAATTCTCAATTTCTTCAAATGGAAGGCTCTGGGATTTGCAAAGGATAGCTGCTTCATCAAGAACAATTGCTGATATGAATTAATAAGAGCTTTAGAACATGGAATTCCAATATGCAAAGTAAAGAAATCCAGTCTGGGAAAGAGTTAATGACTCTGACAAGGTCAGTCCTGGGCTCCAGCCTTTGCTGGAGGGCTGCAGTGCCTGAGGGCAGTACAAGAAGGGTACCAAGGGAATGGGAATACAAAAATGTTGACGTTATCAACAAAAAAAAAAAAATCTTCTCTCTTGATTTCTTTATCAAGGCAGAGGTTTCTTTTGAACAGATCAATACAGCCCTGCTCTGACCTCGTATGTGTGAAGCTGGGCTTTGCACCACTCCTGTGAGTTGTGAGACAAGATACATCATGAGTTACGTGAAGCTCTGTGAGTCAGGCAGATCTCCAGTCAAGCAACTTTCCAGCCGAGGACCAGGAGCAGTTCGCAGTAAAATCCACTGGCACTTGTCTCTTGAGCCAGATCTGCAGTTTTTTGGCTTCTTTGCCTGCGTTGAGACACATGCACCTGCCTAACACAATGCAAGAGCAGCTGTGCTGACCACACTGCAGTGGGATGACTCACACACTTGTTCCTGCAAGGCTGGGATTTGCGTTAGTAGGATTTTAGATTTTTCAGTGGCCATGTTAATTTAATAAATTAGACTTTTCTGGCCAGTGTTTAACTTCAGATCAAGTTTCCAAAACAGATGCAAAAATGTGTATTAATAAAATAGTCTGGAGCTCTACAGGACATAAAGGGAAGCTTTAAAGATGTGAAATCAAGTCCACAAACAGGATTTCAGAAAGAGAAGTAAATAATGAATTCCTTTTCCCTCCACGAGTAAGCAAACAGATGGGAAATGATGTAGAGGCTTCAAAAGGAAAAATCATGAAGCTGTTCTTAGGAATAAGCTGCAAGATCCATTCAGATGTGTCTCACTTGTTCATCAAACAGAGGCAACCCAAAAAGCTGGGTGAAATCCTGCTCTGTTGGGTGCAGCTTTGGAAATTCCCCCTTTCTCTTTCATCTGGGGTTTCTTGTTTTTCTTGCAGGAGAGTTTCTTGTTTTTCTTGCAGGAGACCAGGATGACCTTTCCCCAGCTCCTTTCCACATCAGTGCTGTGGAGCTGAATGTGAGCTAACACCAGCTGAGCTTGTCAAGGAGCATTCACCTCATTGCCGGGGACTCCTCTGAAGTTTGCCAGATGCCGTGAGTGACCATTGCTCTTCATGGCAAAAAATACCCACAAGCAGAGCCTTTGCTGGCAGAAATTATCGGTTTGCAGCATCTGAGGACTTGCCTCTACTTTGGTCACTCAAAGGTGGCACTTCAGGCCATTTCTGATGCACTGGGTCATCCTGAGGGGCGTGAGCAGCCATCTCTACTTTCCCTCTGTTCATAATTTAGAGGTGATCTTACAGTGTTCAACAGGTCCAAAGGTTGGCATATGGAAACCTCAGAGCAAAAAGCTTTTTCCAAACATCTCAGACTCTCTCAGCTGAGAAAATGGAGGTTTTTACAGAGCAAAAGTGATTCAGCCTGGGCATACTAGTCTGAAATGCTGGTGCAAAAGGAATGTATGGCTCCTATGTGCTCCAGATCTTGCTCACATAACTCAAGTTTTCATGTTGATCAGGCACCAAACTCACAGCTGCCTTCTTGCTTGGTAACTTGGCTGGTTCCGAACTTGCTTGGGGAACCACGAATTTGACCTTCCAGGCACATTACCTGCACAGAAACTCCTCCTCAACCCTCAGGCTCTTCTGAGACCATCCAATAGACGCCAACTACTACATCTGGTAGTGTTCAAAGCATTATTATGCACAAAACTTTCACACATGCTGAGGGTTGAATCTTTTCCTTGGTCATGGTGGGATTTCTTGTAGTCTTCTTAATTTCTAATGGTAAAAATGCATTTCTACAAAGGGCACATCTCAGAGCAAATTCTCAATAAAAAGCATCTCTTTAGGAACCTGTATTCATTCCATACAGTATTGGGCAGGGATAAGGTTATCTCACACCTAAGAATGTCTCTGATACACTTAAGGCACAATAACTATTGATTCTCTTGCACAAACAGAAGGGTAAATATGACTGAGATTATTTCACTGCTTTGAAAATTCCAGGAAGGAAGAAAAATAGATAAATACAAACCAGCCAGCGCGTGTTTTGTCAGATGAAATCAGAAGGGAACAATGTGCGCTTTCTGAAAATATAAGAGTCTTAAATGCAGTGAAAAGATTCATTTGTTTGGTTTTAAACAAGAAGGAAACAAAAAAGGCACAGTTGTATCCACTCATAGTCGCTCTCTGGGCAGATGTGGTTGGTAGCTTTCTCCAGTTATGAACAGCACACTGAAAGGAAACTTAGGGAAAGTAAAACAGGCAGTTCAAGAGGAAAAGAACAAACAACTGAGTAGTCTGAGAGCAGGAGTGTCAGCAACTATTGTCTTTCTGAGTGCCAGAAAGGCATCTGAAGGTCAGTAACACCACGAGTGCAGCCCCACAAAGTGTAGTGTGGCAGTCGTGTGTGAGCACTGAGTGATTTGGGTTGGAAGAGACCCTAAAGATCATCGAGTTCCAACCCCGTGCCGTGGGCAGGGACACCTTCCACTAAACCAGGTTGCTCTAAGTTCCATCCAACCTGGCCTTGAACTTTTCCAGGGATGGGGCAGCCACAGCTTCTCTGGGCAACCTGTGCCAGGGCCTCAGCACCCTCACAGGAAAGAATTTCTTCCTAATAGCTAAGCGAAATCTCTCCTCTTCCAGTTTAAAGCCATTCTCCCTTGTCCTGTCACTCCATGACCTTGTCAGAAATCTCTTTCCAGATTTCTTGCAGCCTCCCCAGGTATTGAAAGGCTGCAATTAGGTCACAGTTTTAGGACAAATGCAGTAGCTGCAAGTTCTGGATTCGAAACAAAGGCTTCCTAACCCTGAGTTTAAGAGCAACATCTTGAGTTGGACCTCGGTCTGGTGAGCTGGGGCAGCAGTTGTCTTGCCGGAGATACATTTATCTTCCAAGATGTGCAATGAGTGATCAGTACCCACTTTCACACACCTACAGCCGCAGGGAGGGTGAAAAGCAAGGTCCTGATGTACAGTCTCCGTGCCCAGGGTGTCCAGGGAGACCAAGCAATTTAACTGGTCGATGGGTACAGGATGTGCTCATGCCCAATCACGGCCTCCTCTAGATACTTTCTCCTTAGGGCAACTGTGCCTGTACTCCCCATCACAGCCCCACCATGCCCATTTAGGGCTGATGATCATGTTCTTTCCCAAAAATACACCGCTTTGTTTCTCCTCTGTCTGGCAGCCTCAGTGAAGCACTGAGGAAGCAGCCTGAACGAATGCATTTGCTCATCTCCTAAATTCCTGAAAGAAAAGGTTATGCAAATATTTCATTTCCACAGCAGCAGGCTTTGACCTCGGGGCAACCTCTGCGGCTGTGTTATCTCTGCTAAAGGCTTCCAACTACGTTCAGATCTGGCATGTGAGACTAATAGCCGTGTAAAGGGGTTAGGGTTTGTGCTGAAATATTGTTGAAAGGCATCACCGGTGATTCCACTGACTCAAGAGAAAGGAGTCTTGATATACAGCTCCAGTGTGGCCCGTGGGATGATTTCATTCCAACTCCTTCAGGATTAAAAGTTCAGGCTCTTTCTGCAGTGCTCTGACATACAGCTGCTGCAAGGCAGAATGTACCCAGTTATCAGTACACAGATGTATAAGGGAAGCAACCATATTCATGTGGTCAGACTCCTTGAAAGGCTGAGAGAATTGGGATTGTTGAGTTTGAAAAAAAAAAAAGGCTCTGGGAAGATCTTAGAGCCCCTTCCAGTACCTGAAGGAGTCTCACAAGGAATCCGGAGAGAGACTTTTTACAAGGGCAGGTAGTGATAGGACAAGGGGGAATTGCTTTAAGCTGAAAGAGCGCAGGTTTAGATTAGATATAAGGAAGAAATTCTTCCCTGTGAGGGTGGTGAGGCCCTGGAAGAGGTTGCCCAGAGATGATGTGGATGCTGCAACCCTGGAAGTGTTCAAGGCCAGGCTGGATGTGGCTTTGAACAACGTGGTCCGCTGGAAGGTGTCCCTGCACATGGCAGGGAGATTGGAACTCGATGATCCTGGGATGCTGGGCACATCTCCTCAGTTGGCAGTTTCTGCCACAAACTCATTGCTTCTGCTGGAACAAGAGCACTGCCATCACCTCTCATCTCTGGGCTTTTCCAGAGTTGTGCTGCTGTGATGTGGCTGCCAGAAACTGGTCTAAAATGGGTAATGCCTTTTATAGCAGGTCAGTTCTAGACCCAAATATTAAACTATGTATTAAACACTTACGGGAATAAAAGTGGTGAGCAAAACCTGGTACAATCAGAGATCAGTCATGTGGCTCAGGGCCAGCACACAGTGACAATTTTCCAGTATTAGGGACTTCCTCTGACAGAGGTGTGATCTTTACATTTAATGGCTTTTGACAGATTTTTTTTCTCCCCAGTTTTAATTTAGCCATGGCTGTTTTACTACCTTCAGACTTCTGGCATTCTCACTCACCTGTGGCAATAAATTAAAACTATTCTTAAAAAAAAATGACGTGAAGAAATGAAAGAAAAATATTATTTTATGTGCAAACATTGAGATATTTCTCTCTGTGCCTCTATTCATCTGATTTACTGTAGACTTTTCTGTTCTTCAGCTGGACAAAGACTCTCCTGTGTCCCTCACTGTGGATCCTTGTAGGTGGCTGTCCTTGGAGCCAGGCTCTCAAAGACATTTGAGCACATTTAGCTTTCCTCTCCAGCTTTGGTTTATCTGTTTCCTATTAAGGTGACAGTCCTGCAATCCCTCTTCATTAAAACAGGCGACTGGAGTGGAAAGTGATTCCCTGCATGTGTTATCTCCGGCACTTGACCAGCTAAATAACAACCTGTTGCCTCAGGAAAGGGCAACTCTTTCATCTCCCACAGCTCCTTACATCACCCAGTGTGAGGTGCATCTCCTGCTGGTCCCGGTGTTTGATGTGTCCTTGTATCTGCAGGTGTCTGTACAAGCACACTGGATACAAACAATTACATGGTATATGAGCATTGCTCATTAAGGTGTGTCATCTTCGAGCTTAGCAAAGATTTCCAAACAACCTGGGACAAGAACAGGTCATGATTGACCTAAAAATGCTTTCTCCTGGGAAGCTGTATTTTTGTTGTCGCTGCTGTCCTACCCTCCCCCCTCCCTCCTTCAAGAAGGGTGCACACAGTTTTCAGAATCATAACAAAATTCAAACCAGAACGAGCCTCAAGAAATGCTCCTGTCCAAACCCCTGGCCAAAAAAGGACTTTGAGATTAGATCTGATTCCTGGAATCTTGTCCTACAAATCTGATTAATATCTCCAAGGATGGAAACTCTACAGACTTTTTGGGTAACCTATTTCAGTATCGGGATTAGCATTGGTAGCAAGGAAATTTTGGCTACAGAAATTCATCCCAGTTTTCTCTAACCGTTGGAATTCCATATTCTGAAACAAATTTTGGATGGGCACCTGCCAGCCTGGACTTGATTAGCGTTTTATCTTTGCCTCTCATTATCAACACCTCAAACTAGTCCTCCTGGAGTTTTGGCTCCAGGGGCTGTGACTGCTTTCAGACTGATTGTCCATGGTCACTCCTTGTTCAGATCGAGTTTCAGAATATTTACTTTGGCTTCATGGGCGACATTTGGGAATTCATTTCCTTCTGCCTTTCTGCCAATTGATGCAGAAATTTTTCTTGATACCATAGAAAAGGAAAGTCAGTGGATCAAATGGATCAAACCAGCCATCTGAAGACCTTTCCCACAATTTTTTCTGTCTGGAATAACTGGGAAAAAGGGAGAAAGCTTTGATACCTTCCTGCTTTTTTTTTTTTTAATCTTTCTTTATCAAGACTTGAAAAACATCCTGTTTTCAGGTTTCCAGATGGCCCCAGCTCAATGATCATTTATTGTGTGGACATGAGGAGGCTGGTTAGCAATAAACAAAGGTCCACAAATTTTCAAAGGAATTCAAACCACTTGTTGAAAAACTAATTAAGTATCATACAGATTAGATGCATGCTACAGTGATTGCAAATGCTTTGTGTCTCAAGTGCTATCTTAGCACAGACATCAACTTCATAATTTTAATTTCCTTATACTCACCCTCTCTTCAGTTCCGCCTGAGTGATTTATTTGGGCTTTTCAAGTGGTATAAATTAGCATAAATTGAAATGTCAATATCAGGCAAGAGAAAAAAAAAAACAACAACAACCAAAAAAAAAATCGCTGTTGGGAAAACTGTGTCTTTTTTCAATTCCCTGAAGCATCTTTATTTTTAACTAAAGAAGCATATCCACTTCAAAATGCTCTGACCTCAAGTAGTTCAGTTTGTCTCATAAAGCAGAAGGGAGTGCAGGTCATGTCTCAGAAGATGTACTGGTTTGTCATTCTCATTTTGCCATTCTTACAGTGCAGGAGTGGATAAATCTCATGGTTTATAGGGTTAGGATGTATCACGACACACGGCAAGGAGACTTGCTGGGTGATGGGCTATGACCAACCCAGCAACCTCACAACAGTGGCTGAGCAATTGCTTTGCAATACGTGTGTGACATCCTGACCTGTGTTTGAGACTTGATCAATCACAGGATCAACTAAGAATCAGCATCACCCCAATTTAGTAGCACTGCAGCCTGCCTGCTGTAATTTATGTCCTCATCATTCTCTCAAATTGCCTGAAGGAGGTCATAGCCAGGTGTGTGTTGGTCTCTTCTCACAAGTAACAAATGACAGAACAAGAAGAAACAGCCTCATGCACCAGGGGAGGTTTAGATTGGATATTAGGAAAAATTTCTTCGCTGAAAAGGTGGTCAGACATTAGAACAGGCTGCCCAGGGAAGTGGTGGAATCACCAGCCCTGGAAGTGTTCAATAAACATGTAAAGGTGTTGCTTAGGGACACGGTTTAGTGGTGGACCTGGCAGTGCTGGTTTAATGGTTGGGCTTGATGATCTTAGATCTTTCCCAGCCTTTACAATTCTATGATTCTAAGTCTCATCCCAGAGGAAGGATGGAGAAAATCTCTGTCTGAGGCTTATGCAGAAGAAATTCACGTAGTGTTAAAGGATTGAGTACAGTTTTCATTTCGTACAGAGGATGTTCAGATGGTTTCACACAGGTCAGAAGCAGAACATAAGAAATTACCTGTCTTATGAGCAGCTCATTGCTCTGAGTGCAGACGAGAGTTTAGACACTTAAGAAACTGAAGAGAAAAAGCTGATCCCTAACACAGCAAACCTTCCAGCTGAGGTGAGAGGAATTAGATGTACAGATGATGGTGATGTGCTGGATGACACTGTTTTGCAGGAGGTTTTTTAAAAGCCAAGGATCAATGAGACAGTGCCATTTCTACTTCATCTTGTCCATTCCCTGCTCTTTAGGAAATCCTCCATTTATCATCTCCATCTGTGGCATGAAATCAAATCCAGGAGCAACCGTTTGAGAAGTCATAAGCACATGGTTGAGAAGCAGAGGAACTATTTCTGTAACCACATCTACATAGGAAGGAGGATCTCTTGTCTTCACTCTTCACCAAATACCCAAGCACGGTTTGGTCAGAAGTGCTGAAAGAGAGCCAAATGTCACAACACATGGTGACAGCTGTATTAATGAACTGTGTGACTGGAAGCAGCCAGGAAACAAATGAAGTGCCTGGAATCAGTCAATTAAAATCAGCTGCAGCACTTTGTACCTGGCTCTTGCAGCCTGGATGCTGTAGCCACTGAACTTTCACACAGCTGTAACAGTCTCACTCTGACCTCCTCATCTTCCTGCCCAGTGTTCATTCCGCCCACTTCCCATGGTCGTGGACCATAAACTCACATGCCCCTGCACACAGGGCTGCAAGCATTAACCTTCGATTCCATGCAGCCCAGCTTTTTCCTCTCGCTGTTATTCCATGCCAAAGGGAGGAGCCAGTTTCCAGAGGTAGCAGGAGTCAAACATTTCAGAGCCGGGAGCTCCATTATTTCAATGCTACAGGTACATTATTGCTCCTCGAGGCTCATTACTTCCCTCGCCTTCAAAAAATTGGAGACCTTGAAGGGATCAATAAGTACATTATTACTCTTGTTCAATTACCTTCCTGCTTGGTTCTGAGCCATCTGAGGGGAGCTGTTCATTGGCTTCAGCTTTCAGGAGCTGATTGCTGCAGAGCCAGGCAGCTCAGCTCCGAGTGGTGCCAGTCACCCCCTCCTGGCACAAGGTACTCTGCCTGCAAGGGTAATCAGAACACATCATTATCTTAAAGGCAGCAATGAATATATTAGGGATGAGGCACAGAGGTGGTAAAACTGCTGAATGTTCTTTTTGACAACCTATGAGCTCTCCAGTTGCTCAGCTGTAGAACTGCAGCAGCATTTAGGGCAAGGGAGACTTCATTGCTTATTAGTTTCTCTTTCCAGCTCTTTTCAGAAAGAGAAGGATTCCCATTTCCTGAGGCAAACTGTTAAACATCTATGTGTCTATGCCCGATTTTTATGACATAACAAAAATCTGGAGCCAGCTGTGTTAGTTTATGTGCCTGTACAAGTAAAACTTCTCGACATAGGAAACTCGTTCATTTCAAACTTACTGCACAAAGGGGAAAGCCACCTCCCTGGACTACTTTTCTGCATGTTGGTTACAATAAACCCGAAGAGCACGTTCTCATCTCAGTTAAATTAGCATCAACCTGCTCATTTTCCATCATTGCCCAGTTAACTTCCCATTTCCAGGTGCAATACTGATACCTTTTGCACTCGAGGCAAGTGATGTGACAAGACTTGGTTTCATTTCTATTTTGGAAAAAGAAATTTTCTGATGACCTGCAACCCTTTGCCCTGCCAGAAGCTTTCTCTATAAGAATTTTCTTTGTTGTACAAAGATCTAGATATTAATTTCTATCTGAAAGTCAACAAAGTTTGAAATGCAAATAAGATGCTTATTTTAACAGAGGATAAGTAATTATTGGAGCTGATTACGACGGGATGAAGGAAAAATCTCCACTGTTTGACCTCCTTAATCAAAGTTGGATATTCTTCTAAAAAGAGTTGTGATAAATCATTAAGCAGCAATCTGAATGAGGTTATAAAATCGTGTGGAATATCCAAGTTTCTCCACACTCCAAGCCTTTGAATCTGTTTATTCTTTTGGTGGATCTAACATTCAAAGCACTAATCCATCACACCATCCAAGCTTATCAAAGAAGTGAACCCTTACAATCTTTAGCTTAAAACAAAATTTGTTATAGAGTATCCATGCCAATCAGAAGGCTTTTAACAAGACTTCTACAGACAGGTGTGTGTTTTGGATTTATGGAAAAATTCAGAAATCAGCAGCATATAGCCAAGCTGCAGCACAGAAAGAGATAAATGCTGCCAGTGTAACATTATCCCCTCCATTCTTCTGTCAGTCTTTTCCCATTCTGGATTTTCTCACTATCAAAAGACCAGATGCTTCACTGCAGCATCTCAGGGAGAAATGGCCTAAGAATCTGTTTGCTGGACAAAGGGGGAAGTCCATCTTCAAGCAAAGAAAACTTTAGAGGGATTTTTCTAAAGCATCCTTACAAGTTGGGGTAAAACTGCTGTGGACATTCAAGGAGTTACTTTCTCTTTCTCTTCCTGTTCAGATACATTTACCCGAGATATGATCTTCAGGGAAATGAAATCAACCTTCACCTCCTAGGATCATACAGGGGTTTACAGCCCAGGCACTCCAGGACCTGAGGCAATGTAAACTTCCTTGATCTTTCCTGCTTTCTTCCTCAGAATGTCACCCTTCCCTAGGTTTGTTGGGGTTTTTTTCATTAAAAGTATTAAATTTGTGAGAAGATAATGGGAAATGTTTGGAAGTGGAGGGATCTAGCCTGAGTACTCTTACCCCATTTCAGACCCAGCTTTCCATTCCATGGCTGGACCAGCTGCTGGACACAGTGATTTTATGGATCACTGCTGACCTGTGTTAAGCAAAAGTCCAAGAAAGCCAAATCAATGCCACGGGAGAATTAAATTTTCTAGAAAGTGGACCAGTTGCAGTTCAGAGTGAAACCTCAACGTTTCCTCCCCAGAGCAGGGTGGAAACCTGGTTTCCTGGCTGACACATTGCCCACCCCTTGGCACTGGAGAGAACAAGAGGCTTTGAGGTACTGGCAGATAGAGTTCATCCAGGGTGCTGCTGGCATAGTGCTGGCAGGCAAACTGAAAGCAGAGCAGGCTTGTGAGCAGTTTGCTGAAGGGAGATAAATAACACACTAAAACCTACCTCGGGATGTTGCAAATGACACAGATCAGCAATTTGGGTAGCAGGTGTGTTTTTCTCAGCATTTTCCCCACCACTTCTCCTCACAAGTTCAGTATTTCCTGCTGTATTCTTGGTTCCCAGAGACTCATTGCTGCCTGTCAGGCAGAGGGATGTTTCAAGCTGTATCCTGCCTTGCTGCAGGAAAAATCCTGATGCTGCTTTTGGCTAACCTAAATTTCCTTTGAGGAGTGTATTCCCAGGTGTTCAGTTTAGTAACTACGCGATTTTCTGGATGATCTTAAGTTTTACAAATAGCAAAAACTATATTTTAATGAAGAATGAATAAGGAGAAAGCTACTCTTGACTGCCTGAGAATTGCAGCCCTTAGCTAACAGTTAAAATTTAGAGATGCTGCTTTGAAGTAATGACTTGGAACAGGGCCTATCTTCCCTCTGCACAGCAAAGACCCATTGCAGCGTAGGAGCAACACTCAATAAATGTGCTAATTAATCAACTTTCCTTAGGAAGAAATCAGAGAGAATAGATCGCAGGCAATCCAGCTGGACAAATGTTTCTGAGTCACAAGAATCAGATGTGATTGAGTGGATTAAAGAAGCAAAGGGGCACAGGCACACATGGTTCCTGCAGATTTACCCTTCCCGTTTCAAAACGCTGCCCTAAAATACTGCTCTGGGGCAGATTTGTTTGATGGGGAGAGATTTAGGGTAGCACTTTCCCACAGCACATCCTCGTTTCACTCCAAAGTAGCTCCAGTGCTGAGCAGCAATAAAAAGTAAATTATATTTATTAAATCCCTTGATCCCACCTTTAAGGACTGCCAGTAACAGCATTTTCATAAAAGGAAATGTCTCTCTCAGGCTCCAAATCTTTGCATTTCTGCTGGAATTTAAAGTGGGGAATAATTTCTTCAGAAAAGATTTCTGCCAGTGCCTGACATCCATGTTAGGCATGGTTAACGTTTAATAAAATGTTGAACACACCATGCTGTATTTCAAATTCTTCAAAGGCTAGATGCTAGATGAATATCATATGAGTGAGATTTCAGCTTCATGGAACAGTTTGGGTTGGAAGGCAACTTGAAGATCATCTCATTCCATGGACACCTTCTACTACACCAACTTGCTCAGGGCCTAATTACCAACCTGGTTTGTTACCAACTCTTCATTGCCACTGCTCCAGAGACGCCGAGCTTACAGATAACTTTGTGTTTTGGGGAGATTTTTAGATGGATTCCCACCTATTTAGATGGGTTCCCATGATGTTGGAGCAGATAAAGTTCCTCTTGGAAGCAGGAGGGGTCAAGAGGCCACAGACACAACACAAACCCTGCACGTTGGCTTCACAGGACTTCTTGGCCATTTCTTTATAACCTTGAAAGGTCTCCAGAACACCTGTAGAGGCCAAGATCAGAGTTCCTGGTGTCCTACCCCAGGGTGTGGCAAGCACAGGGGAGTCACAGAGCGGACAGATTATTACAGAAAATAGCTCTTCTCTGATACACCCTCCCATGATCTGGTTTGGTGACTTCACTGACTTTAGGAACTTCCGTACTTGAAGATAGGACCCAAGGCATTTTTGACATGCCCCATATGTTTAATAACAGAAAATCCAAGAGATCCATGTACTTGCTGGATGAGTGCTGCTAGCACAGCAATCCTATGGGAAGCAGTGGATAAAAGTGGAAGTACAGGGCACAGGAAAGCTGTTTTGTTCCTCCCTGTTCTCTGCTCTGGGCAAAGACATGGTCAGTTCCTCATTTTGTCAGTTTATCACTCCATGACAACCAGATCTACTTTATGAATAGTCAGAAAATAAGCCCAAGTCAGACCACGGGGTTTTTTCTTGAGCAGATGAAATCAAGTGGATCCTCATCTCTTGCAAGTGGGAAGGGCACTCTCAGTGACCACCCCACTGCAGCTCCTCTTCTCCTCCTAGTGGAGGGAGGACTTTGTGATTACATTATGACAGTGATACATCCACCTCCCAGTGAGGCAGCTTCCAGGAGCTGTGATCAATCTCCAGCTCATTTGGGTTGATAGCATCCCACCTTCCCAATGAAAAAAATACATCTGATGAGACCAACTCCTACCAGCGCTTTCTGTTCATTCCTGGTATCACAAATGGTCATTCTGCTTTTAGACTCCCATCATCATCTTTAAAGTCCTTAGAAAAATGAAATGGGCCTCCTCAGCGAGCTCATTTTTCTACTGCAGGGCTGCAACAGCTGTGGTTAACAAAGATGTGAGGGCTGGGAGTTTGCCAGGATGATGGATGGTTATTGGACTCGATAATTCCCTGAAAGTAGTTGTATGATGCAATTCAAGTCTAGCGAGGGCAGTGCATTTACCAACAGGGATGGCAGGAGACTTAGGCTCCAATTTTATCTGGGAAAAATTCTGTTGTCACAGATAAATAAATTCAGGTTATCGAAAAAAAGGAGAAGGAAGAACAACAGTCCTTCGTCCTCCATATATTGCCACTGTAATGATGAAGGAAGGTATTATTAACAACACATTAAAAAGCAGAAAAAACTGCATCCCGTTCTTAAATCTTACCTATTTTTAAATTAAATCACTCACTAGAATATGATCACCTCCAAATAAAGAGAAGTGTTACCTTTTTGGACACTTACACAGATATCTAAATAAGAATATGCATATAAAGCCTTGTAGAGAAGGAAGGAAGGATATGATCCAGCAGTGGGAATTTTTGTTTGTTTACTTGTGAAAAGACTTCAAAATCTTTTTCAGGTCTCTTCCAAAATAGCTTGGGCTGCAAGGCAGAGCCCATGTTTACACAGTGTGGCACTGATTTAGCTGTGACTCTGGGAGAAGAGTCCTGCAGGGGCTGAAGGTTTGTAGCTGCCTCAGATTTGTGGAAGGAAAAGCCTTTGGATCATTTATCTCTGAAGATGAAGTGCCTTGTATTCACTGTACACAAGGGAATAGCAAGAGTATTATTGTATAACTATGGCCCTAACCTAATTAATATTTGACTAAGAAAGAAAAAGAGAAAGAATAAAGCTTTTAGAAGTTCAAGAGTATTAGATAAAACCTTAGGCTTAACAGTCTTCCTCTTTTCATTTCCCTGCTTTAATCTTCAGGTATAAAGAGACTAGCTTGAAATAATTTAGGATGTTTTTATGGGAAGATCACAGATTTGTTGAGTTCAGAACAGAAAACACCTATTCCAACCCTCTTATCAAAACAGGGTCAGCCAGAGTAGTTTGCTTGGCTGAGTTTTGAACATCTTCAAGGAGGGAGACACACAACATCTCTGCGCAAACTGCTCTCCTGTTTGCCCACCCTCAAAACAAAATAAAAAAGGAAAAAAAAAAGAAAAAATATTTTCTGATCTTTAAATGAAATCATGGAATCATAGAACAGGTTGGGTTGGAAGGGACCTTAAAGATCATCCGGTCCCACCGCTCTGACATGGGCAGGGACATCTTCCACTATCCCAGGCTGCTCCAAGCCCCATCCAACCTGGCCTTGGACACTTCCAGGGATGGGGCAGCCACAGCTTCTCTGGGCAGTCTGTGCCAGGGCCTCACCACCCTCACAGGGAGGAATTTCTTTCTAATATCCAGTCTAAACCTTCCCTCCGTCTTAAGGCCCTTCTCCCTTGTCCTATCACTAAATACCCTTGTGAACATCTCAGTTGGGAAGCGACCTACCAGGATCAAGTCCAGTGGCTGACCCAAGCTTGCAGAGGCTGTGGTCAGCATGGAAAAGGTGGAAAAGAGAAGACTGAAGGAGAAATAGGGCAGGCACCCTGCAGAGTGTCTCCAGTAACAGTGAAATAGCTGACAGGATTCAGGCGAGGACCGGGCATTGCAAGTGCTGGTGAAGCTCTGCTGGTGCCTCTACGAGCAAGATAAATTTAAAAAAAAAAGTGTAAAGTAATATGGTTTACGCATTAAGGAATTCCTCCAGGAGGAATGGCAGCAGACATGAGCTCGCTACTGCCTAACAGCTTCACAGTGCAAAACGTTTTTTCTCCTGGATGTCTGCTTTTCTCACAGATCCAGCCGTGCTTTTACCCCTTGACCTGCCTGTCCTGCCCTCAGCACTGAGAGAAAACAGCCCACACTCAATAAAGGTCTGGCATCCCCTCTGGAAAACACGGAGGTAAATTCTCAAAATAGTGTGGTGGAACCATAAATTATCAAAATACAGGTACCCTTTCCCGGACTCTCAGATTAAACTATTTCATAGCATTCAAGTGGCTGAATGTTTCATTCCACCTCCCTCTTTTTTTTTTTTAATAAATATCCATTTTTGTATAAATATCAAATATTCTTTTAGACTGCCAGGTTATCCCCAGGTAGTTCACATCATCATTCTACATGATTTTTCTCATTAGCAACTTAACACTCAGACTGATGTTTGGGGTTCCTGTCAAACTTCCCTTTCTTCCAGCTGAGAAAAGAAGCCTCTGCCATTTAGGTATGGAGGATTCATTTTTCCTTTGGACATCTCTATGACTGTTTCTTCTACCACAAGTTCAATATTTCCAAAAGAATTTGAAATAATCTGAAGTACAATATATGAAACAAGGTGGGCAAGGCACAAGGTCTGTTGGAAGTCCTTGTGCCAGAGGGTTTTTTCACAGAATCTGTTGCTGATGAAGATTCCTGGCTCTGGTGACTGCAGATGCCATGGATTTGGGAAAAGCTGTGTTTGACAGAGTTGAAAACAGGTTCTTCAAGGAAAATAGGTTCTCCAGGCATTGGTACCTGAGTTTTAACATCAAAAAGCATTTTGCAACATTCCTTTGCGCAATAATTTTGAAGTTATTTCTCCTGAGAAATAATGAGAGAAAGCCCTGGGTTTGTGTCCATTTTCTTAAAGAAAAATTAAGGGGAAAATGGAGCAAGTTTCTGGTCACCTCTTTTCTGACCACTTTCCTAATTGCAGGACCACCATGTGGTCTTTAATAATCCCAAGCAGTTTTGCAGAGGTGACCTGGTAGAAAAGCATCCAGCCTCATTCCTATGGTTTTAATTAACAGAGCTAAGAGACCCTGAGATTGTTTATTTCTGTTCTTTAGATGAGTGAAAACACTGACTGGCACAACAATATTTGTCTTCCCTTGAATCCCTGGTTCAAAATGATAGCAAAATACATCAAAACACAATGTGAAGGTACGAGATATCTGTTACTGCAATTACAGCAGCCACATTAATTAGTCATCTCAGCATAGATGGTGGAGAGGTGAGATTATAAATTTAAACAGCTTGGGTCACAACAGTAACAAAGTCAGAATATAAACCAAAAAGACTTGTGGGAAAGAGATAATATTTTAACTATCTCTATTTTGGAAACGTTCATCAATTGTGAAATGCCATAGGAGTTAAGAAAACATTTTATCTACTAAAACTGATTGAGTGTTGTTTCTCTGTAGAGAGGAAATTCTTGCCTGTTTCTATTTTTTGTTTCTTCAGAAAAATTTTTTCTCCAGAGACTATACCAGGATTCAAGCCCTCTTGAGCCATTGCTACAAGCCATAAGCTTGAATATTTTGCTTTGCTTATTAAGGAATAAACTTGTTATTTTGTCCCAGTAGTTAAATTAACTTTACTTTCTGCATGGTTCCCCAAGCCCAGAAGAAAACAAAATATCAGCACTCATTTATTAGAGAAAAATCATCAGAACTGCAGCTGGATTTTGCTGGGTTTTTCGCAAGAGATTTTCTTGCTTCTGCAAAAATAAAAGTAAGACAACTAATTTACCTACACCCTGCATTTTGGGTTCCAGAGTCCTCAGCTACGAACAGTTCAAGAACATTTGCCTTCATCATGGATCAAGGATGAACAACCTAACCCGCCACAGTTTGATTTCTTTTTCCTGTAAGAATCCATCACCCCTTCACAGCTCAAAAGTTTTGAATTTTTTAAACTGTGATTTTGGAAGACGTGAACAATTTGATTTCATTTTCTGGGTACACACCAAAAACATGGCTTTTGAAAACTTATCAAAGGAAAGAGGAGGGATAGGGTCTGAGGAAATTTTATCCTCCACTGCCTTCCAAGCCCCTGCTTTTCTTATAGAATCATAAAATCATCAAGGTTCAAAAAGCCCTCAGAGATCATTGAGTCCAAGTGTTAACCCAGAACTGCCAGGTCCACCACTAAACCATGTCCCCGAGTGACACGTCCTGTAGTGATTCCACCACTTCCCTGGGCAGTCTGCTCAATTGACTGATCACCCTTTCAGTGAAAAAACTTTTCCTCGTATCCAATCTAAACCTCCTTCTGGTACAATTTGAGGCCATTTCCTCTCATCCTGTCACCTGGGAGAAAAATCTGACCCCCACCTGGCTGCCCCCTCCTGTCAGGGAGTTGTAGAGATCAATAATGTTCACCCCGAGTCTCCTTTTCTCCAGGCTGAGCCCCCTCAGCTCCCTCAGCCGCTCATCATCAGATGGGCTCCAGACCTTTCCCCAGCTGTTGCCCTTTTCTGGACACACAAAGGTGTCCCCTCTCCTTCACCACAGC
This sequence comes from Rhagologus leucostigma, assembly GCA_013397725.1. Lineage (NCBI taxonomy): Eukaryota > Metazoa > Chordata > Aves > Passeriformes > Rhagologus > Rhagologus leucostigma. Next base: position 93,250 of record VZTD01000358.1, read on the forward strand.
AGACAAAGGTGTTTGTCCCCATACACCCCCTGTGACACTGCCACAGCTCTGCTGCCTCTTTTGCCGTGGAAAAAAGGGTGTCTGCTACAGCTGAGAGAGGGCTCAGATCTTGGGCAGTTTCTCAGGATAAATCCAAACCCTTTGCTGCTGTGGTGGTGTAGCAGGTCCATCTCTCCAGAGCTTTCCATCCCAAACCTCCATCCTGTTGCACAATGCAAGATCTTCTTGCTCCTCTTCTCCTGTAGCAGGAGCAGCTCAGCTCCTGACCCTGATCAGTTCTGCCTCTTGCTAAGAAGCCTTGAGCCATTTCTAATGCCATAAATGGCATAGGAAGGAGTTTGAGACACCATCAAAACTGATAAACAACTGCCCAGAGTAATGAAGGACTACAGAGGGGATACGATTATGAGTCCTGCCACATTTCTCCAAACTGGAAATGAAGGGGTTTGGTGAGCAAGGCACCTGGAAGGGCTCAGTAATCCAATAAATGCAGCCAGAGTGAATTCCTTGAGCTGGAGGCAGGTCTGCAGCCTTCAGTAGCAGAATGGGGTTTGCCAAAGGGAGGATGGATCTGTGCGGCCTCGACACACGCAAGACCCCATTTCCAACAGCCACTCACCTCTATCTGTCTCCTGCATCTCTGGGGCTCTGCTTGCCTCAAGCTTTAAACCTGAGATTTGTGTAATCTAAAGAGGGCAGAAAAATAGTCAAGAAACAGCCATTTCAGTTTGCACTTTTTTGCTTTTGAGTCACCCCAAGACAGGGGAGCAGGGAGGTAGAGGGGAATCGGCTTGTGGTGATGTTGTTGTTCTGGTCAAGACAAAAAATGTTCCAAATATGAATGTATAAAATAATTAATTATGAAGTGACCACTCCTACTTCTTGCTCCTTGCAGATGCTGGAAGACTATTTCTCTCTAAATGGAAGGACATCTGCAGAGAGATCAATTTTTGCAAGAAATGCAGCTCCAATGAATATTAGTTGCTGAATTTCCCCTCTGTCCACCCTGAAACATTTTGCCTGTTCATCTAATGGCTTTTTGGAGCAGCAGGGCTGGTTTGTCCTTGCCACAGAGTGAACTGGCTTTTAACACAGATTTATGCTACCTTCATTTTACAAGAGGCTCAGTTCTCCCTTCCAGATCAGGTCCCCGTGTCACATAAAACCCAGAGATGCCGGGACACGGAGAACAGAAGACCATCAGGGAAGACTATCATTAGCCTCCAGAACCACAGCAGCTTGGATTTATCAGGTTTTCCTAGGAAGAAGAACTCACATTTCCTAGAGAAAAAAAAACCTTAATAGTGCAACAACCCAGAAGCTGCACAGTAAGGAGACACTGGTGTGTGAAATTCCCCTACCTCCAAAGGGCTTTATTTTAGGTAGCCTCAATACCATGCGGGAAAACAGAAAGGGATAAGAGACAGGAATGTAATAAAGGATTTGATAAGGAAGCTCCCAGGACACAAACCTTGCCCCAAAATTCATTGTGTAAATTGAACCTCTCAATGTGTGCAGGGTCACCACGTGAGCTGAACAAACGGGGATGTGAGGGTGGGTTTGATTTTGTTTTCTGGATTTAAATTTTTTTTTAAGTATTTTGTGCTGCACACACAAAACATGCAGAGATTCTGACTGTGCCACAGGCTGGACTTGCAAGAATTTAAGTGATGGGACAGAAATTTCAAACAGTTCAGGCTGGTTTGGGCTCATTTGGCTACAGCTGGAGGAGAATGCACACAAGCAGTTCTCAATAATTTTGTGTTAGGGTTAAAAAAACTCCACTGAACACTTTGTTTGTTGTACTAACAATTTTTCTACTGTTTTTCCATAAAAGTAATTCCATCTTAGAGATATCCACAAGGATGACATCCCAGAAACTGACTCCTGACACAGTATCTAACCATTTCAGTGGGAATTTCATATGAATAACACGTCCCAGTGAAGAGCTTCATTTCGAGTTGCTTTCAGTAGTAAGGCTGGGGCAGACAGACAATCCTAAGGTAATATCCTTGAAACGCTCTACAAAACATCAAACTCTCATGAGACAGCTGATCACCCTGGCCTCAAAGAGCCAAAACTCGACTGTCTTTTTCAGCCAGTTTTATTCATAATCATAGCTAACCTAAATTTTTCCCCCTTCTATAAATTCAGAGCCATGAAAAATCCTCTTGCTCTCCCTTATTTCCTCTTGTTGGTGTAGATAAAGGCTACTTTACAAAACATTCCATGCTTGTGTATTTACATATAGCTTAACATAATGAGCCACTAATCTTATTTGAGGCCTCCGAGCAGTGTTGAAATATAGATTGTTACTAATAACCGCAGCACTTCCATGTTACTGGTGCTGAAATGGCAATCCTTCCCTCCCTGCTTGCCCATGGAGCAGAAGAGAATGTTTGCTGAATTTCCAATGAGCACGTCAGTGTGCTGGTTTGGCCAAAATCTAGTAATACAGCCCCTGAGAGAAAACCAGGTTGCAACCACCCTTCCCCCGACAAGGTTTGGGAAAAAAAGAAATTTTTCCTCGAAGGAAAGTGAAAGAGATAAAAACTATTTATTTTAACAAACACACAGGAAAAGGATAATGATGCTGAATAATGAATTAAAACCCTCGCCATAGAGAGAAACCTGGGAAGATTTCAGAGTCCTTCTGTAGGTGTGGTCTCTCTCCTCCTCGGAGCTGGTCGGTGAGGCCGTGGGCCCACCCCCGGGCCTCGGGGAGAAAATTCTCCTGATGTGTTCTGATGTTGTTGAAACAGTTCAGAAGAGAAGAAGGGAAAAAAAGCAAAGTCCCAGGAAACAAAATTCAGCTCTCCGTCTCACGCCAAGAGGGAAAAAAAAACCAGCTGGCTGAAGAAAAAGCAAGCAGGGTGCTCCCTTCGTGCCTTCCGCAGTCAGACAACACTGAGGAGCGCAATCTCTGTGTCCTTGAGAAGCTGCTTTGGAAAGTTCATCTGGGTTTTTTTTTTTCAAGCTCAGTTTAAAGGCACAGAAAAGGCACAATATTACTTTTTGGGCATAGAGCATGATAGGGGATACACATGATAGAGTCACCCCAAGACAGTCAGGAAAACAACGCCAATCACAGCAGAAACTCCCTGCTTTACTGAACGTGTTCCTTCTTTGAGTGAATTCTTGTGATGGAGATTCCTAAACTAAAAAAAAAAACCAAACTGTCCAACTCTGTTGGCCACAAAGATGCCACTCTTCAGGCGTGCCAGCTTTACTGTAAGTTGGAAGCATCTGTTACACAACAATTTTCCACCTGTAAACAACATTTCATGGAAACGCAGACATTGTGTTGAAATATTTTGATTTTGGTGAAATATCTGATGGGAAATTTGGATTGTTTTGACTTCTTCATTTCACTCTGGTGTTGAAATGTTTTGTTACAGTAAAGCAGAGAGGGTTTGTTTTGACTTTCTTACTCTGTTTTATTTCACCCTAATTTTATATTATAATCCTTCCAATACTGTGTTTATGTATTTGCCTGTTATAGTAACAGTTCCTTTGGCCATCTGAAAATATGCTGAGATGAAAGAAAATGAGTATATTTCATCTTTTCTCTGAGTAGTATTGATTACTTCACAACATAATGTTTGTACAATCACTGATGTTTTGTATGGTTTTTTCTTTTCTCATTTCGCTAAAGTTCCATTTTGCTGCAAAAGCAATTTTCAAAATGGCACCTTTTCCCACAGATGGGGACATTTATTTACCATCAAAACTAATGTGCTAACTAACAGTGTCGAATCACATTCAGCTGCCAGGACAATTAATTTCCCACTGCCTGGCCATAGCTGTCCTTTTTCCTCCTGATTTACCGGCCCTCGTTGTACAACCTTGCCTTTGCACTGGAATGAGGTATTTGGCCTCCTTGCTGTGGAAATAAGGTGCTACTTCAGGTACAGTGGTCTACTGGGAAGTGTCCTTGCCCACGGAAGGATGTTGGAACCAGATGCTCTTTTAGGTCTCTTCCAACCCAAACTGCTCCACGATTCTGTAATTCTCTACAGTGTCCACAAAAGGGCAGTTTTTGACTCCTGATTCAAGGCAGTGGAAAACCACGGCAGCAATCAGGTTAAGTTTCACATTAATCCTTGTGAGGGTGTGCAGAAAATCTAGGAATATCTCCAGAGAGTTGGGCACCTTGGTTCTGAACAGCATCCTGGGGAGGTTAATGGATGGTGGCAGAGTATCTCCATCCCAGTGTGTCCTCTCACGTCAGCTTCTGATCCAAACAAATCCCAGGAATTAGAGCCAGGGATGATCTGTGCAGTCAGTGAGGTGGGAGTAGGATCTCTGCTGAAGATTTGTCTCCACCTGGAAGCTTAATAACTAAAATACTAAATTCAAAGCCAGGTCTGTGTGTAACACTGTGTCCCATTCTATATCCCCACACAGCCCTGGGAACCCCTTGTTAATTCCTACCACTGTCCCAGTGCAATAAATTCCTTTCCTATTCTTTGTAGCCCGGCTGGTGCTTCCTAATGCTCTGGGATGTGGCTTCAGGATGCCCTGGTATCCATGTGATCTTTCCTGTGCTTTCAGATTTATAACCATTTCCCCCCACTTACCTCCTAATACTCTCCATACCCACCATGCATGAAAACTGATGTTTTATTCAGGGGCAGTTGTCTCTGGCCATACTTTTGCCAAACTAAATACCAGCAGCATAACAATGCTGTTGCATCGCTTCAGCTTGAATTCTCTCACAATGTTTTTATTGCTCCAGATTTTGACTCACATATTCGTATTTCTCGATGCTTTCCTTGTTCTCACTTCTATTTCCACCTCTGTACTGCTGTTATCTATCATTACCAGGTTGCCACAGTAACTGCATTCCTCAACACTCCTTATTTGTTCCACACCAATTGTTATATGGACTGTGTTTGTTCCCATCGTTGCCAAGATCTCAATCCTTTTTTTGCTGCTGTTGAAATTTCGCCCTTATCTGTGGTTTGGAAGCTTTGGGCTGCACATCATGAGGCAAGAAAGAAGAGAGGTAACTCCTCCTCCAAGGCCCCACACTCACAGTTCTCACTGAAAATATTGCTGTTCCCTGAGGCAGTTGGCCCTTACACATCATTCTCTGCAGGTCATCAAGTTTCCCACATCTCTGACCATGCAAGGAACAAGAATTCTCCCTGTTCAGCCCGGTGTTCTCTGCAGGACTGCTCTGAGTGTGAGCTACAGCAAACTGCCCACCCCAGCAACCTTGTCCGGGCTGCAGAAACATCCCCATGGGCAGCACTGGAAAACACCAAATCCCACTCCACACCAGGGCATCCTTCCTAAAACTGTGAAATGAACTCCTGCACGCTCGGCGAGGGGATCTCCTTCCCTCTCTCTCTCAATCTCTATGTTTTGCTGCCCTCTCCTGCTCAGTCAGGAAACCTCTCAAACCTCCCAAACCAGGGACTGCAGAGCCCACCTGGAAATTTCAGGTTCCTTCATACTTATGACAAATCTTGCCAGAGCAGAGCATTCCTGACGAGAGAAAAAAGGCAGAGGCAGCAAGGAGGTACAGGGGAATAGTGGAGACCAGGATTAAAACTTCCAGAGTATCTGTTCTGGGAAAAAAAAAATAAAAACCAACAGCTGTGAGGCAATTGCTCCACAAAAGAAGCAGGAATCAAATGCTTCTACAGCTTGACCCAAGCAGTAAAAGGGGCATTATCCCCTCCTTCCTTAACTCTCAGGAGCTCAGGGTGTGGTGGAGGGAGGAGGACAGAGAAGTCATTGCAGCATTGCAGACACTGCTCTAGTGGAGTCTCTGAGCTCACACTTTGGAGATCCCAACTGGCCCCTCAGTGTTCTCCACTCCCTCAGCAGCAGCAGCAGCACCAAAGGTGGGTGACTGTGACCGCCTAACACAGAAAAGGCCAGTGCTGCCACCCCCTTCACTCAAACCCTGTCCCCGGGAAGCACCTCGCAGCCAATGTTCCAGTCTCAGCAATGTTATTGCTGCCAAAAATTCTCCATTTCAGGCATCACTGGAGTGATTTCATGGTGCTTTTACTGATTCGTTGATTAATGACCTTGCTGTGCTGCAGAACAAAAACCTTCTTGGGGCTGGAACAGAAGGCCAGCACTAAGGACATGAACTGCTACACTGCCATCCAAGCACCAGGAATGGAGCTGCTTTCTCCCGCTAAAAACTATCAGAGGTAAGAGCAGATCTGGGCTTGTTTTAGTGGGTTCACTCACTTCATTCCTGAAGGGAAGGCAAAAGGTTTCCTCTAACTCACTCCTGGTGATGGAGTGCCAGGACATCCCATGGTAATGCAGCCAACCAAGCCATAAATCACTGAATCATAGAACAGTTTGGGTTACAAGGCATCTTTAAAGGTCACCATGTCCAGCCCTCCTGCCATGATCAGGGACACCTTCAACCAGATCAAGTTGCTCAGAGCCCTGTCCCACCTAAACCTGAAAGTTTCCAGGGATGGGGTAGCCACCACCCCTCTTCTCTTCCTTCACTGCTCCTAAAGACAGTTGTACACATTATTGTACCCTTGGCTTGCTTTAGACATCAAACTGTTTCCCCCACCTGAAAAGAGACTGGCAAAAATTTATGCATTTGCAACATGTGTTTTACACTCAAAACTTCCTTGTATCTTCATAACTTGTTTTCTGTACAAAGCCACGAAAGGTAAAAATGCCAAGAAAGGATATAAGGACAGATAAAAATAGAATTTAATTACAAATATTTAATTACAAGGAGAATTTAATCACAGGAAGGCTGGAGAGGGACTTTTTACTTTTTGTCCCACAGTAACAGGACAAGGGGGGATGGCCTTAAGCTCAAGGAGAGTAGGTTTAGATTAGATATTAGGAAGAAATTGTTCCCTATGAGGGTGGTGAGGCCCTGGCACACGTTGCCCAGAGAAGCTGTGGATGCCCCATCCCTGGAAGTGTTCAAGGCCAGGTCGGACGGGGCTTGGAGCAACCTGGGATAGTGGAAGGTGTCCCTGCCCACGGCAGGGGGGTGGAACAAGATGATATTGAAAGTTCCTTCCAACCCAAACCATTCTAGGATTCTCTGGATATAATTCCCAGCTGACACAGCCACCAGCTGGTCCTCGTTCCACACAAACAGAGAGGAGAGACTAAGGCCAGAGTGGTGCTAATGATGCTGCACAAACACATACATGGGCATAAATGAGACAATAAAAAAAAGTCACGGAGAAGAAAATCTGAAAGAAGGTGACCTTGACAAGTCAACTAATGCAATATTTATTGGCTTTTGAAAGAAGGGTTTATTGAGCAAGAAAGAATGACATCAGCCAATAGAGGATGAAAACAAGCACCCGATAAGAGTTGCCTTAAAACTCTATCCAAGCATAAGTGGAGGAATATAAAGCAGGAAGAGGGATATATCCCAGCCAGGGCTGGTGGATATGTTACCCACATGCTCAGTGCTCAGGGAAGTGCTGCAGGTGAACTGGAAAGGACATTATACAGCCAGCCTGTCACTGTAGGGGGCACTACTAGCAAGGTTTTCTCTGTTCCAGTACTTCTTTCTGGTCGGACCTTTCATTAAAGCGATGGGACTATCACGGTTATACACGATTTATTACTTAAAATAACAAACAAGG